>BSBM01000986.1:6145000-6560000 GCA_027924585.1 Larix kaempferi | reverse complement strand
ATGATGATGATGAAGATGATGATGGAGATGACGACGACAACGACGATGATTATGATGATGATGATGATGACCACGATGATGATGATGGTGATGATAAAGAAGAGGATGGTGATGATGAAGATGATGATGAATATGATGATGAGGATGATGAAGATGATGGTGATGATGATGAGGATGATGAGGATGATGAAGATGATGGTGATGATGATGATGATGATGATGATGATGATGATGGTGATAAAGAAGAGGATGATGATGATGACGATGATGATGATGTTGATGATCAATACCCAATCATGATAAAGATGGTGATGAGGATGATGACCGTGATGATAAAGAAGAGGATGGCGATGATGATGATGATAAAGAAGAGGATGGCAACTTTCTTTGTTGATCAAATCATTTATAATTGCTCTATTTTGACCATTGTTTCTTAACTACAGCTCGTGCAACTGTTCGGTGGTTGGGCATTGAGGCCACTTGAGTCCAAGAGAAGGTCAGTGAAGAAGAAGGCTTCTCGGAGGGGATGCTGCATTTGCATTTACGCTCAGCCATCCTTCGATCGGTAAGTGTCCATAAACGTAGTTTGAGACTTACTTTGGTGCCCCTAGTTTTATTGGTATAGCCGACCGTTTTGAAACTTTGCCGACTTTTCTAGAATGCTTATGCCCATAAATTTGTTTGAAATATTTGTATGATATTTACCTAGATTGTAATAGCACCACTTACCACTATAGAAACTATATTATCTAAAGTTTGATCTTAGTTGTAGCGAATTGACTATTTGAATTAGTTGTTGTCTATGGCTATGATATTTAGATAATACATGTCCATTGAAACGAGTCATCAAGCCATTTCGAAGACTGTTCCTATTAATTTGTTTGCTTGATCTTTTTTTGTGTGTAAAATATCTGGTAAACATAAAAATAGGGAAGGTGAGAGGAGAAAATGCAAAACGCGGGAGGATGAAAGCATTTTGCTAATATTTTTGCATAGAAATAACGCTAGAGCGTTGCTTATAACATTGAGCGCCAAAACACTAAAATTTGAATTTAAATACAACACACTAGCGTTATTTGAATTTAAACATAAAGCATGTGCGTTCCTGAGTGCCTACTCACCCACTCCTCCCACCCCCGCGTGTCAGCCACTGTCCTATGTGGCTGGTTCGGACTTACCAAACCTGTGCTAGGGAATTTTTATACCATAGCTAATTTGACATTTTCAACATTTTTCTGAGTATGCTTGTTTTTCACTGCTCTCTACAGCATGACATACCTGACCATTATTGACGAAAGTCTAGGCATATATAGAATTTTTTTATGCAGATTCCAAATATGTAATTTTTTTAAAATATTGATATTTTCTATTTATTTCCTAATTTTCTTGTGTCATCACTCCATAGGTCAAAAAACATACTGTTAGTGTTTATTCCGTAACTTTTTCATTTCACAACCATTTTAAAAAAAACTTGTATGTTGCACTAGAGGACATCGACCTCTACTTCCTATAAAAAGTCCAAGTCAAAATAACTATATTAAGACCTTCAAAGGCTGCACCCACATTTGACGTACCGTTCTCGAGGTTTGACCACTTACATAATTAAAAAAAATAAAAAAATTAAACATTTAATTTTGGAAAAATAGTGCTGCACTAGTGCTATGGATTCTATACATGTATACCAAATTTTGCATCCTGAAACCGTCATTTAGGCAGTGAAAGGCTGCACCCACAAAAACATATACCTTATGATTTGCCAAAAAAATAAAAAGTGACTATTAGAAAAATGAAATTTGACATAGTTATGTAAATTTTCAATACTTAAAAGTTATATATTCGGAAACGTGACTCAATTTCCTACGTTTCATCTTTTTCACTTGATGTAAGATATCTTGTATAAGCATCTCAAAAAGACCAAGTAAGTTGAGGGATGCTTGATTTTTCAGTTTTCTATTTGTCATGTCCCAAATTTGGAATTGGGTCACAATGGCCTAATCACATTAGCCATATTCATTAGAGTTTGCAAAGTTGATGTTAAGGGTCAAATAATTGCCAAGGAGGAAAATTACTAGTTTCCTAGGTTTGGGGTGGAAGCTTTGGGATTTGGAATAATGGGGATAATAAATGATGTTTGAACATTAGAATGGCATAAATATTTAATAAAGGATCTAAATAAATATATACAAGTGAAAATCAAAGTGGCATTTCATCATGAAGACACATGGAGGAAGTGGGACCCACATATGGCTAGATTTCCCCACTACATTTGGCATCATTCTCTCACCAATTCGAATTCAAGGTGAATGGTAACATACTTGGGGAAGTCCAAAAGGTATTATTCATGGCATAACTCATCCAAGGTCGAAATATAGAGGAAGAGTAACTCCCATGGAAGAGGAAGAGGCAATTTGGAGCTAGTGAGACACTTGGGCTAGATTCCCTAGCTCTATGACAACAATGATGAAGATGCTATGACACCTATGACACAAATCAGACCTGAAGGCTGACATATGACATATATGACATGTTAGGGCTAAAAATAGACTCCAAGAGGGCGCTCAAGGGTGTTAGGGCAGCTAAGATGCTTTCACATGTGATTTGGTGGAAGTGGGAGACTAGGAATTGTTGTACAAGTGGCGTTCTTTGGAATCTCTTCCCAACTTGAGTTGGCATGAGTCTCTTGGAAGGAATTCGACCCATGGAGGCCATTAGAACTTTATAAATGTCAATAACAAAGAATGAAACCAGCTTTTGATCATTTGTAGAATTTGCAATTGCATTTGTGAAGAGGGAGAGCTAGTGGATGACTAGTTTCTTGCCTTAGCCAATTTCGAGGGTGAAAGATTCCCATCCAAGTTGGTAATTGGAAAGGCCATTCAGACCTTTCATTTGGAGCTTTAATGGAGTCTTTATTTGCAGGTGTAAGCTACAGGGCAGCTCATGGTTTCTTCTATTGCAGCTCACTCCTTCAACCATTTCCAGTTTTGATGGCATATTCTTGATCCTTGAGGGAGGGCGTTTTTGGTGAGCTATTGTACTCTTTGGGGAAGCTCTTAATGCTCCATTTCTTTTGTAATATGAAGTAAATACTCTGTTCTGCATCTCCAAGAAGTTTCAGGTCGAAATTCCAAGTATAAATGTATAAATCTCATTTTTAATGGAAGAACAATGCCATTTCCCCACTACCTTGTTGTGAGCCAATGTATTGATGATGATTTCGAATGAATGGATGATTCTCTGATATATTTGTGATAAATATACTGCCATGGATGTCTTCTACAAGTTTCATGTACTGTACTTGAGCATTTGAAGCATTTTTACTCAGTTTAGTTGTATTGGGAGGTGAAATAGTGCCATTTCCCCAAGGGTCGAATTGGGTATTTTTGCAGTTGAATGGGAGAGGGTGAGAACAGTTGTAATAATCCATTAATGGTGCATATGAGACTTTAATAACATAATTAACACATTACATACCTCTGTTCATAAATTTGAGTGGGTTTGGAGGCATTTTGGAAGCCATTTTCATTGTTTACCCCAGGGGGATTTGAACCCCAAATTACTAGTAAAATTGCATAATTGGTCCAGAATATTAAGAGAGTTTGCAGAGGTATTTTGGTGGCCATATGTCATCCATAAACATCATATTCAAGTTCTAATATCATTCATACACCTTCCTTGAATATTTGAAGGCATTTGGAGTCAATTTGAGACCTAGAGACCAATACTGGTCAAAGGAAAATCACTAGTAAAGTTACCTACATTGATCAGAATTGAAAGAGGATTTGCAGAAGTATTTTAAAGGTCCAAAGGCATCCCTGAAACACATATTTATGTTCTAATATCATTCATACACCTTCTCAGAAGATTTGGGATCATTTGGGGCAAATTTGGGACCTAGAGATCAAAACTAGTCAAAGGTCGAACAAGGGAAAAAGTGGAAAATTGCAATTTTAATAAAATTCCTAATAAGGGACATTACAGTGGTATCAGAGCATGATCTTGGAACCTGATGTGGTATAATATTCATGAGGACAATAATTCAGGTACCACCATTAGATATTGAAACCAAAAGTGCCTTTGTTGAAGAAAAAAAAAAGTAGGAGAAGAAGAGCAAATTTTTTGAGGAAACTATGACTAGGGATAAAAAGGGAGCCTCATATGATGGTGAGGAGCATATAAAAATTATGAAAACAATATTTGAAGATATGACCAAGCAACTTAAGGAAGGATTCGAATTGTTTTCTATCGAACTTGTGGAAAAAATTATTGATTTTGAGGAAACCAAGGGGAAAAATGCATCAGCTTGCTTGAAGGAGCAAAAGGAAGAGACATCACAAGATCATGAAGAAGATTCTATTGAAAATATGGAAGATCATTTCGAGACACCTTCTAGCTTAGACATGAACCAAAGAGCATCTACTGATGGATGCTTAAACTATGAAGGAGTACCTACTGATGGGTGCTCACACCTCTATGTTGGTGACATAGAGATCACTTTTGAAAGTGTTGCTGCAAGCCCAAGTTCCATTAAGCATGATAATGAAGACCTTGCAGCAGTTGAAGAAGAACCAAGATCAACTTCTCCATCACCACTTGAGCTTCATGAAGTTGGTCCAAGAAAAAATGAAGAAGATGAGGAGGTTCATTTGCAAGAGCCTCATTTTCTTGAAGGGTCCTTAAAGATGAATGAAAAGAAGATCCAAGAGTCCCTCAGCATTCTCCATGACACTCAAGCATTGGTGTCAAATTCTTGTTGGAGAGTTACTTCATTGGAGGAAACATCCTTCCTTGAAGACATGGAGAAGATTCAAAGAGCAATGTGCCACATCAAAGGTAATTTCATGTCTTTGCTTTTTGATAGAAACCATTTGTTTGAGCTTAATGAATTGTTACATGATGCATACTTGAAGAATAATGAGGATATTCATAAGCTCACAATTCAAAATGAGCAACTTCTTGAAAGGTTGCAAGATACTTGTTTTTCCTCCTATGTTTCAGATTGTCAAATGGTAGATTGTTTGGAGGATTCTCATGACATGGTGGATCATGAGAAATGTGAAAATTTGAATGTTCTTGATGTGGTTGAATATGAACTTGAAGAGATCCAAACACTTGATTTTGTGGAAGAGGAATTTGAATTGCCTCTTGATGAAGGTTATGCAATTTTTAAAGAAGAGCATGATTCCTCTACATTGGAACCAAACTATGACAAAGAGTTCACACTTTTGAAGGAGCTGCATGATACTACCCATATGGATCCTCCCCATGATGAAACTTCTGTACTTTTTGATCATTTGGGTGATTTGGTTCATTCTCCTACATCCTACAATTCCATGTTTTGCAACATTAGTCTCAATGAAGTATGGGTGAAAGGGTTCTTTTTGATGGTGCCACATGAGGAGTATGATATGGTTGGAGCACATTCTTATTCACATTTGCAGCAGCATACTTTATTATTTTATGATGATGCACATCTACATGGATGCACCTATGATATGCATTTGAGTCACTTGAAGACTCATGGTTTTTCTTGCTCAACACTTGATTCATTTGATGTTGGAGCAACTTCATCCAACACTTGGGTGAATAGATTTATGATTGGAGAACATTTTTGTTGGAAGCCACATACTTTGTTATATCTTTATGATAATCACATTCAGGGATGTATGGGTGAGACTTCTTTGAGTCATTTGAAGTCTCCTTGTTTTTTCTGCTCATTATTTGGTTCATATTTTAGTGGAGATTCTTCATTCACTTCTTGGATGAAAGAATACATGGCTGAATATTTTGATGAATATCACATCCTTTTGGAGCAGCTTTATAGGACATGGGATCCTCACCTATGTCATTGGAGCAGATTTGATTGGTCACTTGAAGCTTGTATGCACTTGGAAAACGGTGGTCTACTTGCTTGGAGGTATAAGCACTTTCATGATTCTTTGATGAAGCACCTCCTTGATATTAATTTTCACTATGCAGTTATGTACTTTGATGATATATATTTTGTACTCATGATGTTTGGAAGAATGCATACAAGAAAATGGGATCCAGGAATCCTCTTATATGATGGTATGGGTTGGAGAGCACTCTTAATTGTTCGGGTGCAATACAAGCAATGGGACCCTGGAATAATTTTTATCTCATTGGTTTCAAATTTTTTGGGGAAACAAGCAGTATGGGAGATGGATTTCCCCACTTAATAAAGTGATTTTTATCAGAGTAGTGCAGCAGCAAGCATGTTGGTTCCTCTCTAAAATATTCATGGAAACTCAAAGACTCAAGGTTTGGCAATTCAATGGCAACTTCAAAGAATTATACAGAAAGCAGGTTCTTCAACACCCATGTTTGAAATTGCTTGAGGACAAGCAATATTGGGAAGGGAGGATTTGTCATGTCCCAAATTTGGAATTGGGTCACAATGGCCTAATCACATTAGCCATATTCATTAGAGTTTGCAAAGTTGATGTTAAGGGTCAAATAATTGCCAAGGAGGAAAATTACTAGTTTCCTAGGTTTGGGGTGGAAGCTTTGGGATTTGGAATAATGGGGATAATAAATGATGTTTGAACATTAGAATGGCATAAATATTTAATAAAGGATCTAAATAAATATATACAAGTGAAAATCAAAGTGGCATTTCATCATGAAGACACATGGAGGAAGTGGGACCCACATATGGCTAGATTTCCCCACTACATTTGGCATCATTCTCTCACCAATTCGAATTCAAGGTGAATGGTAACATACTTGGGGAAGTCCAAAAGGTATTATTCATGGCATAACTCATCCAAGGTCGAAATATAGAGGAAGAGTAACTCCCATGGAAGAGGAAGAGGCAATTTGGAGCTAGTGAGACACTTGAGCTAGATTCCCTACCTCTATGACAACAATGATGAAGATGCTATGACACCTATGACACAAATCAGACCTGAAGGCTGACATATGACATATATGACATGTCAGGGCTAAAAATAGACTCCAAGAGGGCGCTCAAGGGTGTTAGGGCAGCTAAGATGCTTTCACATGTGATTTGGTGGAAGTGGGAGACTAGGAATTGTTGTACAAGTGGCGTTCTTTGGAATCTCTTCCCAACTTGAGTTGGCATGAGTCTCTTGGAAGGAATTCGACCCATGGAGGCCATTAGAACTTTATAAATGTCAATAACAAAGAATGAAACCAGATTTTGATCATTTGTAGAATTTGCAATTGCATTTGTGAAGAGGGAGAGCTAGTGGATGACTAGTTTCTTGCCTTAGCCAATTTCGAGGGTGAAAGATTCCCATCCAAGTTGGTAATTGGAAAGGCCATTCAGACCTTTCATTTGGAGCTTTAATGGAGTCTTTATTTGCAGGTGTAAGCTACAGGGCAGCTCATGGTTTCTTCTATTGCAGCTCACTCCTTCAACCATTTCCAGTTTTGATGGCATATTCTTGATCCTTGAGGGAGGGCGTTTTTGGTGAGCTATTGTACTCTTTGGGGAAGCTCTTAATGCTCCATTTCTTTTGTAATATGAAGTAAATACTCTGTTCTGCATCTCCAAGAAGTTTCAGGTCGAAATTCCAAGTATAAATGTATAAATCTCATTTTTAATGGAAGAACAATGCCATTTCCCCACTACCTTGTTGTGAGCCAATGTATTGATGATGATTTCGAATGAATGGATGATTCTCTGATATATTTGTGATAAATATACTTCCATGGATGTCTTCTACAAGTTTCATGTACTGTAATTGAGCATTTGAAGCATTTTTACTCAGTTTAGTTGTATTGGGAGGTGAAATAGTGCCATTTCCCCAAGGGTCGAATTGGGTATTTTTGCAGTTGAATGGGAGAGGGTGAGAACAGTTGTAATAATCCATTAATGGTGCATATGAGACTTTAATAACATACTTAACACATTACATACCTCTGTTCATAAATTTGAGTGGGTTTGGAGGCATTTTGGAAGCCATTTTCATTGTTTACCCCAGGGGGATTTGAACCCCAAATTACTAGTAAAATTGCATAATTGGTTCAGAATATTAAGAGAGTTTGCAGAGGTATTTTGGTGGCCATATGTCATCCATAAAAATCATATTCAAGTTCTAATATCATTCATACACCTTCCTTGAAGATTTGAAGGCATTTGGAGTCAATTTGAGACCTAGAGACCAATACTGGTCAAAGGAAAATCACTAGTAAAGTTACCTACATTGATCAGAATTGAAAGAGGATTTGCAGAAGTATTTTAAAGGTCCAAAGGCATCCATGAAACACATATTTATGTTCTAATATCATTCATACACCTTCTCAGAAGATTTGGGATCATTTGGGGCAAATTTGGGACCTAGAGATCAAAACTAGTCAAAGGTCGAACAAGGGAAAAAGTGGAAAATTGCAATTTTAATAAAATTCCTAATAAGGGACATTACACTATTGCATCTAACTCGCCAAAAGTGACCCTTATTAGCTTGCACATGCCCTCCTGCTCGAAACTTGAGTAAAAACACAGGTAGATATGTTGAAAATACAAACAAAAAAGTAGTTTTTTATGACAAATACCTTAAGTCAACCATTATGGTTGACTCATTTTAATGAAATTCTATTGGTTCTTGAATTCCAACTCATCAAGCAATTATGGTTGGCTCGTTTTTTTATATGATGGCTCATTTTCTTATAAGGCCCATTTTAGACCTCAAATTTCCTCTAATGATTGCTTGGTTTCTGGAACTCGAATTGAGAAATCTTGCTTGGAAAATTGGTGTTCTTCTCTTCTATTAGAGATCCGATCTTGATGACAACTTGAAATATGTATAGTCATGCTTTATTTGCTGTAGAATTCTCTACAAGTGTGCCCATCATGGCTGATCAGATCTATTCCACGATTCTATAGTTGAAATTACTGCCTTTTGAACGCTAGTTGATGGGTTTTATACTTGGAAAACTACATTGAATTGATAGTTTCTTTGGAGATTTGAATATCTAATGTTGTATGGCTGTATATGAATTCTCTAGTGCACCCTTGGTGGATGTAGGGTTCCCCATATAGATGATATGCTTGTTTTTTAAAATTTACAGTTGATTTTGTAGAGATTTGGATGCTTACCGGATGATCCAGTAGTGATTTCTATAGTTATTTGTAGATCCGATTTCATGCATGAGTAGGGGTTGTAGATGGTTACTCTTTACTTGTTTTATTCATTATTAAATGGCTATAGATTTTAACTTCATACTTGATCCGATAATTAATGCAAAATTGTGAATAAAAGTGTCATAAATTGGATTAACGGGAGTGCCATAAATTGCATAGTTTTATGCCAGAAAGATATAGATTGTAACTGTTTGCAAAGAATTCCGTAAATATGATTAGTTAGCATTATTGGATTGATTATGGCCACCTTTAATGTTTTAATAATTCTAAGGTCCAAGTTTATTAAAGTTTGTAAATATTGTTGGATTGTCATGCTTACATGATGTTGCATCTACATGAGCTCTTGGAGAATTTTATGATTTTTTTTAATTTATCGTAATTATTTTAAAGCCTGTATGTTTAATTGAATTGGCTTGATAGTATGTCATCATAGCCTTTGGTTAACCTTTATCCAGCCTTCCTTTGGGTTTACATGTGCTCATGACCTTGGTTTCGGAGTGGGGTACATACATCTGCCTTATGTAATGTTAGTAATTTCTTCATCTTCTTCCGTTCTTCTTGTTGCAATTTTCCTGTAATCTTCCTAAGTGAAAAGAAACCCTGCCCTTACTCCTTTGCATCATCCACATCATTTACCTCACTTTATCATCTTTTGTTTCAACCTCTCCTCTTTCTATGGTTATAATTGTTATTAAAGTGAACATCATTTAACTCATTCTAAACCTCCACTTGCTTTTGCTGCACTTCATTTTCTCTTCAACCTTCTTCAATAACTTAATGGATATCTTTCTTTATTTCATAGCTCCTCAACACATGCCTAGATTGGACTTAGCATCTACACAAGGGGTGTCCCTACACAAATATCATGCTAATAAACAAACTAAAGATTAAATACAAAAGATATGACTGAAAGCAATTGAGATAAAGATATGGCTTCACCCTTCGTAATAGAATGGGAGTAGAACACTTGGTCTCCATATAATGTTTGTTGATGGGAAGGAACTTCCAAATTTCAAGACGGCAGTCAAGGTTTATAGTAGAAGCTACTGGAATAGTAAAATTCGTGACAAGTGAAAATGCGGATTGCATACATTAGATTTGATTAGTTGAGCCCTCTTGCAAGCATCTCCTCGTATTGCCTGAACGAGCTCTGTCGTTGGAGTCTGAGCTGCTTGTAGAAATTGCTAATGAAAACCTCCGATTTCTTGTCAATCTCTTCATCGTCTTGGCACACATTATCAGAGTTGCTGCACGCAGCTTCCACACTTTCTACTTCAAGCGACCATCCTGCAGCCTCGTTTGGAGTACGTGCACTAACACGCGAGACTTGAATCCTCCAACCTGTACTGTTTTTTTCATACATTTTTTGTTTCAAAGCCTTCACACGAAGTCGAAAAATTACTGTGTGTATGCACCTCAGCATATTTCTGAACCCTCTCATAATCGTAATTTGCACTAAAAACCCAATACCTAATAGCAATATCACTGTCAAATTCAGTAAGTTCTGCCTACTTTCTTGCCGAATCGTGATAATCGAAGTGGAATATTGGTGGAGGTCGAATGGGCTATAACAGCCCAGATGACTTCGACCTCCACATCAATTTGCAATTAGACATGAGAGGAGGCATTCACAGGAGCTGATGATCTATGTATATAATGGTGGGGATGCTTGATATAGCAGAAACTAGCTGTCAACCCAAGATGGCGAAGAACATTAAATTTAAAGAAAACTCCGCTGGCTTTTATTCATGGCGGCGCGATGATAAGCACTAATTGTTGACAGAACAGTCGTTGTTCGATAGATTCCCAACAAAGTTATGAATCAGAAAATTATAATATTTTCACTCATCGTTTTTTGATGAATTCCCAGCCAAGTTACGAACCAGAAAATTATAATATTTCCACTTAGTCGTTGTTTGATGAACTCCCAGCTAAGTTACGAATCAGAAAATTATTAAATAGGGCTTGGCAAGCTTTTCCATTAAGAAAGCTGTCAATCATTTTTGTAGAGGTCGCAGGTGTCTTCCCTAGTAAGTTATACAATTCTCAATCATTATTGAAAATTTATAGAAACCTACGCGGTGTTCAGTTGACACATAAAGGCAAGGCTTCAACCTGCTATAATGTGCTTTGACATTTAAAAGCAAAGATTCAACCCTAGTGTGCTTAAATATTAAAAGCAAGTAAGGAGTAGATAATTAAAATAAATAATTAAAACTTATTTAAAAAACACTTTAGAAATGAGAAGACCACACACTGAAATCTTTAATCTTTAGTTTTCATTTGCTTGTCTTGTGTATTATTTCTCATTTAATTACGTAGTAGGGATTTTTTTCCCGATAACACTCAACCAAATGTTTTAGGATGATTGCAATGATTATGTTCCTAATTACACGATGATTGTACTGGTTATAATTATGAAGCAAAGCACCATAAATTTTGTGATGGAGGTCTCAAGATGTTATTTAACATAAACATGCCATGGATATATTTTATATTTGGCTTCACTAAACCCAAAGTAAAATGGAATGCTACAAAATTTTGACACGAAGAAAATCCCTCACTTGATAAGCATCCACTAATATTCTTTTTCGTTTAATTTCTTAATTGTTCTTCTTCTTTTCTATCTAAAATATTCTTTTGTTTTCCTTGTTTGTTTATGCAATTTTGCCTTTGATTTTGTCATTTTGTCTTTATGGGTCTTTGTTATCCCGAATGGAGTGACGACCAGGATAAAGGTTGGTTCAGAATTCATTTAGGACATGGTGGCAAATGAATCTCAACCGTACGATATGGCTCTAAGAGTGTTTGAGGCATCTCTCGGTTATACAATGACAATTCATTTGTCATATTCATATTAATCAAGCCATCCACTTATGGCTATAAATGTTGCTAGTTGTAGGATGATTGAAGTGGTTATGTTACTAGTTGTGAGATGAATGCACCGGTTATGGTTATGAAACCAAGTGTTAGAAATTCCTATGATGGAGGGTTCAATACATAGTAGCATAATTCGGTACGAATACAGATACGATTCGATACGAAAAAATACGTAATGAAAATATCTAATATGAATAAAATACGGAAGTAGCTTGCTTATATATAATATTTTTAATCAAATATTCACAAATATACCATAAATATGCATCAACATTTATATAATAAAATTTAACATATATTTAAAAAACAAAAATATAAAATCTCAAAAGATTCTAATATGGAAGTGTGAGAGGCGACAACTTATTAATAGTTAATAGAATTCGAATTTGCTCCGAATTTAGTACACGAAGTGTCAATACCGCCGAATTATGCTACTATGGTTCAACATGTTACCTAACATGATGTTTTGGAAAATAAAGAGAATGGTTGAAAATAATGTTTGATTGTAAATAATGTTTTGGAAAATGAAGAGAATGGTTGAACATAGTGTTTGATTGTCAATGGGTGCTTATGCCCAACCAGGAATGGAGATCAAGGAAAATTTGATGGTAGGTTTCCTTCAAGTGGCCAAGAACGGTAACATGATCATCCCATGAATATCTTCTACATGTGGCATCATTGCAGTCCAAACTGAAAGGAAATGTTGTTATCTTCTGAAATGTCAACTAAAGAATTAGGATTGAATCCCGATGTTGGAAGGCTACAATTGGCTTATGAATATAAAAATTGATTTCCCCACAATCCCTGCAACCACACTCTATGATGATATAATTGCTATTTGTATAATCAATGATTTAAACTCAATGACTTTGTAGGAATTAATAATGAAAATATGTTTTGGTTGTTTATGTAACAGGTTTATAGAGAGCAGTAATTTTAATGTTGTAATTCCCTGGCAGTTTCAACGAAACTCTATTATTCTGACTTGTTGCAGATTCTTTAGGAACCCTTATCTTTACATGTCTAAGGTCTAATATATCCTTCCTGATTCAAATACAAGGTAAGGGTTATCCTTCCCAATTCAAATTCGAATAAGTGCTCTAGATTAAAGAATGCATGTCTGGTTATTCGTTATTATACTTTGTATTTACATGTTATGTTTTGTTATTGATGTACTTTTAAATTTTAATATTCATATCAATTTAAAGTAACTAGACATAAGATTTTAATTGCCACGATAGGCTTAACATAATTCTGCTAGGCATGGACTCAGAATAATGCTACTCGTCCCAGCAAGGGTTTTTCGAGTACAGGTGCCATGGCTACAACAATGATTATTTCTTAATCCCCTGGAGCCGTTATGAAGTCCAAAACAGAACAAAGTCGGCTAGGATTTCTCATGAGTCTAGGATGAATAGATATGAGGACAACAATCTTGACCATGCATTCAAGTCACAAATGCAAGTTTCCATAATCAGTGGTAGAGGAATATCTAAAAGCAGAGGAAGAAGTGGCAGAAATTAGGACCATAGAGATTCAAGAGATGATTTTTGAGCTTGAGAGGAGATCTCAACCGTACCCACTTAGTTCAACGGGGAGCAATAGTAGACAAGCAGTTCAGAGGACAAAAAATTCCAACGTGCAATGCTACTACTGCAAAAAGTTTGGCCATTATGCCAATAAGTGCATAAAGAAGCTAGCAACATATGCTCGTAAGCAGTCTGCTAAGGTAGCTAAGGAAACCGATGATGATTAAAAGGAAGTGTTTTTGGCATGTAATGTTACATAGATTAAATCCAAAGTAATTTGGTTTTTGGATAGTGGTTGCAGCAATCATATGACTGGAAACAAGGCTCTGTTTACTAGTTTAGACACTAGGATTGACAACAAAGTTAAACTCGGTGATGAGAATGTGGTCAAAGTTGAAGGAAGAGGAAAGATTATTGTTTATGCTAGGAACAAACATAGTAAATCAGTCGAGGATTTTTACTATTTTCTTGGTTTGAAGTGTAATGTATTAAAAGTTGGAAAGCTCATAGAAAAGAAATACTCTGTAATTTTCCGAGAACAAACTATGCACAATTTTGTAAAAGTATCCAAGCAGGAAGATTATTGCTAGAGTTGAAATGACTAAGAACAAAATTTTCCCACTCATTATGATAAATGACTTGAAGGATTGTGTAAATTTTTGCAAAGTTAAGAGTCTGGATCAGTCATGGTTATGGCACCTAAGATATGGCCATCTGTATTTTGGTGGTCTAGATTTATTACGAAGGAAGAAAATGGTGAAGGGATTGCCTTGTGTTCAGGAACTTAATAGTTCATGTGAGAGTTGCATTTTGGAAAAGTCTCACGGAGACAAGTTTGTCTCTAGAGTGTCATATAGAGAAAATGATGCATTTGAGATGGTACACATAGATGTGTGTGGGCCAATGAAAATACCATCAGTGGCTGAAAACTTATATTTTCTAACCTTCACTGATGACTACACTAGAAAGACATGGATTTATTGTTTAAAGCAAAAGTTTGTATCCTTTGGAGTGTTCAAGAAATTTAAGGCCATGGTTGAGAAGGATTCTAGGAAGTACATCAAGGTGCTTAGATTATATAGGGGTGGTGAGTTTAAGTCGGAATATTTCATTGATTATTGCAGCTATCATGGAATTAAGAGGCAGTACACCACTCACTATACTCCACAGCAGAATGGAGTCGACGAGAGGAAAAATCGAACCATCATGGACATGGCTCGAAGTATGTTGAAGGAAAAACATTTTTCCAATAATTATTGGAGAGATACAGTATTGTGTTTAGTATAAATTTTTCCAATAGAAGTCCAACCAAGAGTGTTAGAGATATGATGCTAGAAGAAGCTTGGAGTGGAAGGAGATGTGATCTATCTCATTTGACAATTTTTGGGTGCATTGCTTAAGTAGATGTTCCTAAGAAAATCAGAACAAATTTGTTAGGAACCCATGTCAACCCTTATATTTACTTTGTTAATATATTGTTGTTGGACGCATATGCTTTGTAAGTCATCCCGTAGTACTTCTTGATCCATAGTTTGTATTATTGATGTTGGACGCATATGATTTGTAAGTCGTACCGTAGTAATTGTTGATCCATAGTTTGTATTAGTCCATAGTATTGACCCATGGTATTGGCACCTAGAATTAGTATATAAGTTTGTGTTGAGACTAATGAAGGTACCGTGAAGTTATTTGTATTGAGCTTGCTCAAAGGAGGTTGCCCCCTCGAAGTGTCCTGCAATCAATAAAAGCGATTATGAGTTCTGTTATTTTGATATCTCGTGTATTTTCGTTAATTAATTGTTGCAGGTTCTTCACATCTGGTATCAGAGCACTTTCTTGGGCTCGTTGGGTGGAATTTCTGCCAATTTTGTTTCGCATCTGTTGCAAGTTCGGATATGGGAATAATCGCTATCCATTTAATTGTGGGAAGTACTTGGGCATAAGCCCTAAAACTCATTGTGAAGAGTATGACAGGAACCCCAAAGTAGCTGGCCCATTGAGAGGACTTGCCAGGGGAAAAGGGCAATGAACCCTACCTGATTGACTAGTTCCCACCCATGAGGTAAACCAAGATCTGTCGTTTGTGGCAAAGCAGTTATCATTTTTACCTAAGCCGTGGAGTAAGGGGTACTGCCCCAATACGCAAGCCTTTAGACAACATTGGTGGGCGAGTGAAACCCCTTAAGTGTTAGGAAGCCGAACATACCTGGGGTCCATATCTATTTCAACTGAACTATTACCGATCACTTCCACACTGTTTCAGATCCATTCCGAGCCATTTTAGATCCATTCTGGAAGCCATTCCAGATTCAGTCATTTCAGATCTATTCTGAAAGCCATTTCATATCCATTTGGCGTTGTTTCAGATCCATCTGTTGCCGATCACTTCTGTGTCATTACAGATCCATCTGTTTCCGATCCCTTCTGTGCCGTAGCAGATCCATTCTAAAAAAAAAAAAATCTCTTGTTTTTTCGCCATATCTCCCTTGTTTTCATTCTGTTTCCCTTGAAAATTCTCTGACACCTCTATAATCCCATTCTGCATATTTCATTCCTAAGTACCCTATCTCAAATTCCATTTTCTAAAGCTAGAAATCCCACATTTGTCTATTTTTAAGGTTTGCCATAACTCCTTCGATTTTCACCCAATCGCCCTCAAATTTTGCCACCATGTCCATTCCCTATTTCTGCTTCTTTGTCCCTCTTTGACAAATTTTCTCCTTTTTTCACCCTGCTTCTAAAATCCTCATTTTGTGCTTCCCTATCCATTCCAAAGTGTCCAAAACCTAGTCAAACCCCAATTACCCATCCGAGTTTTTCTCAAATCCAAATTTTCCTTTACTAAATAAGCTTTTGTTTTTTTTTTCTATCCATTCCCCCCCTGCAAGAAAAAAACTCTTGGTGATGGTTGTCACCTGCGTAGGAGCAAAAACCATGGAGGAAGCACTTGCAGCCATCCAAACCAAACTCCAAGATCTGGATGAAAAATTTCTCGGCCTCCATCTTGAGCATTGAGCCATGAACAACAAACGACAGTTCGAGTTGTTCCCCGACAATGGTTTCTCTTCTTCCAACAATTTTCATGGTCTGAAGTTTGATTTTCCTCGCTTTAATGGTACTGATCCAACTAGATGGATCTATCGTGCAGAAAAATATTTCAGTTTGCATAATACTTTTGATGTCACCAAAGTTCCACTTTCATCATTTCATTTGGAATAGGAAGCTGTTCAATGGTACCATTGGTACATCAAGCCTCATGAAGATCCAAAATGGCCAAATTTTTGCCAGCTCCTTTTGCAACGATTTGGTCCTAGTGCTTTTGATGACTTCACAGGAGCCCTAAACTTCACCAAATTGGCATTGTGAGAGAGTATCAGACAGAATTTGAGAAACTAGCCAATCACATAGAAGGATTGTCTGATGAATTCTACAAGAGTTGTTTCATCAATGGTCTTAAGGGTGAAATCCGCTCAGAGGTTAAAATTTTCTATCCCAACACAATGATGGAATCCCTAGGGTTGGCTAAGTTGGAAGAAGACAAGATTGCAGCCCAACAACGCTCCAAACCCATTTATGTCCCCTTCCAAAATATGGGTTCTCAACAACCTCCCATCCCGCCAGCTCCTTGACCAAATCCTATCAAGCATTTGTCGGAAACAAAGATGCAAGCACACAGAGAAAAATGGCTTTGTTATAATTGTGATGAGAAATTTGCTCGAGGACATAGATGTGTTCAACAAAAGCTCTATCTCTTGGATATGGATTCTTCGCCTGTCTCTAAAATTGGTAAAGAAGCTCCAGATACAATGGATGACCAGGTCGACATTTAGGAGCCGCTTATTGACCCCCCATCTCAGGACCACCAACCAGAGATATTGTGAAGAACCTGCAATAATTAATTAATGCAAATACATGAGATATCAGAAATAACAGAACTCAGAATCACTTTTATATTGATCACGGGCCACTTCAAGGGGGCAACCTCCTTTGAGCAAGCTCAATACAATTAACTTCACGGTGCCTTCATAGGCTTCAACAGACACTTATATACTATGTCTAGGTGCCAATACCATGGTTCAATACCATGTGTCAATACAAACCATGGGCCAATACAGAATATAGATGAACAATTATTACAGGTCAAAACCATGGGCCAATACAAACTATGGATCAACAAAACTATGGGCGACTTACAAAGCATATGCACCAACGACAATAACACAAACTATGGATCAACAAATACTACAGGATGACTTAAAATGCATATGCGTCCAACAACAATATACTATCAAAGTAAAGACACGAGTTCCTAACATCCCCTCTCCCTTAGAAAAAGCTTTGTCTTGAAAGCTTTAGATGTGGAAATTGATGTAGAATCTGAAGGAGTGGGTCCCCTATAGCGTCCTTGGGTTGCATTTCGGGCCACTGGCACCTTTTGAGTTTCAGGGAGTATTGCATGGAAGGATGTAGACAAAGAAGAACCATATCAGCGACGTGAAAAGTGCACGTAGAACGGTGCTGATTGGCTTGTTGTTTCAATCAAATTCTTGCCATGTGAACATGGTCCTGCAGAATGAGAAGAAGCTAATTATGGTTTCAAAGAATCGAGTCAATTTCTTGAACTGGGGAGCTGCTGAAGGTGTATGGAAGAAGAACTGGCGGTGCCTGTCTAGAGACTGCTTCATATGGTGTCCTTTTAGATGTGGTACTATACCACTGGAGCGCTTCTAGGAAATCCATAGAAATAGTTGTCCAAATCTATGTAGGGATGGGCAAGGGTTTGGGCAGTTCCGAAAGGAGGGTCGTTTCACCCTTATTGACCTGGAAAGTATCACAGTCAATCACCATCCGTTGAATTATCATTTTCAATCCCTGCCAAAAGAAGTTATATTGTTCTTGGTCATATGTTTTGAGGAACCCAGAGTGCCCTGCTGATGAAGAAGCATGGAGTTCATAGAAGAGATAGCCTCGTTGAATAGATTGCAACCAATTTGGAACAAGCAGAGAAATAGCTATAAGAGAAACTGGGTCATCAAATGTGCGAGAAGGAGCATCTTCCACCATATTGTCCTTACCCTTCTGGTAAGTGGTCGCATAGTCATAACCCATGAGTTGGAGAACCCATTTCAGGTGTGCTGGGGAGGAGACCCATTGTTCTAGGAAAGTTTCCAGACTTTGGAGATCAGTCTTGATGTAGAAATAATTCCCCAATAGGGATGGCTGCCACTTCTGTACTGCATGCAAAATAGCCATCATATCCTGCTGAGATGTAGATGCGGCAAAATGCTTACTGGAAAGGTCTCGTGAAGGCGGCAATCCCATGGGTGCAACAAAGACACCTGCATATCTATCCAAGGAAGTAATGGAGACCATTGGTGGGTGCATCTGAAGGAAATGGAGCTGAGCAATGACACCATGTGAATTCTTCTTAAGGATCTTTTCCAAGCGATGTGAACTGATGATGCAGAGAGACCCTGGTTGTAAGCCCATAAATTTGTGTTGTGTCCCATTGATTGAAAACTGCATCCAAAGTTCATCAAAATCCCATAAGATGGGGCCAAGTGTGTGTAACCATTGAATGCCTAAAACTACATCACATCCTCCTAAGGACAAGGAAAACATGTCAGAGCACAGGTTATAATCTTCCATAGAGATACGCACATTATGACACTTCCCCTTGCAAGGTAAGGTGCACCCATTGGAAACCATGACTTCAAAGTTGGAACAAGGATGGACAAAACAATCAGCCTATTTGGGAATCCGAGGGTCAATGAAGTTATGAGTGCTACCAGAATCAATGAGTATGGTAAGAGGGAGCTTCTTGAAGTATCCCCTGACCCGCATTGTTTGTGGGGTGGTGATGCGAGTTACAGCATGGAGAGAGATCTCAGGTGGGTCATCTTGAGATGGGGTATCAACAGGTGGGTGTTGAATGTCAACCTGAACATCTACTGTATCTGGAGCTTCTTCACCAAGTTCTGAGGCAGGTGGAGAATCCACATCCAAGAGATAGATATTTTGTTGAACACATCTATGTCCCTGAGTGAATTTCTCATCACAATTATAACAAAGCACTTTTTCTCGGCATGCCTGCATCTCTATTTCAGACAAATGCTTGATAGGAGTTGTTCGAGGAGTAGGCGTGATGGGAGGTCGTTGGGAACCCATATTTCTGAAGGGAACAAAGGTGGGTTTGGAGCATTGTTGATCTCCGATATTGTCCTCTGCCAACTTAGCCAACCCTAGGACTTCCATCATTGTGTTGGGACAAAACATTTTGACTTCAGAGCGGATTTCATCCTTGAGACCAGTGATAAAACAACTCCTGTAGAATTCATCAGACAATCCTTCTGTGTGATTGGCCAGTTTCTCAAATTCTGTTTGATACTCTCTCACTGTGCCAATTTGGTGAAGTTTAGTGAGTGCTCCTGTGAGGTCATCAAAAGCACTAAGACCAAATCGTGGCAAAAGGAGTTGGCAAAAATCTGTCTAGTTTGGCTCGGGATGAGCTTTGATGTACCAATGGTACCATTGAAAGGCTTCCTGTTCAAAATGAAAGTATGCAAGTGGAACTTTCTGGACATCAAAAGTATTATGAAAATTGAAATATTGTTCTGCTCGGTATATCTATCCAGTCGGATCAGTACCATTGAAGCGAGGCAAATCAAGCTTCGGCCCACGAAAATTGCTTGAAGAAGAGAACCCATTGGCTGCAGAAGATTCTGGTTGTCAGTTATTGTTCATGGCTGAATGCTGAAGATGGAGGCTGAGAAATTTTTCCTCCAGATCTTGGAGTTTGGTTTGGATGGCTGCAAGTGCTTCCTCCATGGGTTTTGCTACTGCGCGGGTGACAACCACAACCAGGATTTTTTTTTGGGGGGGGGAATGGATAGAAAAACACAAACAAAAGCTTATTTAGTAAAGGAAAATTTGGATTTGGGAAAAACTCAGATTGGTAATTGGGGTTTGACTAGGATTTGGACACTTTCTGATAGACAGGGAGGCAAGAAATGGGGATTTCAGAAGCGGGGTGAAAGAAAGGGAAAATTTGGTAGAGAGGGACAAAGAAGTAGAATTAGGAAAGGAACTCTGTGGTAAAATTTGAAGGTGATTGGGTGAAATCCGAGGAAGTTATGGCAAACCCTAAAAATAGACAAATGTGGGATTTCTGGTCTTGGGAAGTGGAATTTTGGATAGGGTATTCAGGAATGAAATATGCAGAATGGGATTGCAGGGATGTCAGTGAAGTTTCAGGGAAAACAGAGTTGAAACAAGGGATATATGGCCGAAAAACATACCTTTTTTTTCTTTTTCTTTTTCATAAATGGATCTGTAACAATGGTGCGGAAGGGATCTGCATGGATTTGCAACGGCACGGAGGGGATCGAAAACAGATGGATATGAAATGGCGATTGGATCTGGAATGACTTTCAGAATAGATATGAAACGACTAGATCTGGAGTGGAAGTGATCGGCAACAATTCAGCTAAAAATAGATATGGACCCTAGGTATGTACGGCTTCCTAACAGTTCAGATGTTTCACTCGGCCACCGATGCTATCTGACGGCTTGAGTATTGGGGCAGTACCCCTCACTACATGGCTCAGGTAAAATTGATAACCGCTTTTCCATAAACGACAGCTCTTGGTTTACCTCACAGGTGGGAATGAGTCAATCAAGTAGGGGTTGTTGCCCTTTTCGTTGGCAGGTCCTCTCAATGGGCCAGCTACTTTGGGGTTCTTGTGGTACTCCTCACAATGATTTTTAGCGCTTATTCCCAAGTACTTCCCACAGTTAAGTAGATAGGGATTATTCCCAAATCCGAAGTTGCAACAGATGCGAAAACAAATTTTGGCAGAAATTTCACCCAGCGAGCCCAAGAAAGTGCTCTAATACCAAATGTGAAGAACCTGCAATAATTAATTAATGCAAATACACGAGATATCAGAAATAACAAAAATCTGAATCACTTTTATATTGATCACGGACCACTTCGAGGGGGCAACCTCCTTTGAGAAAGCTCAATACAATTAACTTCATGGTGCCTTCATAGGCCTCAACACACACTTATATACTAAGTCTAGGTGCCAATACCATGTGTCAATACAAACCATGGGCCAATACAAAATATAGATCAACAATTATTACGGGTCAAAACCATGGAACAATACAAACTATGGATCAACAAAACTATGGGCGACTTACAAAGCATATGTGCCAACAACAATAACACAAACTATGGATCAATAAATACTACAGGATGACTTAAAAAACATATGCGTCAAACAACAATATACTAACAAAGTAAAGACATGGGTTCCTAACAGATATCTCTCCATGCTTTATCAGGCGTCACCACCCCCCAAATAATGCGGGTTAGGGGTTACTTCAAGAAGCTTCCTCTTACAATACTCATTGATTCTGGTAGCACTCATAACTTCATTGACCCCCGGATCGCTAGACAAGCTGATTGTTTTGTCCATCCTTGCTCCAACTTTGAATCCATGGTTTCCAATGGGGGCACCTTACCTTGCAAGGGAGAGTGTCACAATGTGCGTATCTATCTGAAAGATTATAACTTGCGCTCTGACATGTTTTCCTTGTCCTTACGCGGATGTGATGTGGTTTTAGGCATTCAATGGTTATGCACACTTGGCCCCATCTTATTGGATTTTGCTAAACTTTGGATGCAGTTTTCAGTCAATGGGACACAACACAAATTTACGGGCTTACAACTAGGGTCTCTCCGCATCATTAGTTCACATCGCCTAGAAAATATCCTTAAGAAGAATTCACATGGTTTCATCACTCAGCTCCATTTTGTAATGTCCCCATTTTGACCCCCTTTGTATTAAATCGTAAATGATGTAAATATTGTTATTTAATCATGGTGAGGAGCTCAAGTCCAAGACCCCACCATTGATTTAGCGTGTTATGTATCGGCAATTAAGGAAATAGATGCCTATGGTTCTTGTGCTAGATGGGCACAATGTAAATTAAGACATCATGTAAATACGAATTTTAATGAAAATACCCACAACTGGCTATGCAATGCAACAAAGAGATGGGGGCATGATTCTACAAGGAATAGGGAGGGAAATTATTCAAATCCTTGAGCCAATGGTGTTAATCCATGTGTTAATGAGAAAACCCATAAACCACCAACTACCCATTTTGGGTTATGCACCCAATCATTTAATTCTTCCAAGAATTGGTTGAGGTAGTTAATGCCTTGGGAATCAAAAGGTATGGCAGCCAATTTCGTGCATGGGCAAGCCATCAACCTGGGAATTCGTATTTTTGCTTCTTGGGCAAGAAAACACCCACGAAATGGTGCCCAAATCCATTCTGAACATACAGTCTTTCATCTCTCACGCATTCTGAACTACTGGGTCTTTCCCCATCACGTTATCCACCATTTTTCCTGCAATTTCCATGCCTGGGAGCTCGTTTTTGCATTGTACAACAGCTGGGAGAGAAGGGACAGGATTTGGGACTGTTATGGAGGTCGTTTTTGCCCCAGAATGTCCATTGACGTTTTTCTAAAAACGGATTTGGCTTCCCAGGGTTGTTCCCCATCATCCAGTTTCATTTTTGGGTTTCCCACGTTTTTCTGAAGCTAATGGAAACCCCATCTTTGGGCATCTCACTGTAAAAACGTTTTATCATGCCCAATAAGTGTGGTTCTGCTATTATGTGCATCTCGGTTTTGATTTGAACCTGTGAGAAAGAAACTTGGACTAGTAGTGGACAAAATTGGCTTGATAAACCTAGTGGAGGGAGTAACCTCTCAAGAAGATCAAGAGGGCTTTGGCTAATTTTCTATGCACACCCTGAAAGCACTAGAAAGGAAGGTATGGCTCGAGGGACTGTGTGGCAGTGAAGAGAATACTTCCTTGTGTTGGGTGTGTAGGAATTGTGAGTGCCAAACTGAATAGATCTGGGAGGGGTATCCATAGCTATGTGGTTGAGCTCACTAGCTTAGCAATTCTTCCTTTCCATTTCCTAGCAGCTTGATAAGCCCAATTGTCGATTGGCTTGGCTGATCTTGGTGTATGCTTGGCTATGTGTGAGTCTGTTGTTCCCTGGTTCCTTGTAGAGATCATGCCCAGCTCCGGGGTGGCAGTTGTATCAAGAGGTTGATAAGCACAACTGGCCTATGGTTGGGTGGAACGTTGCAGATGCATAGTTGTTTGTTTGGGACTACTTTGTTAAGATAAGTATTCTCTTGTGTTAACTTTGCAATTATTATTCGATGAATATCTTGAATGTATGATGGATGTGTTATTGATATTATTTCCACTGTGTCTTTCTTATAATCATACATTCCATATGACTTCTATATATTGTGAATGCTTAGTTAAAAGTTCATGGGGCTAATTGCCCAGTTTTAGCATCACGTCCTCTCTATCATGCTGGTATGATAGGAGGGGACATTACACATTCCATTCAAATGCACCCATCAATGGTCTCCACTACTTCCTTGGATATATATGCAGGTGTCTTTGTTTCACTAGTGGGCTTGTCGTCTTCAAGAGACCTTTCCGGTAAGCATTTAGTTGCATCTACATCTCAGCAGGAAATGATGGCTATTTTGCATGTAGTACCGAAGTGGTAGACATCCCTATGAGGGAAATATTTATGCATCAAGACTGATCTCCAGAGTCTAGAAAATTTCTTGTAACAATGGGTCTCCTCCCCAGCACACCTGAAATGGGTTATCCAACTCATGGGTTATGACTATGCGATGACTTACCAGAAGGGTAAGTACAATATGGTGGCAGATGCTCCTTCTCGCACATTTGATGACCCACTTTCTCTTATAGCTATTTCTCTACTTGTTCCAAACTGGTTGCAATCTGTTCAACAGGGCTATCTCTTCTATGAACTCCATGCTTCTTCATTGGCAGGGCACTCTGGGTTCCTCAAAAAGTATGACCGGGAACAATGTAACTTCTATTGGCAGGGACTAAAAATTACAATTCAATAGATGATGGTTGACTGTGATACTTTCTAGGTCAACAAGGGTGAAACGACACTCCTTTCGGGACTGCTCAAACCCTTGCCCATCCCTACACAGAGTTGGACAACTATTTATATGGATTTCCTAGAAGCACTCAAGTGGTACAATACCACATCTACAAGGACACTATATGAAGCAGTCTATGGAGAGGAACCGTCAGTTCATCTTCCATACACCCTCAGCAGCTCCCCAGTTCAGGAAATTGACTCGATTCTTTGAAACCGCGATCAGATTCTTCTCATTCTGCAAGACAATCTTCACATGGCAAGAATTCGACTGAAACAACAAGTCGATCAGCACCGTTCAGAGTGCACTTTTCACGCAGATGATATGGTTCTTCGTCTACAGCCTTCCAAGAAATCCTCCTGAAACTCAAAAGGCATCAATGGCCCAGAATGCAACCTGAGGATGCTACAGGGGAACCACTCCAAATTCTGCATCAATTTCCACATCTAAATCTTTGATGACAAAGATTTTTCTAAGGGAGAGGGGATGTTAGGAACCCATGTGTTAACCCTTCTATTTACTTTGTTAGTATATTGTTGTTGGATGCATATGCTTTGTAAGTCGTCCCATAGTACTTGTTGATACATAGTTTGTATTATTGTTGTTGGACGCATATGATTTGTAAGTCGTCCTGTAGTAATTATTGATCCACAGTTTTTATTAGCCCATGGTTTGTATTGACCCATGGTATCTACCCATGGTATTGGTTCCTAGACTTAGTATATAAGTTTGTGTTGAGACCAATGAAGGTACCATGAAGTTATTTGTATTGAGCTTGCTGAAAGGAGGTTTCCCCCTCGAAGTGGCCTGCAATCAATAAAAGCGATTCTGAGTTCTGTTATTTCTGCTATCTCGTGTATTTTCATTAATTAAATGTTGTAGGTTCTTCACAAAAGTTGGATGATAGAAGCGAGAAGTGTATCTTGTTGGGATACAATGATGATTCTAAGGTATATAGAGTTTATTATCCAATCACCGAGAAGGTAGTGATCAACAGAGATGTCGCTTTCAAAGAAGAGGAATCCTGGGATGGGTGAGTTGCTAAATCAATTGCAAGGGGATAAAATATCCCTCACGATGATGGTATTGAAGCTGAGCAGGAAGTTCAGGGTAGAGAGAAGAATCCAAAAGTGAATACACTTGTTGCAATTGTGCCTATAGGAAAACTAACAAATTGAAGTCCATCGCAATTGAGGACGCCTAGACCGCTACTGTAATACCCCCAATACTTTTGAATTTTTTTTTATTAAGTATTTTTATTTTGAGAAATATTCTCGAACATTTGATTTATAAAAGAGTTATAAAACACTATGAGGAAAAATACTCACATTTATGTGGGTGAATATTATGAACAAGAAATATTATTTTATTATTAATAAAAATAGATGCTTGGAGCCACCAGTTGAAAGAGGGCACACCATCATGAGACATGAACAAGTGGATAGAAAGCAAGATATTTGGTATCAATCATATCCAAGTCAAAATCTCAACCAACTGACCATATCCAAAATTATAGGGATCAATATATTTGCTTGAGATTTTATTGAGATGGAACAAGACGTGGGAAAAAATTATATAATGGTGCATTGAGAAGACAAAAGATGTCATGTGGTGCATAGAGAGAAATTGGTTCTATATTGAGGGAAAACTGTTGAGTACTCTCTCTGTTTGAAGGTCCATCTTTTGATATGTTATAGACTATTGGGAAGAGTGTTACATTCAGGTTGTCTTAGTTAAGTTCATTGGTCTATGGTGGTGATCCTGCTCAATGTTAAATTTTGAGCATTAATTCACAATACTCTAGGATATTTACTGAGAGAACAACATGTACATTATATCAATGCATATAAATCATAACAAGAATGTCAATCATCACAAGAAGCAAAAGCATGAGAGACAATAGACACACAGAGTTTCCGTGGGGAAAACGCTAAGGTGAAAAACCCCACAACTTCCTCAGAGATAGAGAGAGCAATAGCTCAACCAAAGTACAACCAAATACACAGAGATAGTCTTCTACAAGCAGATGATCCTCCTCCTCACATGTGTGCCACTTTCCGAGTGATGGAAGAATGAGTTTCTGAGTGATCCAAATAAAGATCTCCCGATCTCTATTTATACTTGTTCTGTTTCCCCAATGACCTTATGGGGCTAACTTGTCTAGCTAGGTACATATACCATATATTACATAAATCAAAGCCAACCCCACACATGGTGGTCTAATAACCCATCGGCAAGTTAACACACTTGCGACACTTGTCAATACACATGACAACACTTCCATATAGAGGAATGACACATCTCTATAGGAGTACAATAATATATAAATGAAATACATGGATGAAACACATTCCGAAGTTACATATACGTCAACACTCAAGGGTGAAGTTGGGAAAGTTGGCATGGATGTCATATTTTATGGTTGTGACGAACTGGGAAGTTTCAAGTGTTTTCTCCTCTATATTTTCAAGTAAGTGTTTTTATTTCATGTTTGTTTAATGATTATTTTGACTGCCGAGAGTATTTTGGATAGATATTTTTACTATCGATCATTCACCCGAGACATGTTCTTATTTGTTTTAGTTTTATGTTACATGTATTAAAATTTATTTTGGGTATTCGAAGTGGGTGATCTACGGATTTTTGGTTGTAGTTTATTATTTGATATCTGTATCACTTTAAAATCTGAAGTATTCAATCGAACCTTTCATAGACTTATGGTGTTATCTTACTTTGTAAATAGAGATAGTCAAGTGTCCATCCATTATGCGAATCGAAGGTGAACTGTGATTTTAGCTGTTATGGCATATGTTTTGAGTCATTCATGTACTGTTCGAAGTAGAAGGTTCTACAAATAATAGTTTAATTCCATTATGAAATTATGTAAATCGTGTTAATTTTTTTATAGATTTGGTATAAAGTTGCATAGCAAATAATATACAGAGAAATGTATTATGGTTGTGATGGAAATGATAGTTACGTAAGTCGCATCAATTCTGATTAATAATTTGTGCATACATATTGTTTGTGGTATGTTTCATCTTTATACTGTTTTGAACAGAATCAATAGACATAAGGATTGTTATATATGAAATACGTTGATTCCTGTTTTAATATGAACAAATGATATGAAGTTTTGCATCAGATTGCACCTTGTATTAATTTTACAATTGGGTTTAGTAAGTCGTGACCAATCTGCCTCTCTAATCTATAATCTAATATTGAAATGGTTGATTTCTACGCAATCATAGTAAAAAAAATTGTGCTATATGTTAACTTCCAGATCAAAGTATGTGACCTCTAGTGTAAGCAATATGCTGAAACGTCGAGAAATTGATCTCAGACCATGGCATAGCGATTCAATGCAATGTGGTAATCTTGACCAATTTGAGTGCAGCTTGGTAATAACCCGATCACCCTAATAGAGCAATCTGCATGTGATCATATATGAGAGTAGAGGCTTGACACCTTACTATGAGTTCGATGGTTTGAAATCTATCGGTTTGGTATTTTGTTGTGGATCGATACTACTGCTTGCAAACCATCGATCAGTGCAGCAGATCTCTCTAGTTGTCTGGACCACCATTTTTCCCTAATTCTAAATCTTGTCAGAGATATGGATCTAGCTAAACTATCTTACCTATCTATCCAAAACAATAATATATCAACAATAAGTACAAAAAAGAGAACAAGAAAAAAGAGTACACCAGATATATGTGGTTCACCCAATTGGGATATGTCCGCGGGAAGGTAGTCTTCTATTATCTCCAAAATATCTCTCTCAAGCTTACAAGAGAGAAATACCAATAACCCCAATACAATATAGCAAGACTTGTGTGAATAAGTAAATATCATACTATATATGATCCACAATGGATGATTGTTAAAGACTCCCTTGAATCTATTATATACTAAGAGACGAGGAGGAATTACTCTCACATATTACATGTGGGATAATATAATTCTCCATAATAACATCTCTTTATATAATAATGAATATCAAGAGTATATTTTACCATAATGAATATGGGATATAATGTATTACTCTTTTACATAAGATTGTGGATATCTTCTGACATAATACAAAGAAATTATTACCTTCCAAGGAATATAAAATAATCCAACACCCCCCCTTAATAATGGCTGGGAGAAAAGCCCACTACAAAGGAAGGAAGGAGTCATTACTGCTCCCCCTTGATGACAACTTCTAGAATAAAGAAGAACAGTTCGGTTGATGGAATTTGATGAAGAACAACTGCTTCTCAATGAATCATGAAAGTGCACTCGAACTAGGTTGTATGATTAAATAAACATGTGACGCAATCCAATATCAAGGTGCCTCGATCACCACAACAATAACTATAACCATAGCTGATAGCTGAACAAATCTGATATAACATCCACACCAATATACAAATATTTTCTGACGGATGATACAATAGAACATGTGGCTAAGAACACCACAACGGTGTACAAAATACCCATATGGCCAATATACATGCGGATAGCAGACATTCTTCCAATCAAGTTGCAATATAAATATCTATAGAAGACTTCAAATATCGAAGAAACAAGACCCCAATGGTCTATACATCGAAAGTGATATCATACAAATGAACATCATGACTTTAACAGTAGAAGATGGTGCTTCATTATTTCTGGAAACATAAACAGAGAACTTATCTGCACAAGAACTTCCAAGATTAAAACTTGAAAAAATCATAAAAACAACATTGCTCATACAGAAATGAAAATGTTTATATACCAAAGGTTAGAAAGCATCATATAAATGATGGCAACATGATATGATCAAATAAAATATTAACTTGAAAATTAAGGAAAGTGAAGTTACATGTACACATTAAGTGTCAGCCACAACATATAAATAGTGAGCACAAAAAATGGGAAATATTAAAGATTTCTTTGATAAAATTGCTCAAGAAAAAAACACACATGAAATGATTAGAAATCAACACGATTAAGCATGAACAAAAAAATAAAATTAGTCATTAAACATTAGAAGAAGAACTAGTAGATGACAACAACAAAGGCACTTAAAGCTACTTGGGATTTATCTGAATCTTTCTTTTTAGATTTAGCCATTAAACGTTTCGCTTTAAAGCAATTCTTTTGAGGATGATTAGTTTTACCCCAATGCTTACAAGAATCATACACTTTATTCTTCTTACCATTTTCATGATAGGATTTATTAGTATGATTTGAAGTGTATGAATTAGAACCTTTAACATTATTAAAAATTTTAGGATTATGTGCCATAAGGGCCATATTATGTGAGACTTGTCCTGAAACAATTAACCTTTCTTGCTCATTTATAAATCCTTTACAAAAATCATCAAAAGTAGATTTCATGGTATTTGAATACAATTCAAGAGCTCTATTCCTAGTTTGAATGAACATATCAAAACAAGATGGCAATTTTTGTTCTACAAGAATTTTAAGAGCAGTGTCTGTTTTCTTGTAATCTTTACCACAATTATTTAATTTGTCATTTAAGGTTTTCACTTCAGCAAGGTATAATTATACTTTGTCAAAGTTAGTAGGATCTAGCTCAAAAATCTTCTTTTCAAGGTAATAAGCATAAACAACATCAGACTTATCAAATAAAGAAGAAAGAACATTCCATACCTCAACTGGGCTGTCTTCTGCCTCTATACTTACCTGAAGACTATCTGCAACCGTTTGACCAATGAGCCCTCTTGCTTGATCACATTTATCTTCTCATATAACCAAAGCTTGAGCATCAACATGTTTCGTGTGTTCACCATTAACAATCCTCCATAGATTCTTACTCTTGAGAACATCAATCATTTTTCTCTTCCATGCAAGATAGTTAGGACCAACAAGTTCAAGAACAGAACGTACTTTTGAAGTCATGATGGTAGAAAAAATAAAACCCAAATGCTAGAAATGATAAGAGAAAAAAAGGTGAATAACATAAAACCAATATACTTTACCGTACTGATCTGCAAAAATACAGTAAAAAACAGTAAAGAAAAACAAACTTTTACTTATAGCCCTTTTAAAAAGTGCTAAGAAAAGTCACTTGCGGGTTTTTCCATAGTGAACTCGTGACTAACAATGAAAAAATGCGGGTTTTGCATGCCAAAGGTCGCGGTTACTCATGGGTTTACAGTAGAGTCATCCATGGGTTCGCAGGTCTGCAAAGGTGAATGCCGCGGTTCTGATCAAGGTATTCGCGTGTGTCTGTGCAGTAAAGTCGCGGCTATGCCGAATCATTCATGGGTCTCTGTACATGAGGGTGGCGAGTAGACTGATTTAAACATGAGTTAGTAGTGAGAACAGTCGTGAATATGTTGTAGCATATGCGGGTCTTCTCACTAGAAGTCACGGGTTTGCAGTATACTCGCGGGTTTGTAGTAGAAATAGTCGTGGTTAACCACAGGTTCTGTGAAGGAAAGTCGCGAACGTAAAGTTTGAGGTCGAAAACAGTGTCGAATATGCAGAAGACGGAAACCTGCACAAATTCTTCCAAACTTGGACAAAAACTGCCGATATGATAACCGAAAGATAGTTCTCCTTGAGGAGAAGCCAAAAATCATATAGATCTACAAAAAAAATTCAAGAACCCTCGAAAAATTTCTGCAAAAATCTACACAAAAAAGGTTAGGGTTAGAAAAAAAATGTAGAAATATGCCCAGATATGAAGAGAAGCCTAATGACTACCAGATAGAAAGCAAATTTACAAAAAATAAACAATGCCCAAATGATAAAATATTTTTTGAAAGCAATAGAAGGTGCTAGATCATAGCAACTAGCTCTGATACCATGTCAGAGATATGGATATAGCTAAACTAGCTTACCTATATATGGAAAACAATAATATATCAACAATAAGTACAAAAAAAAGAACACGATAAAAGAGTACACCACATCTACGTGGTTCACCCAATTGGGATACGTCCACGAGAAGGTAGTCTTCTATTATCTCCAGAATATCTCCCTCAAACTTACAAGAGAGCAATGCCAATAATCCCAATACAAGATAGAAATACTTGTGTGAATAAGTAAATTGTTGATGTATATGTAACTTTGGAATGTATTTCATCTGTGTATTATATATATATTTAGTGTACCCTTATAAGAGATGTGTTATTCCTCTATAAGGAAGTGTCATCATGTGGATTGACAAGTGTCACAAGTGAGTGTACTTGCCGATGGGTTATTAGACCACCATATGGGGTCGGCCCTAATTAATATATAATATAATGTGGATGTATCTAAGTAGACAAGTCGGCCCCAGTAGGTCACTGGGCAAAAAGGTGAGTATAAATAGAGATAGGAGATCTCTATTTTACTCACTCGGAAAAGTAACTCACTCTCTCTCTGAAAAGTGGCGCACTAGTGAGGAGGAGGAGGATCATCTGCTAGGAGACTATCTCAGTGTTATTTGGTTGTATTTTGGTTGAGCCATTGCTCTCTCTATCTCTGAGGAAGTTGTGGGGTTTTTCACCTTAGGGTTTTCCCCACGGAAACTCTGTGTCTCTTGTCTCTATGCTTTTGATTCTTGTGATGCTTGTGATGCTTGTCATATTATGATTGTCATGCATTGATATACTGTAGATGTTATTGTCTCAGCAAAGATCCTATAGTATTGTGATTTAATACTAAAAATTTAACATGGTATCAGAGCTAAACTGAGAAGAAGACATTTTGCAGTGACGGAAGCTTGTGTTCCTTGTTTATTGGGTTTCTCTCCACATATTTTTGAAATTCAGTATAGTAGATTGGATCTACTCATCAAGGCGCATCTATCTGTCCAATCAGAATTCAGTTCCGAGCATTTTCAGATTTGGCCCTAAAAATCAGGGTTTCCACAAAAATAGGAATTTCTGGAAACTGAAGGCACAGCTGGAAGCTCCTTGCAAACATCGAAGGTTAGAGCTTTGGATCGAGATTTTTGGCTGAGTAGATCTCTAGGAAACTCAAACCCTAATTCAGGGATCTCCCTAGTTAACCCGGGAGGACAAAAAGGCAATTTTGAAGGGCAAGACTTTGTTGATCTCAAATTCTGAATATACTAGGCTGATCAGCTCTCCAAGGCGCATCTTTCTATCCTTCCGGAATTTTAAAATTCACATTTTGAATTTTTAGGGTTTCTCTGACAAACCCTAATCCGGGATCAGATCCAGTTTTCATCACTTCAAGTGGTATGTTAGGAACCCATGTCTTTACTTTGTTAGTATGTTGTTATTGGACGCATATGCTTTGTAAGTCGTCCCGTAGTAATTGTTGATCAATAGTTTGTGTTATTGTTGTTGGCGCGTATGCTTTGTAAGTCGCCCGTAGTATTGTTGATCCACAGTTTGTAACGGCCCATGGTTTCGACCCATAGTATTGGCGCCTAGAATTAGTATATAAGTGTGTGTTGAGACCTATGAAGGCACGGTGAAGTTATTTGTATTGAGCTTGCTCAAAGGAGGTTGCCCCCTCGAAGTGGCCCGTGATCAATACAAAAGTGATTCTGAGTTCTGTCATTTCTGCTATTTCGCGCATTCTTGTTAATTAATTGTTGCAGGTGCCTCACATCTGGTATCAGAGCACTTTCTTGGGCTCGCTGGGTGAAATTTCTGCCAAAATTTTTTTTTTCGCATCTGTTGCAGGTACGGATTTGGGAATAATCCCTATCCGCTTAACTGTGGGAAGTACTTGGGCATAAGCCCTAAAACTCATTGTGAGGAGTACCACAGGAACCCCGAAGTAGCTGGCCCATTGAGAGGACCTGCCAGCGAAAAGGGCAACGACCCCTACCTGATTGACTAGTTCCCACCCGTGAGGTAAACCAAGAGCTGTCGTTTGTGGCAAAGCGGTTATCAGTTTTACCTGAGCCGTGGAGTAAGGGGTATTGCCCCAATACGCAAGCCGTCAGACAGCATTGGTGGCCGAGTGAAAACCCTGAACTGTTAGGAAGCCGCACATACCGGGGGTCCATATCTACTTTCAGTTGAACTATTGTCGATCACTGCTGCACCGTTTCAGATCCATTTTGCAAGCCGTTCCAGATCCAGCAGGTCGGCGTTGTTCCAGATTCCTTCTGAGCCGTAGCCGCTCCAGTCTGTAAAAAAAAAAAAAAAAAAAAAAAAAAAAAAAAAAAAATCCCGGTTATGGTTGTCACCCGTGCAGGAGCAAAAACCATGGAAGAAGCACTTCCATATCTACTTTCAGTTGAACTATTTTCGATCACTGCTGCACCATTTCAGATCCATTTTGCAAGCCGTTCCAGATCCAGCAGGTCGGCGTTGTTCCAGATTCCTTCTGAGCCGTAGCCGCTCCAGTCTGTAAAAAAAAAAAAAAAAAAAAAAAGAGAAAAAAAACACCGAGCCGTAGCCGCTCCAGTCTGTTAAAAAAATAAAAAATAAAAAAAATAAAAATCCCGGTTATGGTTGTCACCCGTGCAGGAGCAAAAACCATGGAAGAAGCACTTGCAGCCATCCAAGCCAAACTCCAGGATTTGGATGAAAAATTTCTCGGTCTCCATCTTGAACATTCAGCCATGAACAACAAACGGCAGTCCGAGTCTTCAGTAGACAATGGGTTCTCTTCTTCCAGCAATTTCCGTGGTCCGAAGCTTGATTTTCCTCACTTCAATGGTACCGATCCAACTGGATGGATCTATCGTGCAGAACAGTATTTCAGTCTGCATAATACTTTTGATGTCAACAAAGTTCCGTTGGCATCCTTTCATTTGGAACAGGAAGCTCTTCAATGGTACCGTTGGTACATCAAGGCTCATCCAGAGCCCAAATGGCCAGACTTTTGTCAGCTCCTTTTGCAGCGATTTGGTCCTAGTGCTTTTGATGACTTCACAGGAGCCCTCACTAAACTTCGCCAAAGTGGCACTGTGAGAGAGTACCAAACTGAATTTGAGAATCTAGCCAACCACACCGAAGGATTGACTGATGAATTTTATCGGAGTTGTTTTATCAGTGGTTTAAAGGATGCCATTCGCTCTGAGGTCAAAATGTTCTGTCCCAACACAATGATGGAAGCACTCGGGTTGGCTAAGTTGGCAGAAAACAAGATTGCATCCCAGCAACGCTCCAAGCCCACTTTTGTTCCCTTCAGAAATATGGGTTCTCAGCGACCACCTATACCGCAGGCTCCTCGACCGACTCCTATCAAGCGTTTATCTGAAGCAGAGATGCAAGCACGCAGAGAAAAGGGGCTTTGCTATAATTGTGATGAGAAATTCACTCGGGGACATCGATGTGTTCAGCAAAAGCTCTATCTCCTGGATGTGGAGTCTCCGCCTGCCTCGGAAATGGGGGACGAAGATCCAGACACACTGGATGCTCCGGTCGACATTCAGGAACCGCCTATTGACCCTCCGTCTCAGGATGACCAGCCAGAGATATCTCTCCATGCTTTAGCTGGAATCACCACCCCCCAAACAATGTGGGTCAGGGGTTACTTCAAGAAGCTTCCTCTTACAATCCTCATTGATTCTGGTAGCACTCATAATTTCATCGACCCTCGGATCGCCAAACAAGCTGATTGTTTTATCCATCCTTGCTCCAACTTTGAAGTCATGATTGCCAATGGGGGCACCTTACCTTGCAAAGGGAAGTGTCGAAATGTGCGTATCTCTATGGGAGATTATATCCTGCGCTCTGACATGTTTGCCTTTCCCTTAGGCGGATGTGATGTGGTTTTGGGCGCTCAATGGCTACGCACACTCGGCCCTATCTTATGGGATTTTGCCGAACTTTGGATGCAGTTTTCCCTCAATGGACACAAACACACATTGATAGGATTACAACCCGGTTCTCTCAGCATCATCAGTTCACATCGCATGGAGAAACTCCTCAAGAAGAGTTCACATGGTGTCATCGCTCAGATCAGTTCCATCCAGATGCAACCATCCGCGGTCTACACTACTCCTTTGGATCTACAACAAATTCTGAATCGATATACAGGTGTCTTTGCTGAACCAGTGGGATTACCACCTTCCAGACCAGAAGACCATCGTATTCAGCTCCTTCCTGGCAGCGTTCCTCCCAACATCAGGCCCTATCGCTACCCATTTCACCAAAAAACAGAGATTGAAATGCTCGTGCGGGACTTATTGAAGCAAGGTATTATTCGCCCAAGCACTAGTTCCTTTTCTTCTCCAGTTATTCTTGTCCACAAAAAAGATGGGTCATGGCGCCTCTGCATTGACTTCCGAGCACTTAATCACCTCACCATCAAGGATAAGTTTCCAATTCCGGTTGTTGATGAGCTTCTTGATGAGCTTCATGGGGCTCACTTTTTCTCCAAGTTGGATCTTCGTTCTGGGTATCATCAAATTCGGGTTCATGAGGAAGATATTCCTAAAATAGCTTTCCGCACACATGATGGCCATTATGAGTTTTTGGTCATGCCCTTTGGCCTCACTAATGCTTCTTCCACATTCCAGGCCTTAATGAATAAAATATTTCGACCCTACTTGCGGAAATTCATTCTGGTATTCTTTGATGATATCCTCATCTATAGTAAAACATGGGATGAACATCTCCAGCATCTGGATCTTGTCATGCAACTTTTCTCTGACCATCATCTCCATGCCAAGCAGTCTAAATGTGTTTTTGGACAAAAGGAAGTGGAGTATCTCGGGCACATTATCTCAGCACAAGGGGTTCGCGTGGATCCTGCCAAAATCGATGCCATGAACAATTGGCCACATCCTCAGACACTCAAGAGCCTTCGTGGTTTTTTGGGGTTGACTGGCTACCACCGCAAGTTTGTTAAGGATTATGGGAAGATTGCAGCTCCATTAACTGCCCTACTGAAAAAAGATGCTTTTACATGGACACCTGCTGCTCAGTGTGCATTTGACAAACTCAAACAAGCTATGTGTACTACACCTGTGCTAGCTATGCCCGATTTTTCCAAGCCCTTCACGATTGAGAGTGATGCTTGCGGCAATGGACTTGGTGCTGTTCTCCTTCAAGATGAACACCCCATTGCATTCACCAGCAAAGCCCTTTCCGGTAAGAATTTAGCTGCCTCTACCTATGAGAAGGAAATGATGGCTATTTTGCATGCAGTACAGAAGTGGCGTCCATACCTATTAGGGAATCATTTCTGCATCAAGACTGATCACCAGAGTTTGAAATATTTCTTGGACCAGCGTGTCTCTTCCCCGGCACAACAGAAATGGGTTAGCAAACTCATGGGTTATGACTATGAGATCACTTACAAGAAGGGTAAAGACAATATTGTGGCAGATGCTCTTTCTCATACATTTGATGCCCAAGGTTCTCTTTCAGCTATTTCTATGCCTGTTCCCAATTGGTTGCAATCTGTTCAACAGGGTTATGTCAATGACTCTTCCTTATCGCAGATCATCCAGCGCTTGACCAACAATCCTTCTGCGGTCCCACATTACTCTTGGGATGGTGCTTCTCTGCGATACAAGGGTCGTCTGGTGCTTCCCCAGAGCACAGATCTTCAACAGGCTGTCTTCTATGAACTCCATGCTTCTCCATCAGCCGGGCACTCTGGGTTCCTCAAAACATATGAACGAGCACGACGTAACTTCTTTTGGCAAGGCATGAAAAGGACAATTCAACAGATGGTGGCCGAATGTGATACCTGCCAGCGCAATAAGGGTGAAACAACACTCCTTCCAGGATTGCTTGAACCCTTGCCCATACCTACACGGATTTGGACAGATATTTCTATGGATTTCATCGAAGGGCTCCCTAAATCTGGCGGAAAGACAGTGATTCTCATTGTGGTTGATCGTCTCTCCAAATATAGTCATTTTTGTGCTCTCAGCCATCCCTATACAGCCTCCTCCGTCGCTCAAATTTTTATGGACCAGATCTTTCGTCTTCATGGCATCCCTTCTTCCATTGTCTCGGATCGTGATGCGACTTTCACTAGTCATTTTTGGACAGAACTATTTCATCACACTGGCACCAAACTGAAGATGAGTTCAGGGTATCACCCACAAACAGATGGTCAGACTGAAAGTGTTAATAAATGCTTGGAAACTTATCTTCGTTGCTTCACCTCGGAACAAAAACATCAGTGGGCAAAGTGGCTTCCTCTCGCTGAATGGTGGTACAATACCTCTTACCACACTGCCTCCAAAATGACCCCATATGAAGCAGTCTATGGTCAGGCACCTCCAGCTCTTCTTCCATACACCCCCACCAGTTCACCAGTTCAGGAAGTTGACAGGGTCCTTCGCAATCGAGATCAGATTCTTCGCATTTTGCGGGATAATCTTCACATGGCAAGGAATCGCATGAAGCAACAAGCTGATCAGCACCGTTCAGAGCGCACCTTTCAAGTCGGCGATATGGTTTTTCTTCGTCTCCAGCCGTACAAACAATCCTCCTTGAAACTCAAAGGACGTCATAAGCTCGCCCCAAAGTTCTATGGGCCATATCGGATTCTTCAGAAAATTGGGTCCGTCGCTTATAAATTGGAACTTCCTCCCTCTTCCCGCATTCATCCAGTCTTTCATGTCTCTTGTCTGAAGAAAGTTCTTGGCACCAACATCAGCGGCCAAACGATTTTACCCGAACTGGATAATGAAGGATCCATCCTTTTGGAGCCAGAGGCCATCCTCAATCGGCGCACGCGGCAGCTTCGCTCTCGCTCTATCACAGAGGTCTTAATTCAGTGGCACAGCATGCAACCAGAGGATGCTACATTGGAACCACTCCTTCAGATTCAACAACAATTTCCACATCTAAAGCTTTGAGGACAAAGATTTTTTCAAGGGGGAGGGGATGTTAGGAACCCATGTCTTTACTTTGTTAGTATGTTGTTATTGGACGCATATGCTTTGTAAGTCGTCCCGTAGTAATTGTTGATCAATAGTTTGTGTTATTGTTGTTGGCGCGTATGCTTTGTAAGTCGCCCGTAGTATTGTTGATCCACAGTTTGTAACGACCCATGGTTTCGACCCATAGTATTGGCGCCTAGAATTAGTATATAAGTGTGTGTTGAGACCTATGAAGGCACGGTGAAGTTATTTGTATTGAGATTTCTCAAAGGAGGTTGCCCCCTCGAAGTGGCCCGTGATCAATACAAAAGTGATTCTGAGTTCTGTCATTTCTGCTATTTCGCGCATTCTTGTTAATTAATTGTTGCAGGTGCCTCACAAGTGATGTGCTATAACTTCATGATGAATATTTAGAATTGTTGTTGGTATCATACTGCCATAACTTGCCTCCTCCCTCGGCGGAAACATGGTTCTGTCTACTCTTCTTCGATGCCTTGGGTGAGACCTCATCTGCTCTGTGGGTGTTGCTGGGAGGGCTCAAACCTACTCGGACCGGTGCCCAGGGAGACTGCGGTATGTGTCAACAGTTGGTGAACCCCTGTCGACTGTGAAGTCGCTCCAATAAGCAGTATCCCAATGAGACGGTATGGTATTTCGACCAGTGATTCAAGACGCTAATGGCCAAGGTTAGTTTTTATATGAGCACTGTCCAACATAAAGAATGGTTCATTGCGGCACTGCTATATAGTTGCAAGATTTGAAGAAGAACAAGGAACAACGTGATGAAGTATGGTGTACACGATGCCGAAGAGAGGGGCATACGAAGGATAATTGTCCAGTCAGAGTAGAAGGAGGTCATGTTGTGGCACCTGATGAAGCCGGAGATACAAAAATGGTTCGATCAGAAGTTGCAGGAATTTGTTGAAGAAGAAAGTCGGAATACGCGGCCGACGGTAGATCACTGGGTGGGAAGATATATTCACGACGGTCCGCATGAATGTTTTTTCTATGAATTCCCAGTCATTTTGTATGAATGGTTATCAAAGTTGACCTTCCAGAAGAGGAACTTCTAGGGTGGTGAGCCGACGACTTGGACCCCGGAATTGATTCAGGAATTGTAGGAAGTTGACAATAAGGCATCGCGGGCTATCGAAGTTTGGCTTGATAGCATCTTGGAAGGATATATCACTGAATTTGTGGTCGATACAAAGAAATAATATAGCAAAGATGAAAGATACTTCTTCCAACGACCGAGGGGAAGGTTTTTGCTGTCGCTCCAACTGTCGATTAAGATGCTAATCTGTGAAAAGGGTATATTAAAAATGCATCTTGATCAGTAGACAGCCTAGTGGGCGGAGGCCATGGGTACTGCAACTGCTGGGGAATGGTACATGGAATGGTAAAGGGGTAGATGGGTGCATACCATGAGGAGACTGTGAGCGAAGCTGAGGAAGAAAGTGTTCTTACGAGAGGAGGAGTGAGGTTTCAATAGGAAAAGAGGCAGAGGACGAGAGAAGGTCCTGCTGCGATCGAACCGCAAAACTGCGAAGGAAGACCACACGGGATGAAGCGACCTTACAGTCCTGATAGGAACGACCAGGCTACGCCCAGGATAGAGGTAGGACCAAACCCCAACACCAACGTACCCACACCTCTTCTCACTAACTCTCAGCCAGCAAGAAACACTACTTCGACGCCGCCGAGTTCGTTGACACCGCAGAAGTTAATTGGTAGTAGTAGCACAGCGACAGGAGGAAGGAAGCCCAAGATGGTGGGCGATGATGCTAAGCTAATGCTATTCCATGGAAGTGTGACAGACAACCCAAAATAGTACTTGTTTTTGTGTGAAGCAGTCTGGACCGTGAAACAGATCACTGATGACAATACTAAGAAAGGACAGCTAGCCATGACCCTGCGAGGTCGTGCATTAGATTGGTTCATGAAGTTTGTTTTAGTCCCTACGAGGGCCCTAGAGAAGTCGCTAGATGAGATTCGGGATGGGCTAATTGTTGAATTTAGACGGCTTAAGTCGGAGGCTCAATGTATTACTGAATTGAAGGAAATTAAGCAGTATCCCAATGAGATGGTATGGGATTTCGACCAGTGATTCAAGACGCTAATGGCCAAGGTTAGTTTTGATATGAACGCTGTCCAACATAAAGAATGGTTCATTGCGGCACTGATAACCCATATTCGGCTACCGCTGATGCAGTAAAACATATCGATGCCTAGCGAAGCTCTAGAGATTGCAATGCGATTGGAGTCATCGATTGGAAATAGTACAGACGGGATGTCGCAGGTATAGACATAGCTTGCCAACCTGACTATATAGTTGCAAGATTTGACGAAGAAAAAGGAACAGCGTGATGAAGTATGGTGTACACGATGCCGAAGAGAGGTGCATACGAAGGATAATTTTCCAGATTTCCATAATTACTTGGTGTCAGGTGCGCCAAACCCATTGAATAGCGGCAGTATGCCGTGGTGTCGCGTTTGTCAAGTGTTTGGACACGATCACAATAATTTCCCATATATGCAGAAAATGGTCACAACCCCGCGAAATATTTATTGCACATTCTGCAAGTCGGTGGGTCACGATGACAAGGATTGCCGTGCATATGGGTTGCTACAGGAGAGGATGTGTGATGCATTTTATGTCAAGGACGATCAACGTGCGGTGGAACAACCACAGATGCAACCGAAGGTAGCCCAACCACTATCGCAGCCGCAGATGCAGTTTGAACCACAACAACAACAACCTATAGCAGTTCATGCCGCAATACACCTTGATGTAGATGGCTCCCCCACAGCCACAATATGTACAGCAACCGTAGTATGCACCACAAGGACAAGGGATTCCAGCAGCACCAATGCAAAAACAATACCAGTAGGGCAGCTACCGGGGAGGCTACAGGGGCAGATGCGGTGGCGTATTTGGTCGTGGAGGAGGAGGCTGAGGTGGTCATGGACCGGTTCAATGTTACCACTGTGCGGTATGGGGGAATTATCAGTGCGACTTCCCATTGCTACAGAATCAGTGCACGTTTTGTTCCGGTAATGATCATACTGTAGAGAATTGTCCACAGTTGATTGCATGATGGTAGGCTGGGAACATTCTGCAGATACACAATCAAGCGTAGCCACAGTAAACAGTATAGAACCCAGTACAACAACCAGCACAGAATCATCTCCCGCGACCACCGCCGAACGCTAATCCAAACGTAAATCAACCAGGGAATTTGCAGCAGAATCAGATGTAGGGCGCAAATATTGCGACTATTTCTGCAGAACCGTGACCACAAGATGCTTTGGTGGTTGTTGTCACTCGTGGAGGCAAGACGACTAGGGAATATGGTTCACGACCATTGATTCGGTTACCTGGTCAGAAGATGGTACCCTTCGACATTGATAAGGAGCGAGAGACATTCCTAGAAGTGCGTCGCACCTTGGAGAAAGACCACAGTAAGGCTGTTGTTTGGGATATGCTGCCTGTCTTTGATGCCACATCAGATGTCGACCGACCACCAGCAGGGACATTGCAAAATTTCCTTGAACACTGTCTATCATTGGCACGAGACCCAGCTACCCTGGTTGAGATTGAGGGATGGTTGCAGCACTTTTCAAAAGGACGGCAAGAGTCGGCAGTCAATTCCTTACAGCAACAGAAGACTAGCAAGGAAATGCGAATGAATATTCAGATTGGTGACTATGATGTTGAATTTGTGATTCTTGACCTTGTTTCGGATGTTAACATCTTAACCAAGCAAGCGTGGCAGAAGATGGGCAGTCCCCCATTGAGCTGGTCTCCTGTACAGCTCTGATTGGCTAACCATGCAAAGGTAACACCCATTGGGCGAGCCCCGCGGCTCATGATTGATATTGAGGGCATGAAGACTTATGCCGATTTTGATGTTATTGAAGTGGTTGAGGGAGGAATCTCTTATCCCACACTCTTGGGGATCAGATGGGCTAACAGTGGAGCTGCAATCAACTTTAAGAAGCGCATGATGACCTTTGAGAACCATGATTTCAGAGTTATCACCCCTTTGGATCCGGCTGAAGGACACCGCTACGTAGAGCTTGTAAAAGATGATGATCCCGCTAGATGGGACCATGCATTCAACATTTCTAAAGATTACATTCATCCTACTGCCTATGGTGAGTTGGAATGGTGCAGTGAGAGCTCCGCGTCTTACAACTATGATGATGCATTAGAACATTGGCAGAATCGAATGCATAAAGTATAAGTCCGAAAATGTGGGTTAGTTACGCAATCTTTATGTCATGTTGCGACCGAAATGATCACATTGCCTGTCTATGAGGGGTTTCCTGGCCTAAACACCTTTGTAGCAGAATTTGAAGACCGCGTTCCAGAACCACAACGATTATTGGCCTTAGAGGAAGCACTGAAGGCTGCTCCAGCACGCTGGTGGGAGACACATAAGAAATTCATTAAAGATTGGTCATAGTGTCAAAGGTTTATGATGGTTCTGTTCAACGATATTGAGGTTTATCAAACTAGAAAATATGATGGTCAGACTGATCCCAGTGACCATGTGATGGAGTGCCAACAATTGTGGGTAGCGAGACCCAAAGATGAGTGGGTTGATGCTTTTGTCCATACTTTGGAGGAGATACCGCACTCTTGGTACACTGCAGCCGAGTTACGCCGAGACATTAAAACATGGGTAGAGTTAACGATCTGTTTCACTCATACGTTTACATTTGCAGATGCCAACCCTAATGTCCATAATGCCTTGCAACTCATCCGCGATGTGATATTTTAGGTCGTTCCTATGGCCTACACTATCGACCTGAATACCCACTATCAGATGCTGTCTCTCATGGAGTGCTTCAACATCAGTGGTGGCCCGGAGGACGATGATGATCCCCGAAATGTTAACATTCCTGAATCTGAAGGAAGTCGCGATGTGGTCCCACCTGTTGTGCCAAGTAATCCATTCAGTCAACCATTGCAGCTTCACAAGATGAATATCGGCACCGAAGCTACTCCCAAGTTTGCTAATGTTGGGGATTATTGGGATGATGAGATGATGAGCAAGGTTACCGAGTTACTGCATGAGTTTCAGGATGTATTTCCCATGAAGTTTTCCAAAATGAAGGGAATCCTGAGTGATTTAGGAGAGATGAAGATTCCATTGAAACCAGATGCTAAGCCAGTCCGACAGCAACCTTATTGGCTAAATCCGCAACATAAATAAAAGCTCAAGGCGGAACTTGATCGGATGTTGGATGCTGGTATTATCGAACCTGTGGAAGAGTCAAAATGGATCAATCCTATGGTGGTGCAGGACAAGAAAACAAGCGAAGTGCACATTTGTGTAGACTTGCGGAAGTTGAACGATGCCTGCTTGCATGACCCTTTTTTGACCCCGTTTACTGATGAAGTACTTGAAGGAGTGGGTGGCCAAGAGATGTACTCTTTCACCTATGGATTCTCTGGCTACCATCAGATTCGCATTGCCAAGGAGGATCGCCATAAGACAAATTTTGTTACTGAATGGGGTTTCTTTCAGTACATGGTCATGCCGTTTGGTTTGAAGAATGCACCCGCGATATTCTCTCGGGTCGTCGTTTCCGCATTCAAAGATTTTATTTAGAAGTTTCTACAAGTATATATGGATGATTGGACTGTTTATGGGTTGATTCATGATCATTTGGCCAATCTGCGGTTAATGCTTAAACGATGCCGACAGCATCAGATATCGCTGAACTTGAAGAAATGTATTTTCTGCACACCTTTTGGAATATTGCTGGGTTATATTGTGTGTAAGCAGGGATTGCTGGTTGATCTAGCCAAAATTGTGCTTATTTTGGGTTGCAAACGCCAACCACTGTTAAGCAGTTGCGCATGACCTTGGGTCACATAGGATATTATCGCAAGTTCATTAGGGGGTATGCTACGATTAATGCCCCTATGGAAAAGTTGTTGAAGAAGGATGCGACATTCCAGTGGAAGTCGAAATGTCAGGATAGTTTTGAAACGCTCAAAGAAAAGATGGCGTCAGCCCCAATCTTGGTCTTTCCGGACTGGAGTAAGGAATTCCATGTACATGTTGATGCTTCATCGGTTGCACTAGGGGTTTTATTGGCTCAACCAAGAGAAGGCGACATTGATCATCCCATTTCTTTTTCCAGTCGGAAGCTGTCTTCTACAGAACACAATTACACTACCATAGAACGCGAAGGACTAGCCATGGTTTATGCGCTGCAGAAATTCATGCATTATTTGTTGGGTGGCCACTTTAAAATGTTCACTGATCATTCTGCATTGAAATACTTGGTCAATAATCCTGTGTTGGGGGGGAAGATCTGTCGATGGCTACTTTTGTTTCAGGAGTTTGATTTCGAATTCGTTGTGAAACCGGGGCGGTTGAATGTTGGACTAGATCATTTGTCATGGATTGATATAGGAGAGGAACAGAATAATATCGAAGATGGGTTTCTGAATGCCCAGTTTTTTCACGTTGCCGCTGCGGATCAGTATTTTGATGACATCCTTCAGTTTTTTGTGACTGGCACTGCGCCTGATGACTCTACCACTTCTCAGAAGAAGCAATTGGGCGTCAAGGCTACTGACTTTCAAATGATTGCGGGAGAGATGTATAAATTGGGTTCCGATGAGATATTGCACAGATGTGTCTTGCCACATGAGCAAGCGCAAATATTGGATGAGGCACATGGTGGAGTCGCGGGAGGACATTTTGGTGGCTAGGTGACTGCTTGGAAAGTACTACGTGCAGGGATTTGGTGGCCCACATTACATAATGATGCAACAGACTATGTGCGGTCTTGTGATGTTTGTCAACGAACTGGCAAGCCATCCAGACGTGACGAGATGCCGCTGCTACTGCAAGTAACATTACAACCATTCAAAAAATGGGATGTGGATTTTGTAGGACTAATCCATCCACCAGGGAAACGCACAGGTGCGTGGTATATTATCACAGGGACAGAATACTTGAACCGATGGGCTAAGGTAGCACCTGTAGTTGACTGCTCCGCCGCAACGGCTGCTTGATTTTTGTTCGACCACATTATCACTCGTTTCGACTGCCCCAAGATATTGCTGAGTGATCAAGGAAGCCATTTTCTCAACCGCACTATCAACGCACTGACGAAAGAATTGCAGATACAGCATAAGAAGAGTCCACCCTATCACTTACAGGCGAATGGGACGGTAGAATCATTTAACAAGGTACTGGAGCATGCGTTGACAAAAATGTGCAATGCGAACCGAGACGACTAGGATTTGAAATATCCAGCGGTATTGTGATCCTATCGCACCACCTGTAAAAGGTTTACTGGTCAGACACCTTTCAAGCTGGTATATGGGAAGGAAGCAATTATGCCTATGGAGTACATTGTTCCAAGTCTACAAATTGCGGCTGTTACAAGCATGGATGATGTTGCAGCATTAGACGAACGTCTAGCATAATTGGTGGAACTTGAAGAGGATCGATTTATCACTGGCTTTCACCAAGGGGTAGAGAAGGACTGCCATAAAGCATGGCATGATCACCAAATTAAAAATAAGCAGTTTCAGCAAGGCGACTTAGTGTTACTATACGACAGTAAGTTTATGAAACATCCAGGCAAGTTGCAGATGCATTGGCTAGGTCCCTACAACATCAATAGCATTACTTCAAGAGGAGCGGTTCAGTTGCAGCGATTAGATGGGGGGATGCTCCCCAAGCTGGTAAATGGTCACAGGTTGAAGCCCTATCACACTAGCATGGAACAGTGCGATGTCTGAGTCGCATTTAAAAAAAAAAAAAAAAAATGATGATGATGATTGTTGTAGGTTGCTTGATGGGAGATGGTGCACCAACGGAAGAAGGTATGCACAAGTGGAAGAGGCTGGTGCCACCCGATTATAGAAATCAAAGAGTCATGGCAGTGTTGCGCTCAAGCTCAACGACGGGTTCTGTACGATGGATTGGGAGAGTACGGCGAAATGGTGTGATTACTCGCCACCATTTCTACACATGATTGCACTTGACCGATTCGATTAGGTTCACACATGACGACGACATGTTTTGCACATGGCACGCTGGGCTGGGAGGAGTAGCGCGGTTGTTCATGTGGTGGCATGTGGGGGCTTTGTTGGCAGCATGGTTTCCCCACTCCACTGTGATAGTTGGACGACTCATACACATAGATGAGCGGTATCGGGGCATCATTCCACCCATCGTGACCTGGGAGGGTCGGGCTATAAGTAACCAAGGAAATTAGTAGCTCACCATACAGAAGTTGTTCCGACATAGAGTGGTTATCTTGGTTAATCAATTTGGGAGTTGAGTTGTGAGGAATTCCAAGGAGGTTGTGGAAATGCTTCACTTTGTTTCCCGTGGCAGCACCCCAGGGGCCTTATGAGCCTGCATGACAAGTGTCCCTGAGTGCCTTGATATGGTCAGTGTACTTCCCTTGTGTATGCCTGAGCCGGTGCCAGCGCGAATGCGGTACACGTCGATAGTGAGATGGACCCCTGGTCGGTCCTACATGATTCATTATGCAGTATTTGTTCGAAGGGTTGTGCTATTTTTTATCAGAACGCTAGTTGGGGTAGTAGCTCCCTGACTTTAGTAGAAGACGGGCGCTGGAAAGAAATGGATGTGCCAGAGTCATCCACCGTTCTCAGCCCTTGGGACATAACTTAGCCTACCAGTGCATGTAATGCATTTATGGACGATTGCGGCCATTTCATCCCATGGTGCTGGCATGGAGAGTCTTTTGACTCCATTTTTATCTTCATCGTAGACCTTTCCTTGCTCGAAAAATGATGCCTTTGCTTCATGGTTTGCCTCCCGGTCATCCCTACTCCAATGCAGACCCATTGGTAGACCAGTGAATTTGGCAATCACTTCATCATCCAACCTTATACGTAACCCATTCACTCGGGTGACGAACTGGTCATCCTTGATATGCTTTAAATTTCTTACAAACTCCAGAGACACCTCTGTATTGTATCCTTTCAATCCTAAGATGAAAGGCATCCAGATTGCATTCCAAATGATTGGTAGGATTCGCGGGCTCTGATAAATAGCGTTGTGTTCCTCGGGTTCGCTTTTCTTGAACCCTTTTTTCATCCTGAAGTCCTTTACTATAACAATAAACCAACACTTGAAGCATTTCTATCATACCTCAAATGGTTGAGGTTGATTACAGGTTTGAGGGCTGGATTGTTGGCTGCGTGACCACACTAACTTCCGGTTCCTTTCTTCTGGAGAGTTTTGAGAGGTTCCGTATATGCAAAATTGGCTTTTTGGGAAATTATGCAGCCTTACTTAACTACCTTTCCACACTTATCCTCATCAACATTTGTTGTACTTGTTGCTTGATCGAGCCCTGCATTTCGTCCCATCATTATATCTTGCCCCATTTTCTCTGATTATTTGGAAGTATGGCGGCTAGATGCAGGTTTATCATTTGTTGACATCACAAAGGTAGTAATCATTATTCATTAAGGCTGATATGACTTAGGTAGCAATCATGATTTATTAAGGTCATTATGAACTGAACTGTGTCGTCGAATGAAGATGTAAGCTATCCTTAGCTTCAGAAACAAATGTCTTGCGGGATAATGATTTGGCCTTAAAAATAAAACAAATATGTTTAGAGATTACCTTGTTATGTTTTAGCTTACCTGAGTTGATGATTTGGCCCGATTTTTATGTGTGGCAGATTCTGTAGTGGATTTGGTCTTGTCTGTAGTGAATTTTGGCATGTCAATATTTATGTGTGCTTGATGCTTTTTCCTTGGGTTCGTTTGAATTTGCTGTATTGGATGCTTTTGAAATTTGTGCCATTTTTTTATTTCACTTTGTGATGATGCTTTTGCATTGGGTTGCTGATTCTTCCCTGTATTGGTGTAATCCTTGCTGGCTCGCTTGAATAGATAGCAGGCTCGCGTGAAGATATTGCAGATGTGATTGATTAGTTTTTTTTTTGGAATGAATTCTATAATAGTTGATACCTCTGCTTTATTCTTGATTACGTGGCTGGCTCACTTGGTTGCTACAATCTTGATCATTTTTGGGCTCACTTTATTAGATTGCTGGATCGCTTGTATTCGATGGTAGGCTCTCTTGAATAATAGCAGGTTTTGAATAATGGCAGGTTTGCTTGATTGAATTCTGTAGTGTGATATTTTTGCTGCTGACTTGAATATATGACTGGCTCACTTGATTATTGATACCTAGTTATCTTGATTTGATTTTTCTGCAGTGTGCATGCTGGTTCTTCTTAGGGATGTATGATGCCCTGCAATTTTACCTGTGTTTACCTGATTGTATCATTTTTGTAGTTTGGTATTTGGAATTTTGCACATCCTCCTTTCTCATTTTTTTTATCATGTTCTCTTTTTTCTTGTTTTTTTCTTCTCTTCTTTTTTCATTCCTTTTTTCATTTTGCTTCGTATTTTTTTTTTTTAGCCATTTTTTTTTCTCTATTTTTTTTAATCTTTTCTCTTGTTTTTTTTTTCTTTTATTATTTATTATTTTATTTTTATGAATTGAATTTCAATGATTTTCCATGCTCTCTATCAGCATCAGTTGTTGCTGCTAGAGTACCTGTGTAAACTCCTCCTTTGACTGTGGCTTCTTGTAAAGTTTGAGCCGATGTCCATTTACTATCATGGGGAACTCCTCTTCATCAATTGTAATGATCCTTACAGCTCCATTTTCATAGATCTTTTGAATTATGTAAGGTCCCAGCCATCTAGTTGTTAGATTTCCCTTGAATGCGTGAAACCTGGAGTCATAGAGTAGTGCCCAGTCACCTTCCTTGAACTTTTTATCCTTTAGGTGTTTGTCATGCCACTTCTTCCTTTGTTGTTGGATGATTTCAGTATGGAAAACTGCTTGTTGGCGTTGCTCATCCAGTTGATTCAATTGTAGCATGCATTCTTGTTGTATCTCTGATAGTTCCATATTTAAATCTGCTGCAGTTCTTAATGTATTTATTTCAAATTCAATTGGCAGCATGACTTTCTTTCCATATACTAGTTCATAAGGTGTGAATCCTATTGTTGTCTTCCATGTGGTATTATAGGCCCAAATTGCCTCACTCAGTCTGTCAGCCCAATCTCTTTTTTGGAGTTGGACAGTCTTTGTCAAAATCCTCTCTAATTCTATATTGGTTACCTCATCTTGACCATTTGCTTGAGGGTGATAGGAGGAGGACTGTCTGTGCTTGACATTGTTTCTTTTAAGCAAGTCTTCTATTAAATTTGATGTAAATTGTGGGCCTTGATCATAAACTAGTTCTTTTGCTACTCCAAACCTGTGAAAGATCTGTTCAATGAAGAATTTTGCCACATTGGTTTCATTGGCTGTATCAAGTGATGCTACCTCAGTCCACTTTGTAAGGTAGTCAATGCATACTAGAATGTAGCTTTTCTGATTAGACTATGGGTTGATTGGACCAACAAAATCAAATCCCCATTTTTCGAATGCCTCCAAGGAGATTTGTGGATGGAGTGGCATTTCTTCTTTTTGTGTTGGTTTCCCCATTCTTTGGCAGTCATCACAGTGTGAAACATATTCATAATCATCCTTGTGGAGTGTTGGCCAATAATACCCTATTTGCAAAATTTTATAGGCTGTCCTCTTTGCAGCATAGTGTCCTCCACATGGTTCATTGTGAGTGGCATGCATTATGTCATGCACTTCATCTTCTCTAATGCACCTTCTAAGTATTTGATCTGGTCCTTGTTTGAAGAGCATACCTGATATCCATGTGTATGTGGCACTTTTCCTTATTACTTTAGTCTTCTCTTTGTAACTGTAATGTTCTAGAAATTTCCCAGACACTGAATAGTTTGCTATGTCAGCAAACCATGGGATTCTTGTTGACATGGAAAAAAGGTGCTCATCTGGAAAACTGTCATTGACCACTTCATTGTCTTGTCCATGTGTGAGCCTAGATGGAAATTCAGCCACTACATTGTGTTTTCCTAGCTTGTCCAAAATTGTAATGTCAAACTCTTGCTGGAGGAGTAGCCACCCGATGATTCGAGCACTTGTATTATGTTTGTTTGTGAGATACCTTATTATTGAATGGTCTGTATGGAAAAGAACTTGGTAACCTATTATGTAGTGCCTGAACTTGTTAATGGCATGTATGATAGCCAAAAATTCCTTTTCTGTAACAGTATAATTTAATTCTGCCCCTGCCAAGTTTTTACTGATATAATATATAGCATAGGGCTTCTCGTCTCTCTCTCTTGTCTAAGGACAGATCCAATGGCTTTATCTGATGCATTTGAGTGGATGTGGAATGGAAGTTCCCAATCTGGTCCTTAGAGTACTGGGGCTATGATTTTTTTCTCCTTAAGTTTATCAAATGCTGTCGTGCAATGGTTTGTCCATATGAACTCATTGTCTTTTGTGAGAAGGGAAAACATTGGTGCAACAATCCTACTATAATTTTCAATAAATATCCTGTAGTACCCTGTTTGGCCAAGGAAACGTCTCACATCCCTTTTTTTGACAGGTGGTGGCAGCGTTCTGATTACTCAGACTTTTTCTTGATCAACCTCTATCCCCTCAGTGATATATGATGCCCAAGAACAATGCCTTCTTCCATTAACATTCTGCATTTGTCATTGCTTAGACATAAGCTCCTCTCAATACATTTTTTCAATACTAATACAAGATGATTCAATGTCTGATCAAAGTTTTTTCCATAGGGTGTGAAGTCATCCATGAAGGCTTCCATTTGATCATTTATGAAATTAGAGAATATGCTGAGTATGGCCCTTTGTAATGTTGTTGTAGCATTACATAACCCAAAGGGTAGTACTCTATATGCATAAGTTCCCCAAGGGCATGTAAACGTTGTCTTATCTTGATCAGCTGGATGTATTAAATTTGGTTGTACCCACTGAAGCCATCCAAAAATGAGAGATACTTGTTCCTAGCTAATGTGTCCAGCACCTGATCGATAAATGGGGGTGGAAAGTGTTCTTTCTTGGTTGCTTTATTTATCTCTTTGTAGTCCACACAAATTCTCCATTTGCCTCCTTTTTTAGGGACTATAACCAGTGGTGAGACCCATTCGCTATCAGAGATGGGATATATGAACCCATCATGTAATAACTTGTGTAGTTCTACTTTGACAATGTCCTTTTATGCTGGGTTCAACCTCCTTTGTGGTTTCCTGATAGGAATAGAACCTTCTTTGATGTAAATGTAATGTTTGCAGATATCAGGATGTATACCCTTCATGTCTGCATATGTCCATGCAAAATCATTATTTTGTTCTGATAGTACTTTCATTAACTGTGTTTCTTGCTCTGGCTTGAGATTGGAATCAATGTTGACTATCTTTCCAGGCATAATTTCCACTACCTTTGCTTTTTCTGATTGTTCTTCTAGAGATAGCACTTCTGCCCACATTTGATTTAAGTTCTTGTTTGAACTTTCGCCTTCTTGTTGCTGGTCTGTGTCAAAAAATATTTCAAGACCATCATTGTTAGAATATGCATTTTGTATAGACCTATCTATATGACTATCTTCATCTATGGCTTTTAGTGATAGTGCAACATCAATTTTTAGGACAGGTCGTAGGTTTTGATTTGGTGTGTCATTATAATCATCAGTCCAATTTTGATATTCTAAGTTTGAAGATTTCTTTGCTGGTGGGTAAATCGTGATTTTATTCCTGGCATGTCCACTAGTGATAGTCATGTTTCCTAATCTGCAACCTATATAAGCATCTGCAGTTGCCAACCAAGGTTTGCCTAGTATGATTGGATAACCACTAAGTTTACTTTTTACTTCTATGAGTATGAAATCAGTTGGGTATTCCCAGGATTCTATGATGATTATTATGTCTTCGAGCATTCCTTTAGGTCTTACTGTGGATGTGTCAGCTAGCTGGAGTACTGTAGTGGCTGGTATGACCATTGATTGGAGTCCTAGGTGTATCATAGTATATTTGGTCATTACATTTATAGCAGCTCCCAAATCAATTAATCTTTTGTCTATCTGTATGTTATTGATGTTTACATTGACCACTGGGCTCCCTGGATCTAGATATTTGGGGTTAACAATGATACCTAGCATTAGATATGCTAACTGGCCCACTACATTGATTGTTGGTGGGTCACGTTTTCTTCTTCCAGGCCTTTTTAAACAATTTTATTTAATGTATTTTTTGTAGATAGGTACATCTCTGATGGCCTGTAAGATTGGAATTTGGATGTTTAAGTGCTTCAATTCGTCTAAATTTGCATTTTCTTCTTCCTCTTTTGTACTTCATATAAGTTTCTCTGGAAATGGAGGGATTTTGTTTCGTATGAGTGGCTGAGTTTCTTCCTCCTAAGGGTTTGGTTCATCCGGATGCTGAACATGGGGTTTTGTCGTTTTTTCGTGAGCCTCAAGTTCTTGGATATTGTTTGTTTGTGTATTTTGCAACGGTTTTTCATATCTTAAATTAATTTCATTTATCTCCAGCGTATCTACAACGTAGGTTGGTAACTGTACCATCTCAGTATTGTAGGCTTGTTGTTGTGGTGGCCTATTGTTGTTAGGGTTGGGAATTGGCTGGGAAAGAATTGGTGGAGGTATGGGGGGTGATTGATTTGGTGGTGGCGGCATGATGAGTGGCTTTTGCTACTACAATGGAGCTCTCCAATTCGATGAATAGGGGTATGGATTGCCATAATTTGTGGGTGGTTGGGAAAAAGGTGGGGGGTATGAAGAGTAAGACTATGGGTAATAAGGTTGTTGATATGGTTGGTTTTTCTGCCACTAGTTTGGACTTGGTTGAGATGTCCATTGGGCTGGTATAGAGTTCCAATTCTACTGGTTATTTCCCTGATTGTAGTAAGGTTGGTTGTTGGTTTGGTAAGGTCTAGGAAAATTATTCCTCCTTTGAGTCACAAAACAGAGCTGTTCTATTGCACCTTCAATTGTGGGCTCTTGAATAGCTGCTTTGCATGAGGGCAACAGAGGACACTTGTCAATAGAGTGATAGTCAGTGAAGAGGCCACATATTTCTATGGTGTTTAGTGTGCACTGCACCTTCTCATGTTTTTTTCTACAGTGTGGGAAAAAGGCTGCCAAGGCTTGGTTTATTTCGTCATGTTTCTTCTTGATCTAAAGTGCATCAAGTTGCATGGCCAGAGATTGTAAGATGTCAGTCTTCATGTCATCTAGCAGGTTTCCTAAATCAGATTTTGTAAGGTTTTGTCCCGAAGATGTTGATGATGATCCTATGGATAGATGTGTATCTATGGTCCCATTTTTACTTTTCCTAGATCTACAGTAGTTTTTGAAGACTTGTAAGATTTGGTCATAAGTCTTCTAGAATATATCTCCATCCCCTAGAAGGTTCAAGACTTCAAAATTTTCTTCTTTTACACCTCTAAGAAGGACAAGTTTTAGTGATTCAGTATCTAAGGTGCAATGACTGGCTCGTTTGTTGCTGAGTTGAAATATTTGGGCATAATATTCTAATGATTCTCTTTCTCCTTGTTTCATCCTAAAGATTTCGTCTCTTGTATCCTTTGCTTTGCAGTACTCCCTATATTTTTCTAGAAATGCCTGTTTCATTTGGTCCCAGCTGAAAATACTATTTCCTTCAAGGCTCATGAACCACCTAAGTGATAGATCCTTCAGTGTGGAAGGAAAAATCCTCAGCTTTTGTGCATCAGTAGTGTAATCAAAGGATCTGCAAACTACCTCAAACTCAAACATGAATGTATCAGGGTCTTCTGAGGTCAAACCATGGAAGTTTGGAAGATTTTTAGGGTTGATGTTCTTCATCTTGGCATCTCCAAGAGGTATACTGATGGATAAGGTTAACAGTTCCCTAGGTTCTTCATCTTCTTTTGCCATAGTGGTGCTTGAGCTATATTCAAAGAAGTTGTCCAGGTTTGGGTCGAAGCTAGAATCAGTTTCTTCTTCTGAATGAAGGAATTCAAATTGAGAGTTATCAGAATTTTTGTTGCTCATAGGACGGGTAGGAATAAAGCATCCAAATCTATCCCTCTATCAACGAGGCATTCATGGAAAAATCTTTGTGTTTTTTTTTTCCAGAGTTTATGGATGTTTTTTTTTTCTTTTTGTTCAATTTTTGAAGATGTCTCCAAAAAGATTTAGCACCTCCCCGACAACGACGCCAAAAAGTGGTGAGCTCGTAGAATGGATGCCTAATGAGGGCATCTAGACCATGAGCCTACTTTAATTATCAACTCGGGGGATGTACAAACTTGAGAGGTGTTGGCACTATATCTATTGTTATAGGATAGTCTTTGTCGTGGTTGGGTGTCAATATCAATGTTTAAAGGTTTTCCTAAAAAGGAATTGAATAAGCTGTGAAAGGGTTGCCTAATCTATGGATGAGAAATACCTATGCTGAGACGTTTGAGTGCTAAAAACAGTAAATCTATACTATGAATTTGAATGTTGAAAACTTGGCAGATCTATTCTAAAATACCGAAAGCTGGATTTTTAATTTGAGAAATAATTACTGTAATTCAAATCCATAAACTTGAAATCTGATCTAAAATTTTCAAATGCCAAAAACTAAGTTCAGAATGCAATTATCCAATGCTACGAATTAATCATCAATTAACCAAAGTACTGAAAGTAATCAATCTTCATGAGCAACTATAATAATGAAAAAGTGCATGATTAAGATCTGGATCACTATTTCATAAGTAATGCAAGCACACAGGAAAATAAGTGTCGAAATATGTCTTGTTAGAATGCTGCTACAGGACTACAGAAACAACGCTACCGAACTACATAATGCGTTATAACTTACTACAGAATCAGAATGGTCACTTTACTACAGAAATTAAATCGTGTTGTTTAAATGCCATTAGAAATACTTTCATATGCGATATATATTAAGTCAATACAAAGCACATAGTGAAAAAAACCTGAACAGTAAAATATCCTAACTTACGTGTTGGAGGGGCCCTCTCCAACCCGTACTCAGGAGTGAGAAAACTTATAGACGCTGAATTGAAAGCAACATCAAATGTCTTTTATTCAAATTAGTAGCGTCATGGTTTAATAAAGGTCTGTAACACAAATTGTCTCAGCAGTATGAAAACGTAAAACGATGGTTCTCAAAAATGGCAGCAGGACCTCCTTGCTAGTTAAGAGGCCCGTATATATCTGCCTCTAATGCTTAACCTAACTATATGTCTAATTTGTCGATTCTATTTGAACAAGAGTTCTCTCTAGAAATCAAGGAAAAAGAAGCTGAGCTTTGTATGATCTTTCGGCTCTTTGCTTGAGTTGCGTGTTTGTCCCTTAGTGTACCTGGACCTGCTCAATCATACTCTATTTTCATATAATTAGTTTATTGAACACGCTTTCAAACATACAAGAATAATCTTTAAAACAACTTCATTAAATAATCAAGGTAAATCATTTCTCCCACAAAACAAATGTATTTCTTCACCCTTTCTTGTGCTTCATTGTGGGAAAAAGGCTATTAGGATACCTATTATTCAGGCTTATCAAACACCATCTCCATCCACATGGGAGATGACTCTCAAATTTCTTCAAAGGGCAAAGGTACTATTCATTTAGATCATGGCAGTTTCCACAATGTTCTCTATGTACCCTCCTTAGCTTCGAATATTCTTTCCATAAATAAGATGAGACACACTGGTTCAACAAAGAAAGTTGTATTATGCTTTAACAAAGTTGAAATTTCTGATATTTCAAGTGGAAAACTCATTGCGGTAGGAAAATCCAATCATGCTGCAAAAGCATATGAGTTTTCACACTTTTTGCCATATGAAAAGCCCACTGCCCTTCTAACTCATGGAAATGAGGTTAGCTGGATATGGCATGAGAGGCTTGGACACCTAAATTATAAATATTTGCAATTTCTACAAAAAACTCCATGGTTGATGGCCTTCCAAAGATCAAATCCTTGAAGGGAATATGCAAAGGTTCCATCATTGGGAAGCACCCCGAGCACAAGTTTGACCGAGGCAAAGCTAGCAGAGCTTCATGTATTTTGGGGCTGATTCATTATGATATCAGCGGTCCACTGAAACATACCTCCCTGAATGGCTCAAGGTATGTTCTGACATTTATTGATGACTTCTCCAGATTTACTTGGGTCTTCTTTCTCAAAAACAAGTCGTAAGTGCTAGAAAAATTCAAGATTTTCAAGGCTTCAATTGAGACTGCCACCAAGAGCAAGATCAAATATCTAAGATATGATAATGGAGGTGAATATATCAAATCAGAGCTGCTGCAACTTTGTGCTGAAAGTGGAATTTAGATCCAGCACACAGCTCTGTACACACCTCAACAAAACGGTGTAGCGGAAACGAAGAACTGATCACTGAAAGAGATGGCAACCTATATGATTGAGTCAAAAGGTTTGGCTGCAAATAATTGGTATCAGGCCATGAATGTTGTTGCATACATTCAAAACAAAGTTACACCTTCATCTTTGATAGATACTACTCCTTTCAAATCCTACACTAGTCACAAACCTGATGCGTCCAATTTCAGGGTTTTTGTCTCAACTGCATGCACTAGAATTCCGACTGAAAAGAAAAAATATTTGGATCCACAAAGTGTTGAGTGCATATTGATTGGATATGATGAAGAATAAAAAGGATACAAACTCATGGATATCAGATCCAAAAATATATTTTGTAGCTAGGGTTTTACCCCTAGCTTGTGCAAATGAGCACCTACTAAGGAGAATGGACTCCTTAGTAGCAGTTCAGTAAATGGAAATAATTAAGCTAAAACAGAAATAGAAACTACTCTAAAACATGTGCATGGAAAATAAACAACAATTTGTAAACAAGGGTTTTGTATTAATATTACCTTCAATGTGAAGGCTGATGAATCTCCTTGCAATGTCCAAGAGGGTTGCTCCAAGCTCCAATGTGCTCCTTCTCTTTCTCCAATGGTGGGGATGGGCCAAAAGAGGCTCTCAAGGTGAAAGTAGTTCAATGGTGAACTAGGGTTTCAAGAGAGATTTTGGCAGAGTAAGGGTATACTTAATTGTGGATGTGAAATAAGGGATCTCCATCACCTATTTATAGTTTTTTGGTGGTGGAGTGCTGGCCCATGGTTTTGGGAACCATATGGTTTAAGGCAGCTGTATAGGGTTTTTTTTTCTCCTTTTCCTCATTATTTTATATTTTTTATTCCCTTTTTAGAGGGATTTTGCTATTTTTGGAGGAAAAGGGGGTTTTTTAGCCTTTTTGAGGCTATTTTGATGGTTTTGTGGCCTTTTGGAGGCTTTTTAGTGGGATTTTTTGGGTTTTTAAGGGAAATATGGTAGGAAAATGGACAAATGAGCCATGTAATGTGGTAGATGAGGTAGTGAACACTTTTTGGGTGTTAACAGATTGCCCCCTGATGTGCGAGGGCAGGAGCTCATCGTATGGCCGATGGACATCATAAGTCATATATGGTTTTTCTGGGGTATGGAGAAGAGAAGAAACAAACTGAAGCCCGGAACAACGATCCCGAACAAACTGCAAGAACTAAAAGTACATAACCTCAATAATGGATGAGGAATCATCTGATCATATGGACGAGGCGGGCATTCCCATGCTCGTATCAGGATATAACATAATAATAACAATGGGGTCCAAAAAATGGGGACCTGACATATACATGACCTCAAATACTGACTGAGGAATAATCTCAATATATGGACGAGGCGGGCATAACCATGCTCGTATCAAGATACATAAACAGAACTGTGAGGCCCGAAAAGGGGGACCTGTAAGATACATAGATAACCACTATGTACATCATAGGTGTCCAGAGGAGACACAAATCTGGGACATACTACTGGGCTGATCATGTGTGAACTGAAGAACTGGTACACTGGAACAATCAACAGTGCTACTAAGTGTGGTACCAAAGGAACGGAGGAGCTGCTGGATCATAGTGACAAGGGTCACACTCACAATGGTACACTGAGCTGGAACTGAACTGGGTACTCAAGGAAGCATATAGTTGGATGGCTTCCGAATACAAACGCCAACGCAGCCCGGACATCCACGGGAACATATAACTGGTCGTTCCGAAGTGACTCACCAATGTGCTAGAGTCAAGGGAAATCCGGGGTCTTTGACAAATAATGTAAAGGATGTAACCCTACGCGATTCTCGATGATGCGATCAAGGTGTTGAAGTCGAGCATGTGAGAAACAACCACTCGGAGAGGCAATGATGACTCCTCTCAGAATGATCCGTAGGCACTTACCACAGATGGTGATAAGTCCAAGGCATAGGGACCTCTGGGCCTATCCTCTGGAATAGAGGGGTTGTCGTCGACAGAGGGAGACCTGCAACTATCAAGGCAATAATGTTTCCTTGACAGGAGCGTGAGGTGGAGAACCGAACTGTGATAGTACTGATGGCAGGACTGACCAAACTGGGAGGGAATAACTGGGCAAGTAGAGTGGGTGGACTCAAACTTCCTTTGTTCAGAGTATGATAATGGGAGTGATCGGGAAGCATATGAAACTGACTGATGGGAAAGGGATCATAGTTGTATTGGGTCTGGTATGGTGACTGGGCTGAGGGAGACTCAAGCTGGTATAAAATGGCAGGAGACCGCAGAATACTCTGAACAAAGGCGACCTGATTGGGGGTGTTGCCGAGATGATCGATCATAGTGCCTGGAGGCACGGGATGACTTCTTCATGGGTTAATGAACTAGAAGAAGTGTGTGTAAAATGGTACTGTCATGTGGATTTTACGAGCCCAGGACAGTTCATGCTCGTGGTTGCTTTCAATTTTAAGGAGTCTGAAAGCGATAAGAAGACTCTGAAGTAATGGAACGGTACTGTCGTGTGGATTTAACGAGCCCAAGACAGTTCATGCTCGTGGTTGCTTTCAATTTTAGAGACTCTGAAAGCAAATAAGAAGACTCTAGGGGGTTGCTTTTTCGTATGTTTAGTCTCCAAGGCCCAAAGAAGCATAAAAGGATACAATGAAGAACTCTTCTAGCCGGTGTGACTAGAGTATTCCTTTTTCGTAATTAGTCTACCAGGTCCGGAAAAGGGTTAAACTTATACTAGATAGACGCCCTTTCAGGTACTTTAACGAGCATGAAAGGAAGCAAGATTTCTCAGTGATCTTTTCATTCTTTTAGGAGTCAGAAAAGAGCTTAACGGAAACTCCCTAAGTGCCTTTTTCGTAAAGGACTTGTCCGGCCCGAAAAATGGATAAAATTATACTGAACAAAAGGAATGGCCAGGCAAGGAGGAAGTGTTTAATCAAGGATCAGTAATGATGACCAAGAACGAGGGTGGGGGGGAACACTGGTGGGCCTCCTTGCGGGGTGAATGAAATGGTGGAAAAATAATGAAACATTTGCAGTATGACAGGAGTGAAGGGCTCATGTAACAATGTGGAACAATCTGATGGCGGCCGATGTGGCATGCAAACCGAGGCAGCAAGGTGTTGGGACACAATGTTGAAATTGTACCAGGTGAGAGCGAGAAATTATCTCAAGCATCATCACGAGCTTGGAAAAATGAATCCGGCAATATAAAGAGTGTCAAAAATGGGTAACGACCGATGTGGCACGCACACCGAGGCGATGAGGGCATTTTGGAAAAATACACAAAAAATATGGGGGTGAGAGCGAGAAATGATCTCAAGCATCATCACCGGCTCAGAAAAATGAATCCGATGATATAAAATATGTGAAAAATGGAGAACGGCCGATGTGGCACGCAAACCGAAGTGACTAGTGGTGTTTGAAAAATGGGAAAAAAATGACGGAGCAAAAATAATGCAATGAGGTGACCATCATGACGGTCTCGTCGTGCTGATTCCAATGGTGGAAACGGTTCGGGAAACGGACTCCGTATGGGTTTAGAATGGCCAAAACAAGAAAAAGTCAACTGATTATAAATAGTGAGTGGGTCCAACATGACATGTGTCATTTGTACTATTTGACTTTGACTTGTGATCAGAGTGGACTAGAGCTGAGATGGCATTTCTGGACGATCCGACCGGCCGATTTCAGATCCGGGAGAGACAGGTATTCCGTCAAAATCATACCTGCATGTTTTTTAGGGTCGGGGTTTGGGTAATGGGTCTCAGGTTATTTGTACGGTCTACGTGGGGTAGACCGCGGGTTAGGGGGACGAAACCGCGGTTGGAGGCCGTGAGTTTCGGGGTGAACCACGCGGTTGGGGACTGCGGGTTTCTTGGCTGGATACGCGGTCTAGTACCACGTGTTCCAAGGAGGAACACGTGGTTCCAAACCGCGGGATTAGGTCAAACAGTCGCGGTTAAGGACCGCGAGTGTAGGCCTAACAGCCGCGGCCGAAAACCGCGGTAGGAAGCCCTAAAGCCGCGGTTTTGGGCCGAGCTATGGGGGTCTTCCGGGGGGAGGGGAAGGGCTTATTTAGTTGACATGAGTCTGATGAGTCTACTTTGTGTGATTGACAGGATGCCGCAGGTGCTCTGGAGAGAGCGAGAGATCCCTGATGAGATCATGGCCATGGTCTGAGGGGAGCGCCATGTGCGATCCATGCTGGGCATGTGCAGACTACTGAAGTTCGCACAGATACCCATGATACGGTCAACATCGTTGCTGCTAAACCGACTGATTATCTTCTGGGAGCCGGACATACAGGCTTTCCGAGTACAGGGTGAGAGGTTGGACCTCACCCTGACTGACGTATACTTTATGACGGGGTTGCCCTGTCTAGGCAGGGTAGCAGACACACAGCCGCGGGTCGCCGCAGACGTAGACATGGAGGACATGCTGGAGAGACATTGTGGTCCAGAGGCTAGAGTGCATAGGAATGCACTCCTGGTGAGGGACCTACAGGAGCCAGCAGTGCAGGCCATGGCGGCATGTGTGGTTCGGGTATTGGGGTCCCAGTCACCTGAGAAGGTGTCGGGGGGCCAGATGCAGATGGTAGAGCGTGTGCTGGATGGGGTGTACTACGTGTGGGGCCAGATGTTCCTGACCTACGTTCAGTGGAAACTGACGGCAGCGAAGGAAGCTGGCAAGGGATTTTGTTATGGTTCCTTATTGTGTGCCTTCTTTATGGAGAGGGTACCCACACTGCGACCACGGGTGCCGATCAGGGCAGGAGGCTTGAGGGAGCCGCGGATGGTACGATGGGGCGAGATGATGCGTCGCCGTGGTGGCGGCGATGTTGGAAGGTATTTTACACAGGAGTTGTACCTATAGTGGCTTCAGATACCATTGACACTGGACGACTTCCCATATAGGGACATCGACTACACGGGAGATCCAGAGGCGCCACGAGCGCCAGGACAGGCATGGGGTCCCGACGGTACGTATGGTTTTGCTTGCATGTTATGGATGTCAAGTTTTATATATATGATAGTAGATTGATATACTATGACTGACATATGGATGATTTCTAGATGTGGGTCAGAGGCCGCCACCAGGACATGTGGCACGGAGGGGGATTGTGGCCATTCCAACTCTACCTGGGCGACGGGAGGTCCGTCGTCGCGATGCGGAGGGGACACTGGAGTCGGTCCGGGCACTACTAGACCGTTTGTTGATAGGGGTGACTGATGAGGGATGGCAGGATGTCGATCCAGACGTGGTCTAGGATTGCATGAGGGCACCCCGAGAGTTCAGATCCATCGCGATCCGGGTGGCGATCTTGGTGGACCGGGCACGGGCACAGGAGCCCGTAGGAGATGAGGACTTGCCAGAGGAGGAGCGAGGGGAGGACTCAGAGGTAGCCGATGCCGGCAGTGATGCAGGATATGACTCTCATTAGGGATTACAGGGGACTCCCCCCGAGTTTTGTAGCTACGGCATGTATTTTGATGAGGCTTTAGGGATGTATAGCCATTTTTTGTATAGCTGAGTATAGGGGTACTTAGGACATGTATAGCACAGAACATGTATTTTTTGATATATATATATATATGCACGTGGATGCACCTTTTTGTATGATGTTGTTTAGTTGTACGCACGTGGATGCGCATTATGATTTGTGATATGTTTTACATTGCACGTGGATGCAAGTAGTGTAGGATGTTGGGCACATGGATGCCCCTTGTGTATGTTATGTGATGTATTGCACATGGATGCAAATGTTTATGGGATGATAGGCACGTGGATGCCCCTTGCAATATTTTTGGGTTTTTATATATTTTTATGAGATGCTATGCAGGATGGATATTTTACATGGTGTGATTGATGTGCCAATCTAGGATGTTGTTGGCCATTTGATCTGCGACACTGTTTTGAGCTCTTGGGACATGAGTGAATGTTATGGATTCAAACTGTCGGCTGATTTGTTTTGTGCGCAGGAATTTTCTAAAGAGACAGTGATCACGCACTTGGTAGTAGTTGTTGAGCTGGGAGACAAGCAGCTGGGAGTCAAGGAACACATGGAGGTGACGTATGCCCAACTGGAGGGCAGCAGTCAGGAGACCGGTCATAGCATCATACTCCGCCTGGTTATTGGTAGCAGTGCCTATACAGATTCCTTCAAGGTGAATCATTTCATGGGAAGGGGAATATAGGACCCACGCTGCAGAAGCCAGGTTGGGAGACCAGCCGCTTGCTCCATCGGCGAAGCCAGTATAGTGAGGTGGAAGATGGTCCATCTGTGGTCATGCAAAAATGAGGAATGTAAGATTGCGGTAAAAAATGTGAAAAACAAAAAAGAGAGCAAACTGTACAATGCGGACCAATGAGGCCGCGGTTTCATTTATGGGTAAAAACGCTTAAGATACAACCCATTACGGGGGTTGTGCAAAGGATGGCCTTCAGAGTCGGCTAATATGTATGCCCCCTTGTCGAGGCAGGTCTGCACGATGTAAGGGCCTTGCCACATGGATTCAAACTTCCCTTTACCAGTTTTGTCATGGGCTTGGTCATAGGCGAGGACGAGGTCCCCTTCATGGAAAGTTCTAGGGTGAACATGTTTGTCATAACCGGCATTGGAGCGGTTCTTGGTAGCCTCAATGTTTTGGAGAGTGGCACGACGGTCTTCATCAGCTTGTTCGAGTGTCAGCAAACGCTGCTCGAGGGGGGAGGTGTCGGGGAGAAGCTCAATGGTGATATGTAAGGCAGGAATCTGACACTCGATGGGGAGGACAGACTCTATACCATGAACTAGATGAAATGGTGTAAAACCAGTGGCGGTCTTGGTGGAAGTACGGTAAGCCCATAAGGCAGGGAATAGCATGTGGTGCCAATTGGACTTATGCTTGTCAACCGTTCGTTGGAGGATGGTTTTTAGGATTTTGTTAACGGCCTCGACTTGACCGTTCCCTTGGGGGTAATAAGCAGAGGAAAATTGGTGTTCAAATTTGAGGAGGGTGGATAACTCACGCCAGATGGCATCTTCAAAGTGTGAACCATGGTCTGAGACCAACTGTTTAGGGACCCCAAATCGAGTGATAACAGGGTTGAAAAAGAAACGGGCAGCAGTGTCAGCGGTACAATTGAAGGTAGGCATGGCTTTCGCCCATTTGGTGAAGTAATCAACGACGACAATGATATACTTGTGACCGTTGGCAGACGAGGGTCTGCACTCCATGAAGTCGATGGCCCACTTACAAAAGGGACCAATGGTGACGACTGGGTGTAACGGAGCAGGTGGTTTCCGGGCCTTGGGGGGAAAAAGTTGACAGTTGTGGTAATGCTTGACCGCAGTAATGCAGTCTGTGAAAAGTGTGGGCCAGAAGTATCCGGCGCGGACAACCTTTTGGGCAGTGGCCATCCCTAAGAAATGGCCTCCGTAGGCACCGCTATGACAGTCGTTAAGGACGTGTTCAACTTCCGCATGTGTAAGGCAACGATGAAGAATGGTGTCAACCCCTCGCCGGTAAAGGACATCACCTAAGAGGAGATATTGAGAGGCTTTGTGACGGATGCGACGGCGTTCATTACGGGTGACTTTGGGTCTAAAATTCTGCGTGCGCAGGTATAACAAAATATCACCGTACCATGGGTCTTCAGACGAGATAGTGAACAAGTGATTGTCGGGTAACGCGTCGGAGATTTGTGGGGCCGGGAGAAGGGAAGGTATATCAGTGATGAGCTGGGCAAGCGCAAGGGCTTTAGTGCTCTTAGGTGTTCGGAAAGTGAGGTCATATTCCTGGAGGATAATGACCCATTTAGCAACACGACCTTGCAGTATTCACCGATTTAGGAGATAGACCATGGGGTTGGAGTCAACAATGACTGTAGTATGACTAAGTAAGATATAGTGTCGCAGTTTTTGGACGGAAAAGACCACAGCTAGGGCTAGTCTCTCCTCATATGGATAATGTAGAGGTGGACCAGACAAGGTCTGGCTAACGTAGTAAATGACATGCTCTTGGTGAGAGACGTCTTCTTGAACCAAGACTCCAGACAAAGCATGCTCGGATGCCGAGACGTAGAGGATGAAGTCCTGAGAGAAATCCGGAGGGGAGATCAAGGGAGCTTGCGTGAGAGCTTTCTTGAGGGCTTTGAATGCGGCTTATGCTTGCTCATCCGAGACAAAGGGTATGTGGGTACGAAGTAGGCGTAATAAATCGTGAACGGTAGTGGCGTAATCAGGGATGAAGCGTCGGAGGAAATTGGATCGCCCCTGCAGACTTTAGAGCTGCCGGAGCGTGCGAGGAGCGGGAAGGTCTAAGATGGCTTGGACTTTTAGTGGATCAACAGTAATTCCTTTCTGGGAAACAATGAAACCCAACAATCGGCCTGCTGGAACGCAAAAAACACACTTGTGTGGGTTCAAGCAGATTTGGTATTTGCGACAACGCAGAAAAATTTGCCGAAGGTCCTTAAGGTGGTCTGATCATTTCCGGGAACGAGCTGTAAGGTCATCAAGATAGACTAGCAGGATATGGACCAAGTCATGAAAGCAATAGGTCATGGCCCGCTGGAAGGTGGCACCATCATTTTTTAGGCCGAAAGGCATGACGCGATAGGAAAAGGTGCCCCATGGGGTGGTAAAGGCAGTTTTGTACTAGTCTTCCTTACGGATCTGAATCTGGTTGTATCTGGAAAAACCGTCCATGAAAGAGAGGACTTCATGCCCTGCACACGCATCAATGAGCTGGTTAATAAATGGCATGGGGAAGTTGTCCTTGGGACAAGCGCGGTTTAAATCGCGGAAGTCAGTGCATACTCGGATGGTGCCTTGTTTTTTGTTAATGGGAACGGGGTTTGAAACCCAAGTGGTATAGGCAATAGGATAAATGAATCCTGCCTTGCGTAGTTTCTCAATCTCTGCTTTAACGGCTGGGAGCTTTGAGGGATGTATGGGACGCTGTTTCTGACGGACAGGGGGTGCATCAGGCCATGTGTCAATGTGGTGCTCGATAATGGCAGGGTCAAGACCGGGCATTTCAGTATAGGACCAGGCAAAGACATCACGGAACTCTCTAAAGAGGTTAGTGTATTCCTCAATCTCTTGCTTACTGCAGAAGGCTCCTAAAGTGATGAGTTCAGGGGAACTCCCGGGGGCAGCGATATCAATTTGGATGACGGGAGAGATGTTAGCCATGTTACCTTCCTCGAAGGCATCAGGAGCAGGAATAGGGTCCTTGAACCAGTCGACCTTAGTGGGAAGGAAATCTTTGGATTCAACCGCAAATTGGGTAGCGGTGCTAGAGGAAGATGCTTCTGGGAGGAAGTACGAACGATGGTGCATGTCATCCCAGGGATACTCCGGGGCAGTGAGTGCCTCAAGAATCTCCTCATCAGTACGGAAAGTTTGGGCCATCAAATCGGTTGACGTGGGAATGGTAGTGGAAGAGATCATGTAAATGGTGTTGACCTCTCCGGACGGGGGTGAGATCGGGGGGTGAATCTCCTCGATGGTGGGTGGTGCCGTCTCAAGATCCAGATTGTTCATCTCATAGAGAGCCGCTCTGTAATCCGGGAGATCAGGACAATGATGGGAGTAATGCCCGTAAACACCGCATATGGCACAGGGGTGGTTGGTACGCAGGGATTTGTCTTTGGGCTTGGGGGTGGGGTTTAGTTCGACAATCGGGATGTTGGGGTTGTCGTCGAGCATCTGCATGTGCTTCTGTAATACTGGTAACTGTGGACACTGATGAGTCGCATGGCCGAACTCGTCGCACAATGAGCATTTGGGAGGAGCACGAAATACTGGGGGGTTTTTGACTGTCTTGAGAGGTGGTACAGCAGTGTAAGGTTGGGAACCTCTACCCCTAGTAGGTTTGGGAGTAGGGGGAGGAGTCATGGAGGACGAAGGGGTAGAGACACCGGGGGGTGGCTGAGTGGTAGTAGCCATGGGTTGCACCGGTTGGAGGATGACATCAGATGTCAGCGGGCGAACGGGAGGCGAAAGATACCATACGAGTAATCCCAAGGTTAACCCAGGGATGCTAAGGGTATCCATAACCGGGGCGCTTACTACTCCCGAAGGAGGGACTAGGAAGGGGATAGTGTGGATAGGTGTAACACCAATGTGGCTAGGTACCAGTGGTGGTTTAGGAAACAAGGGTGGCTGATTGGTAGTTGGTTGGTTATCGTGGGAGAGGGTACATAGGTCAGACACTTCGGGCGTAGATGACGGGGGAGGAATGGATTGGAAGGTGGATGTCATTGGCGGGTCTGAGTAAACTCCAGGTCCCAAAGAGGAAACAAATGAGGTAGCAGCACTACTGACCGGTTGTTCCACCATGGGGAGAACATTTTCGGGTGCAGCGGGAGCATTTAGATCATAGTAAGTAAGTTGGTCAATCTTAACCACGCATCCATCATGGGGGAACATCATGGTACGAAAGACAGAGGAAGCGACCGCCCGCATAGCATACATGTAGCTGCGACCGAGTAAGAGGTTGTAATCAAGCTGGGCATTGATGACCTCGATATCGATGAGGACAGTTTTACCACCTAACTGGACAGGGACGTTGGCTAGGAGACCTTGAGTCTGAGCCGAACGACCGTCGTAGGCACGTAACGCAGTGGTGGACTGCTGGAGGGTAGGGGATCCCAAATTCTGCCATATGAATGTAGACATAACGCATGTGGAGGCACCCTCATCGATGATGCATCGATGGATGACAAGATTCCGAACGGAAACAAAAACTTGGAATGCTAAGGTGGAAGGCAGGCATGGTTCGGACTGGTCCAAATCAAATGCCATTAAATTCGAATCATTTAGGTCAATAGCCCCGATGGCTGAGAGTAAAGTCTTGCGCTGGGAAGGGCAGTTCTTCAAGACTTATAATGCAGACATGGCTACGGGAGATTGGGCTAGGTCGTCTACAATGTTGTAGTTTGACGCAGCACGCGCATTGGGGTTGTTGTTGATACGGCGAAGTGGGAAACGAGCTACTTTGGAAGCGCCATCTACCGGAGGGGGAGGGATACGTAACGATTGATCAGTGGGATGAGCGTTAGGGGTTTTATCAGCGGGAGGGGATTCAGAGGTGGAGCCATATTGGTTCCGACGGGTCTGGAGGTTGACATCAGCGGAAGACATCATCAATAAGTGGTGGGTACCTGAGTCAAACATGGGTTGATCAGGAGCGGCATATGTGATCTGTTGTTGTTCGGGTTGCGCGTTGGCTTGAGGGGGGGCCAACGGCTGAGTGTTCACCACGCCTTGGGTTGGTAAGGGGTTTTGCAGCACCAAAGGCGGCTGCTGAGGTTGTGGGGGGTTGGGCTGCGCTTGAGGAGCTGCCTGCCGTTGGCAATCGGCATCGTCAACCCAAAGTTGCCGAGCTCACTCCAAATGTGGGAAAGTATGTGTGTAATGGCCATAGACCTCGCAGATAGAACAAGGATGGTTCGTTCTCAAATTAGGGTTTTTAGCCTGTTTGGGCGGGCGATCAGGATTTTGGTTAGCGGGGGCCACGTTGTTGTTGTCTGGGGGATTAGCCGGTTGACCACCTTGGTCTGTAGGTTGGTTGTTCCCACGATTACGGCCCTTACCGCGATTTTGTTGGACCTGGTTACGTTGGTTATTTTGTTTTTGCTGCGGGTTGTTTTGGGCATAGACTTGCCCTTGAGCAGTAGGTGGGTTTTGAGGTTGTGCAGGTGCGGGAGCAGGTTGCGGTGGATGGTATGTAGGTGGAGGCTGCGCAGGTGTGGCACCTTGAGGAGGTTGCTGATATGTCGGCGGAGCAGGTTGTGGGTTGGCCACAGGGGCTGCCTGTGGCGGGTAATAAGCTGGTTGGGCTTGGGAAAGCGCAAGAGTTGGTGTGGCCTGCTGGTGGTAATGAGCGGGTTGGGCCTGAGGAGGCATAGGAGCTGGTGCAGCCTGCTGGTGGTAATAGGGCTGAGGTGCTACCGCGGGGTTATAAGCAGGGGGCGCATGACCGAAGAACTGAGGTGGACAACTGGGTCCATGGGACTGATGATGATGTGTCATAGGAGCATATGAGTTGGTGGCCCCAGACTGTGAGGCGGCTCATGAAAGGTCGGGGCCCGTGGTAGGACGTGCTATGGAAAAGGGTTGAGGATGCGAAGAAACACGACCAATGATGCCGTCTGTGGCGTGGGATGCCCCCGGCGCATCCTGATGGGAGGACTCGCCGCGAGGGGTGTCAGGTATAATGGTATAGAGGTAACCCGACTGGGCATAAATGAGGTCGAACTGCTGTGCCTTAAGGATGGCCTCTTCTTTAGACTGGGGTCTTTCTGATGCCACATCCTTATCAACGACAGGGAGAAGGGATTTGAGGAACCAATCTAGGAAGATACGGTCGTCTAATTTGATCTTGCATAAGCTACGGCATCGACGCCACTCATGGATGTGGTCTGTGATATGGGTAGCCGTGTTTTGTCTACAAGATAGGAGGATCTCAACGCCCACGTCATAGCGGACAGGCAACTGGAAGAACTGCAGGAAGGTCGAGGCAAGGGAAGCAAAGGTGGCATGGGTCCCATGAGGTTGCTTGATATACCACTTGGCTGCAGAGCCAGTGAAGGTGCGCTGTAAGAGATGGAGGTGAACAGAGTCGTCCACTATGGAGTTAGAGGAACACCATAGGTGGAAAGACATGATATGGTTTTGTGGGTCCTCACCGGCCTTGCCCTCGAATTTAGGAATGTCAGAGGGGAGCTTGGTAGGCATGTGAGGCCATGTAGGGTCGTGTCGGATAGGGTCGTTGGTCAGTATGGCTAGGTCAGGTAGGTTGAGGCTAGCCATGAATGGCAGACTGGAAGAAGGATGTGACACAGGAGTGGGTTGGACCAAGTTGGGGCCCGTGCCCCCAAGTAGAGGGGCAGAGTTGGGAATGTTTCCCCCTAGTGGGGGAACTAAGGTAGTATAGGATGGGCCTGCACCACCATTGGTAGTGTGAGTCACTGGTGGAGTGCTGGTATGTATGCCAGTTACGGGAATAGGAATGGTGACCGGGATGGTGGATGTGGCCCCCATTGAGGGCATTCCTAGAGCAGGTGTGGTAACTGGTGTAGTGGTGGATGTGCCACCAATGGTCCCTACAACGAAAGGGGTGGAAGTCGCGCCAGCCATGGGGCTAGTAAAGGCAGTGTAAATAGGGTTCTCAAACTCTTCTTCAGAATCGGAGGTAAAGTAAGGGGCGTCAATATCTGGTGATGGAGTCCTATGCCGTTGACGAGTGGAGTCAAGTGATAAGGCTCTTGATCTATGATAAGTGGTATCAAGTGATGATGATCTGTGGTGATGACGTGCAGTGTCAAATGAACCGTGCTGTGGGGGCTTGCCCCTGAGGCGCCGAGAATGTCTCGGGGACTCAATGGTGACAGATGGTGTCGAAACTCTGTGGGTTGAGGTGAGTAAAAAACAGCTCAAAAACCCTAATGCAACCGAGTGTGCAGAAGGAGAGCTCAAAAACAAGGCACTCAGGCCAACAACCAACTCAAAACACCCACTGCAACAGCTGTGCTACAATAGGTGGAGTACCAACAAAATGGTCAGAATACCAACAAGCAGCAGGTTTCCTAAAAACAAAAAATGGTGGACTCACTAGACCAAAGGGAGGTAATGGAGCATGCAAACACCTAACTAAAAGTATTCTGACTCAACTAGACATATCCTCTGCAAGGTGATGAAATCCAAGTCAGACAATATGAATAGGAAAGCCAAGTGGCTATGATATCCCCCTACCGAGAGGGACACCGGGTAGTCAATCCTAGAAGAATGGTAACTAAGATACCCCGTTCATGACACGTCCAGAAAGGTGAATCTGCCGTTTAGTCCGTTTATCGCAATACCCCTATACAGGGATATCCCGCGAACCGCGAAAGGTAGCCCTTCGGTTACTGAATGGAGTGCGGTATTCCACTCAGGCCTCCAGAACCAGTCTCCTGACTTCAACCCTCCTAAGGGAGAGGCCCTCTGATAAACTGGTCGTGACCGTGCCAAAAAGTACTAGGGGATTATGGTTCCCTATTTGGACAACAACTATGTCTCAAGTGTAAGTAACCGAGGGGTGTTTTTGGAAGCCTATCCCCCCGATCCTACCTAACTACAAAGATTCTTTTGTGTTCCCCAAGTGGGGTTAGAATATTGGTTGAGTTAGGTACTTTTTAAGGCTCACTTGAATTATGTGACAGAGTGTGTGCTCGTGAGGTTATGAACCCAAAATAGAAGTGCCACAAGGGGGAGCAACTTCTTAACTATCAATAATGTTGGAATTGAAATTTTAACTTGCAAAATTTTCTGAATTAAAAATACTGAAATTTTAAAAATATTCTGTAAAGGGAACAGAAATTATGTTGCAGAAAGGCTGTAAGGAAGTGGGGCTGCAAGTAGGACAGAGGGCTGTTCAGATGCAGAAAATATTGCAGCAAAAGGGGCTGGGCTCAAAACAGGAAAAATGCATAAATCAGACCGCAGGTCTGTAGCGAATCAGAACAGGCGGACCGCGGGTTTGAGGGAAACAGACACGGTCAGGTTGTGACTTTCAGGAAAACAGATGCAGTCAGGACGTAGGAAACAGGGAAAAAGACGCAGTCGGGTTGCGGCAAAAAGGCTGACAGACGCAGTCGGGATGCCGGAAACGGGCTGAAAGCCGCAGTCAGGACGCGGGAAAATGGCCGACAGGCGCAGTCAGATCGAAGCAAACAGGCTGATTAGCCGCAGTTGGATCGCAGGTAACAGACTTGAATCCGCCGGTAGGGCATTGGAAACCGTCTGAGAGCCGCGGTCGAGTCGCAGGTAAAGGCCTGAAAGACGCGGTCGGGACGCGACTACAGAGGGAAAAGACGCGATGTACGGCGGCCGAAAGGGACAGCCGAAAGGAAATTTTTTTTAAAACGGAAACCAGAAATTCAAAATCTAGGGGAGTCACCAAAACTGTAGCTAGGGTTTTACCCCTAGCTTGTGCAAATGAGCACCTACTAAGGAGAATGGACTCCTTAGTAGCAGTTCAGTAAATGGAAATAATTAAGCTAAAACAGAAATAGAAACTACTCTAAAACATGTGCATGGAAAATAAACAACAATTTGTAAACAAGGGTTTTGTATTAATATTACCTTCAATGTGAAGGTTGATGAAGCTCCTTGCAATGTCCAAGAGGGTTGCTCCAAGCTCCAATTTGCTCCTTCTCTTTCTCCAATGGTGGGGATGGGCCAAAAGAGGCTCTCAAGGTGAAAGTAGTTCAATGGTGAACTAGGGTTTCAAGAGAGATTTTGGCAGAGTAAGGGTATACTTGATTGTGGATGTGAAATAAGGGATCTCCATCACCTATCTATAGTTTTTTGGTGGTGGAGTGCTGACCCATGGTTTTGGGAACCATATGGTTTAAGGCAGCTGTATAGGGTTTTTTTTTCTCCTTTTCCTCATTATTTTATATTTTTTATTCCCTTTTTAGAGGGATTTTGCTATTTTTGGAGGAAAAGGGGGTTTTTTAGCCTTTTTGAGGCTATTTTGATGGTTTTGTGGCCTTTTGGAGGCATTTTTGGCCTTTTGGAGGCTTTTTAGTGGGATTTTTTGGGTTTTTAAGGGAAATATGGTAGGAAAATGGACAAATGAGCCATGTAATGTGGTAGATGAGGTAGTGAACACTTTTTGGGTGTTAACATATTTATTGAGCGAAGTGTCATATTTGAAGAACCACTTCAAAATCTAGAGCTAGCCGAGGAAGAAACTGTCGATTTACCGCCTCTACAAGAAGAAGATTTTGGAGAAGATGATGAAAGCACTGGTTCTGATATTTATGATATTTTATCAGAATTTGATGAACATGAAATATCAGGTTCATAGGCTGATCCAAATTTGCCCCAACAGTTGCCAAAGTGGGCCCAAAATACTCTCAATTCTGCTGGTTCTAACATTGGAAATCCTACCAATCCAAGGAGAACTGAAGAAGACTTTCAAAGAGCAGGTATGGCTCTTTCACTTTATTATCCTTTGATATCTGAGAATTTTTTTTTGATTATAGGTTCAGATCCTAAATCATACTATCATGCCCACCGAAATCCAAGATGGCAAACCACCATGGATGAAGAGTACAGTTCTCTTCAAAAGAATGCTACATGAGAGCTAGTTTCTCTTCCACCTAGGAGGAATTAGTCCAATGTAAATGGGTATACCGCACAAAGGTTGCTTCTGATGGCTCAACCTACAAATAAAAATCTAGGTTGTTTTCAAAACGCTTCTCCCAAGTCCAGGGAGTGGAATACACCTAGACCTTTACACCGGTTGCAAAGATGGATTCTATCCGCCTAGTTTTGGCTATTTCCACATCTAAGCATTGGGAAGTGCACCATATGGATGTGAAGAGTGCATTTCTTCATGGAGATATGAAAGAAGAGATTTACATGAAGCATCCTGAAGGATACATATAAGATCCAACATTAGTGTGCAGATTGAATAAATCATTGTATGGATTAAAACAAACCCCAAGAGCTTGGTACGCAAAGATGGACTCCTTCCTTCTGTCACAGAATTTTGCAAGATGCAAATCAGATCCAAATGTATAAATACAGAAACATGAAAGTAATTTTCTGATTATTGTCCTTTATTTTGATGATATTTTGATAACTGGAAACACTCTTGCTTCAATCGACAAGCTAAAAACTGCTTTAAATCTAGCTTTTTACATGAGTGATTTGGGCTTGTTGAAGCAATTCCTTGGGCTAGAGATTGCTCAAAATTTTGACGGGATAACCATTTCTTAGAAAAAATATGTTTCAGACCTATTAAAAAAATTTAATATGTCAGATTGTAAGGAAACACCATTTCCATTCCTTTGAGGAATTAGTCTTGAGGAGGGAGATTATACACCGCTTGCAGATTCGACACTCTATCGACAGTTGATTGGTAGTCTTCTATACTTGACACACTCAAGGCCTAATATTTCTTATGTCGTGAGTGCTGTATCAAGGTATATGCAGAAGCCCCATGAGCTTCACTGGAAAGAAGCCAAAATAATCTTGCACTATGTGGAGGGTACTAGACATTTTGGCATACACTATGCTACAGATTCTGAGCTAGATTTGGTTGGATTCACTGATTCAGATTGGGAGGGTGATAGCATTGATTAGAAGTCCATTTATGGATATTTTTTCATGATTGGCATAGACCCTATTTTCTATTCAAGCAAAAAGTAGACAGTCATTTCCTTATCTTCAGCATAGGTAGAGTATCGAGGAGCAGTCAATGCTTGCATTCAGGTAGTTTGGTTGCAGGGTATTCTAGCAGAGTTTTATTTTGGTAGCACCACTTCGAATGTCATATTTTGTGACAATCAAAGTGCTATCGAGATCTAGACAGATCCAGTTCAGATATAGAGGCCCAAGCACATCAATATCCACATGCACTACATCCGAGAGCTTGTGCATGACAGAACCATTGTTTTGCAATATTTCCCTACTGACGAGCAAATTGCATACATCTTCACCAAGAGCTTCATTGAGAAGAATTTCTCTTACCTTCGTTCACTATTGGGGGTGAGTTCCATTATGGTGGAGACAGATTAGATACTTCTATGTTCATATTGGAGGGAGGATTTCTTCCCACTAGGTTTTACCTCTTTTCTCACTTAGATTTTTTCTAGCATTTTTGGATTATTGTATTGGGGTGACCTTTGGTCTCAGTAACCAGGGTCCTATATTTTATTTTTTTACCTCATAGTGTAGCTTGTGGGGGGGTTTTAGGATATTCTCATCATCATGCATTCATGCAGGCATGCAAGCATGCATTTGCATGCAACCCGATCATTTGTGAGGTGTCACCCAACACCTAGTCCCCAGTTTGCTATCCCTGAAAGCTTCTTTCCATTTAGTTCTATACCTCCTAGTCAGTGATGAGCCCTCTTTATCACCTACCACATGTGAAATGCACCATCTCTCACCTACCACCAGTGACACTTCAGTTAGTTTCTTGATTTGTGGATCTTTCCTTGATTTAAGGACTGATTGACTAGTTAACTAACTGAAACACTCCGTTGGACCTCCAGTGAGACTAGATGGCCAGTTCTGACTCCATTCAGCTCCTCATGCGCCCTCCTTCGATTATCCTTCACTCCATTAGTGCTCCATGCGCCAGTTACACCTACCTACATTCAGCTAGACTCAGTTTGACATCTGGTTGATTGTTACTTGTGCATTGATGACACCATTGATCTGATCATGAGGACTCCTTGTGGAGCCAAGATATTCCATGTAGGATATTCGAATGACCTCCTTGTTTAATTTGAATCATTCAGTCATTGTGACTGAACATTATATTGTATTCTACTTTTGAACTCAATAGAGCATTGCTGCAAGTGTTTTGCATAGTTTACACACATTATTCTTTATGCATCTCTTGTAATTGATTATCTTGTTCAATAGATATGTTGTGATTCAATTTCACAGTTGGAATATTCTCACCATAATTTATTTATTTTGCATGACTGCATGCAATTCTGCATGCATCCAATCATTTGCATGCATCCAGTCATCAGTATGGTAGTATCCCATCACCTAGTCCTTATTTTGCAGCCCCCAGGGGCCTGTTTCTGCTCCATTTTATCCCTTCTAGCCACTGATGCGCCCTTGTTTTCATCACTAGAGCACGAGTTCGCCTTCTTCCTATTTAGGAGTTACTTCAATTAGTTCCATGATTAGTGGATCTCTTCCTTGTTTTGGGGATTGATTGCTAGTTTAACTGATTGAACCACTTAGATAGACCTCCAAAGAGACTAGATCAACTATTTTGACTACTGACAGCTCCTCATGCACCCACATTGGAGTCTCCTTCCCTAAATCAGTTCCCATGCACTCAGTTAGACTCAGATAGACTCATTCCACTGACTATTTGACTTTTTTGACTACTGCCACTGGTTTGGATGATGTCTCCAATGCTATCCAAGCCACACATTGAGGAGAATTCGAACGACCTTAGTTGAAGTCAAATTCATTTGATTGTATTTAGTTATTATTCATTTTACAGAGTGTCAGCTTACAGTTGATTTATGATACAACAATTTTTCTCCATTTTCTATGTAATAAGTGATTATTGATTCAACATTTTTTCTTGTTCTTTCTGCACTTTGTGAGTGAATTCTAGTGAGGTCTGCTACTGCTGAGTGATACTAATCCTAAAATATCACCATCCCTTGAGAGAATTTTATGTTTGATAGACCTTGAACCATCTCTTCCTTGTGCAACTATTGTAGGTATTTGAAGTTTAGGTGTCCAAATATTTCATACTAGAGTCTACTTGTCTCATTTGCATAAGTCAAGATAGCACTTTGATGGGAGTATGGAAAGATGCAGGAGAAATAATAAGTCTTGGAGGCATTATCTGCAAATCCTTTGGCTATCATCTTCCCAGATGAGATATCAGCAACCTCAACTAAATCAGGTCCAAATACTACTTTATTTGGTGGACCTTTGTGTGTCATCTGGTAAATAGAAAACATATTAGCTGCTAGAGAGGGCACATACAGTACATTAATGAAACTCCCATGCTCAAGATGTATAGTACCATTCCCTTCAGCATAGATTTGAGAGTCATCTCCCATGTTTATGCTTGGTCCATCAGTGAGATCTAATGAAGAAAATGGATCTTTGGAGAAAACCATGTGGTTGGAGGCTCTAGAATCAATACGAAAAGCTTGGGATTGTGAGAACTCAACCTTCAATGCATGGCATCTCTCATGATATTATGACTTGCCACCTTGATCAGTATTACTTGCACCTTCAATGAGGGCAATGCTATGTTGCTCAAGGATTTTTACCATTATATCTATGGCCTTCTTCATCCAAGAACTCTCAGGATGATTACCTTTTTTGTAGTATGTACACTTGGATTTCTCAAATTTCCTTTGTTTGTCCTTCTTGAAGCTGGAGGCTCCTTCTGATGGACTTGAATTGTCATTCTGCTTGGGTTCAAATTGTCTCTTCTCCTTTCCCTTATGCTTCCTTTTTCCATTCACACTTTTTTCTTCTACAACAGCAAGAGCTTGATTTTTGGAGGTCTTCAAGGCCCCCATTTGGATCAATTTATCTTGTTTTTGGATGAGAGATTCAATGAAAACATCTAAGGATGGAATCTTCCAACCAGGAATTGACATTCTCCCTGAATGGAAGGTAGAGACAAATATGGATAAGTCAAGACCTAGCTTGCTTAGAATGGATAGCACCATCTGCTCAACCTTATTCTCAATGCCACACTGCTTGCATTGTAAAACCAAAGATTTGAATTTGGAAAATAATTGTTGGATGGTCTCGAAACTACTCGATCGAAGAGAAATCAACTCATTTTACAGAATATGGTCCCTTAACTCATCTTGTTTTCTGAAGAGGGTCTCCAACTTCACCCAAACTATTTTGGAATCTTTAATCCATCGAGGTGGAAGAGTATATCTCTGGAAATATGAATACACATGAAACCGAATGCTTCATCCAATCTATTCATATACTTGGAATTCTCCACAACTACTTGGGGTTCGACGTCCTTCCCCATTGTTACCATGTACAGTGAATTTTTGTGCAATACCATCTTCATATCATCCCTCCAATCAAGGTAATTGAAGGGTATCAGGACCTAGGAGAGAGAGGAGATTTTGAATTGTCCATGAGAGCGAATACAAGGTGAAATTGCTGCTACTAGTGCAACTAAAAAATATTTAAAAAACCTACAAAACACTCTCAATTTTTGGAGATAGAATAATACTTGTTAGTTTTTCAAAATTTACTTCAATCTGATCTAGGATCTTAACTGAGAGAACAACATGTACATCATATCTACAACATATCAAACATGGACATAATAATGCAAGCATACAAGAGACAATAGACACACAAAGTTTCACTGGGGAAAACCATAAAGGTGAAAAACCCCACAACTTCCTCAGAGATAGATAGAGCAATGATAGAACCCAAGCATAAGAGATAGTCTTCTCCTAGTAGCATCTCCTCCTCCTGCACAAGTGCGCCACTCTCCAATGAGAGTATGAGTGAGAAAGTGAATGATCAAATAGAGTGCCTCCCGCACTCTATTTATACTTGACTTGACTTGCCTAATAACCTTTACTAGGTCGGCCTCAACTTAACCACATAACATAATGCTGACAGGGCTGACCCCCAATAGGGTGGTCTAATAACCCTTTGACCCACATGGCTTATACAGGGATGACTATATCAAGGTGATCTAATAACCCATCAAGTATAAGTTACGACACTTACAATATAAATGACGACACTTCTATATAGAGGAATAATAACATCTTTATAGGAATACAATATACATATATGTGAAATACATTCCGAAGTTACAATTACATCAACACTCCCTCTTGACATAGATCTTCTAGCACAAGTCTTCTTCTATGGATCACCGTCATCGTCATTGCTGCTGGTATGTCAATCGATCTCCTATCTACTCATCACAGGAAGTTCTACAGAGCCAATCCTTTTTCATACTAGATGTAGGCATGCCTCCTGCAGGTCTTCATCATCTACAGAGCCAGCCCTTTTTCATGCTGGATGTATCACAAAGCTGGCCCTTTTCATGTTGGATGTGAGTTAGAACAAATCTAGGATTTCTACCACAGATCCAGTCCTTTTTTTATATTGGATGGGACCTAGAACTCATCTAGGATTTTTGCCACAGAGCCAGTCCTTTTTCATACTAGATGGGACCTAGAACGCATCTAGGATTTCCGCCATAAAGCCAGTCTTTTTTCATACTGGATGGGACCTAGAACACATCTAGGATTTCTGCCACAGAGCCAGTCCTTTTTCATACTAGATGGGACCTAGAACACATCTAGGATTTCCGCCATAGAGCCAGTCCTTTTTCATACTGGATGGGACCTAGAACACATCTAGGATTTCCACCACACAACCTCGAGAGAGGATCCCAAAACTTATTACGGGCACACAGCCCAACCTATCGGATCTCCCAGGGCTACATTACATGTGGTCATGACAAAACCTTGAAATAGCATCCCAGGACTTACTACGGGCACACAGCCCAACCTATCGGATCTCCCAGGACTACATTACATGCTGAAGGAAAAAACCTCGAAAGAGCATCCTTGGAATTATTACGGGCACACAGCCCAACCTATCGGATCTCCCAGGGAAATATTACATGTCCTCCCAGGGCAATGCCTCGAAAGAGAATCCCAGGTCTGATTACGGGCACACAGCCCAACCTATCGGATCTCCTAGGTCAACTTACATGCTCCTCTGCACAACCTGTCCATGGCCATAGAGCATTAAACTGATACTCATCATACATCATCCTGATGTACAACATCCTGATGTACATCATCACATGATCATCCTGATCATCATCATAGCATCATCTTGAAGCATATCATCTGGAGAAACATCCTGAAGCTCGTCATCCATGATCATCCTGATCATACAATGTATCCACTTGATACATATCATCTAGAGCAACATCCTGAAGCTCATCATCTATGATCATCCTGATCATAAAATGTATCCACCTGATACATATCATTTGGAGCAACATCTTGAAGCTCATCATCTATGATCATCCTAATCATACAATGTATCCATCTAATACATATACAAATACATGATCCACCTGATCATAACAAGCATCCAACATGATACATGCATAGCAGTAATTGGAGCATCGTCCTAATTCTCATCATACAACGCTTACATCCACAACCATGGTAAGGATCCTCCTCTCACCATGCTTGGAATGTCTCCTGCAAATGTGTCCATCACTTCTTCCTCGAAGTGTCGTCAACATGGAGAACACCAAGCCTCTCTCTGAAGTACTCAAACTTCACTCTGGCTAGTGGTTTCATCAACACATCTACAACCTGCTCATCTGTCACAACATACAGGAGCTTCACTGCTCTTCTTTGCACCATATCCCTGATATAGTGATATTTGATCTCAATGTGCTTCGACCTGTCATGGAACACCGAGTTTTCAGATAGCTTCACACAACTCTGGTTATCACAAAAGATACCAGTAGCCTCCAGTGGGAGATCAAATAACTTAGACAGTAGCTTCCGGAGCCATACTGCCTCACAACTAGTCGAACAAGCTGCAACATACTCTGCGCCGGCTATACTTAGTGCCACACAGGATTGCTTCCTGCTAAACCAAGAGATCATACTGGATCCCATACTGAAGCAACACCCCGAAGTGCTCTTCCAATCAATAGCACTACCTGCCTAATCTGAATCAACATAACCCTCTAGGTTAAACTTTTGATTCGCATCATACTTGATCCCATAATCAACCATACCCTTCAGGTACCTCAAAATATGCTTTACAACAACCATGTGAACACTTCTCGGATCCATCAGAAACTGGCTCAATGTGTTTAGAGAAAAGCAAATATATGGTCTCGTGTTCGTTAGGTACATCAAGGACTCAATCATATGACGATACACAGTGACATCAACCAGATCATATGAAGCATCACACTGAAGCTTTAGGTCCGATGCCATAGGTGTGGCCATGGTCTTGCAGTCCATCATCCCGAACCTCTTCAGGATCTCTACTGCATACTTACCTTATCCAAGGAAGATTCTATCTGCACTTTGCCACACCTCCATGCCTAGAAAGTAGTGCAACATCCCCAAGTCCTTGATCTCGAACTCGGCAGCAAGATTCCTCTTCGTGTCGGCAATCAATCAAACAGGTCATCCACATACAAGAGTAGAATCAAAGATTCCCTTCCTCAACCTTGTAGTAAAGGGTGGAATGCTCTTCACTCTTGGTAAAGCCCAAACTGGATAGAAAGTTGTCTATCCTACCATACCAAGTCCTAGGAGCTTACTTCAAGCCATACACGGATTTCTTAAATCTGCACACATGTGACTCTCTGTCATGTGTTTCAAAACCAAGTGGCTGCTCCACATACACTTCCTCTTCAACTACACCATTCAAGAAATCTATCTTGACATCCATCTAGTTTATCTTTCATTTCATCACTGCAGCCAGGGAACGTACTGATCTGATGGAAGTGTATCTGGATGCAGGAGAAAAAGTTTCTTCATAGTCTATCCATTGTTTCTGGGAGAAGCCACGATCCACAAACATTACTTTGTATTTCTCTATGCTTCCATTTGCAGCATGCTTGATCTTGTAGATCCACTTGGAAGTTACAACAAACTTCTCATCTAGTCTTGGGACCACATCCCAAACATCTTTCTTCATGATTAACTAATCATGGTATTCTTCCATTACTTGATCCTGGGAACTTCAATATCTTCAATACATAGCTTTATTACTGGAACAAATGGTGTAGTCCTTCTTTTGTAGGTGATGGTATACGATCTTTCCTACAAGACAAGTTTAATTGCATGATTAGAAACATCTCATAGTTTTCAGAACAATTTCTTATACATAAAGAAATATGTCATACAGTCATGCAATTATTTTAGCCAATGCTTGAATAAAACATTTATCCATATCCCGTAACTTTCTAGATGCCTTCCAATCTCTACCAGAACATTGTTAAGAGTGTGCACAACTCCAAACATGTCAGCAAAGAGGTTTCATTCTAGATAAGTAGCAATGGAATGTTGTACAATGCCATAGGCCACTTACCCATCACATGCATATTAGTAGTATACTGTTCATTAATGCAATTATTCTAATATGCATAATACACACCCTAAGTCTAGGAACATAAGCATATACATCATTGAGCAATATTATTTAAACAAACAAGTATGCAATAAATGACAATTCAACTACTTATCTTTGTTTGGTTATAGGGTGGACTCCCTCTCAATATTTGCTTCCTTGCAGGAACTACTGGAGTGTGCTCCCTCTTGATCTTTGCTTCCTAGATTACTTATCTTTGAACTTATATCCAACCTCGATCAATATGCATACTTACTAGTATCATCATTGTGTTATCCTCAAGATCTCATACATAATCATCCATTCATTAGTATAATCTTAATACTATCAAAACACAATAATCTTAAACATGTATGGTCATGATCATTTCAAACACAAATAATAAACATTAGTATTCAAGGTTTCAAGGAATACTTCTTTTACTCATGCATATTGTTATTTGACCGTAGGACTCTTCTGGTTAGTCATATCATCAATCAAGGTAAGAGACATAATATGCATAAACCCTTGATTACTTACATTCCTAACTTCATGAATAATCATTATCAAACATACAACAGTATGAGATCCTAACACAAGGTATGATTCTAGCTTGATATAGGAAAAACATACCTGGTTATCATATTTGTTGGTTATGTCTAGCAATGTCTTCTTGTTCTCTTCAATGACTTGTTCTAGTAACCTGCATATCTCATAGGTTAAGAATTGTAGAACCAAATTATGCATACCTCATAAGTAGAGCTTCATGACAGTGGGTGAATCTTTGTCTTCTTGTCACCATGGTCATATGTTCTTGAACTAGAACATGATTTGTCTTTCTTGATGTACCTTTCATTTTAGAGGACAACATCAACCTCATACAACACCATAATGCATTAGTACAATCATAAGTGTCAAAACCCTAATCAATGAATATCTACATTCATAATTCTATTAAGGTGATACAACAAGTCTAAAGCTAATCAAGATTGTACTAACCTTAAAGAAGACAAACATACCATAAACTTAATCATGAACAGATCTTGAAACATGCATGGATAAGTCATACCTGTCAAGATTGCTTGTAATCTTCTTATGTAAGGCCTTAACCTCATCTCCCTCTGAAACGGGAACTTCTTCACTTATGCAGGTGACCAATCCATTCTCTTCTAGGATTAACCCAATCCACTTGAATTGCAGAAACTGGATCTAGAGCTAGATTAGGGTTTGTCAGGAAAACCCTAAAAATTCAAACTTTGAATTTCAAACTTCTAAAAGGATAGAAAGATGCGCCTTGATTAGCTGATCAACCTGGTATACTCAGAATTTGAAAAATGCAAAGTTTCACCCCTCAAATTTTCTTTTCAATCTTCCGGATTCATTAGGGAGGACCTTGAATTAGGGTTTGAGTTTCCCAGAGCTTCACCCAACCAAATAGTTTGATCCAAAGCTCTAAAATTTTATTTTTCCAAGGAGCTTCCAACTATGGTCACAGATTTCAAAAATTCCCATTTTTGCAGACGCCCTAATTTTTCACCTTTCCGATCAAAGTACCGAACAAGGGTTTGATCAAGCCCGACCTTCTACCCAACCAAAAAATTCGATATTGGTCTATAAATTTCAATTTTTATGAGGAGTATCCATATGTGGTCTCCGATACAAAATATTCCAACATTCTCCAAAACCCTAACTTCCCGGATCTATGAATGAAGGTGCTCAAAATCCAATTATGTTTTGACCGAAATATGCACCTAATTGTTTCTAGTGTAACTCCGAAATTTCATATCTACAGCATCTGAAAATTATTCCTATGGTATCGCAACCTGTTATATTTCCAACCCCATAGGTCTGACATCAAATGGATTCTTTGAGATAGAGTTATGCCAAGTATCGCAACGTGACCTGTTTATGGGATAAAACAAGAGAGCGACGTTGTACGGCATGCCACATGTAACTAGTTCAGTTTTGGCCTCTGAAAAACTTACCTGAGAAATTATAGTCTGTTCCCTACCTGTCAATTTTTAGGAAATTTCATTTGGAGCTTCCTAGCCCAAGTTATGACCTTTTTTCCTAGGTCACCTGTTTATGACTCAGATCTGGAACAGGCAGAAACCCTGTGTTGTATGGATCATAAATCACAAAGTACAACGAATTAGAGGTGGTCCTTTGGAAACAAGGTACATGGGGATAGTGTCTTCGACCTGTAATATTTTTAGATCCTGAAACCTCGCCTAAATGTTTTTATAGCGAAATTTCTAGGATGACTAGTTTTTGCTATATCAAGCCCTAGCTTCACAAGTGCAACAAGTGTCATAAATGCCATACCATGGCTTCTTTCATGCTAGCTCTGATACCATTTTAGTTTATCATAATTTACTTCAATCCGGTCTAGGATCTTAACTGAGAGAATAACATGTACAATATATCTACATCATATCAAACATGGACATAATAATGCAACCATACAAGAGACGATAGACACACAGAGTTTCACTAGGGAAAACCATAAAGGTGAAAAACCCCACAACTTTGTCAGATATAGATAGAGCAATGATACAACCAAATCATAAGAGATAATCTTCTCCTAGCAGCAGCTTCTCCTCCTCCATAAGTGCGCCACTCTCCAATGAGAGTATGAGTGAGAAAGTGAATGATCAAATAGAGTGCCTCCCGCACTCTATTTATACTTGACTTGACTTGCCTAATAACCTTTACTAGGTCGGCCTCAACTTAACCACATAAAATAATGCTGACAGGGCCGACCCCCAATAGGGTGGTCTAGTAACCCTTTGATCCACATGACTTATACAGGGCCGAACCCCAATAGGGTGGTCTAATAACCCTTTGATCCACATGACTTATACAGGGCTGACCCCATCAAGGTGGTCTAATAACCCATCAAGCATAAGTTACGACACTTACAATATAAATGACGACACTTCCGTATAGAGGAATAATAACATCTCTATAGGAATACAATATACATATATGTGAAATACATTCCGAAGTTACAATTACATCAAAAATACTAAGAACTACTTTAGGACAATAGGAACATTTTTCAGGATCCTTCATACATGGCTAGACCTCAAAGGATTTCTCCAATGAATTCAATGCAATGGCACTAGGATTTGCTGTGGAAATCCAAAGGATTCTGGTGCACTACTGAAAGCATCTGCTCAACCTACGCTCAATGGATCTGATACCATGTGAAATTATAAGTCATGGCATATCTAATAGATGAGTATACCTCATAGAGAAAGAATGAGCAGAAAAGATGAATTATAGTGAAACTTACAGTAAATGTGAGCAGACAATTAATCATGCATGAGAACTCAGATAGGAACAGAATAATGCCACATGATCCAATAATCAATATAGTAAAAAATGATGTTACAATGGAGATAATTCAAATCAAACAGGATAATTCGAGTCTCAGTTGGTCTAGCATAGGAATTGCCACCACTGGAGTGCTCTAGAAGACTCAAACTCAACCAAACTGATCCTAAACTCAGTTAATTGAAAACACGATCAGTTAACTGACTAAGGAGAGGGCATCAGTGATTTTTCCATGAAAAAAAGTTAGGAAATGGCGCATGAGGCCGCAATCAGTGGAATTCGGTCTCTAACCCCTCACAAGAGTCAGCTAACTCAAGTGAACTAAACTGGAACACTAAGTAGGCTCCCAAAAATAGGGAACTGACTTAAGTGGTCCGAAAATGATGCATGCAAAGCTTAAAAGGTGGTAGATGGATCCTAGATGACACTTGCACGCTACTAGGGGGGAAATGACATCATAAGATACTAGGAAAAATAAATAATTCTAGGTAGGACAAGGATGGAGTGTTAAAATATCCTAACACTTACCAACTCAAACAATCTGGAATAGTTAAATATTTCATCTCTTATTTTGAGAAACTGGTCATCAACATCAAATGCTTTTTGGATACCATTACAAGGAATTTTTCATGAGTGGTATTAAAGAATATATACACACAAAACTATTAATGGGTTGTACTACTATTTGGTTCGATGCCACTCGATGAGATAGGGAATCCCAAAAGGTGATGAATTCTAAAAAAATGACCCCATTTATTCCCAGTTCAATTCACCTGAGTTAGTTGAATCTTGTGGGGGGTTAGAGCTCCGAATGCAATTGATTGTGGCATCATGAGCCCTTTTCTAACTATTTTTCATGGAAAAATCACTGATATGCCCTCCTTGGTCAGTTAACTGATTGTGTCTTCAATTAAATGAGTTTGGGATAAGTTTGGTTGATTTTGAGTCTTCCAAAGCACTCCATTGGTGACAAGTCCTATGCTAGACCAAATGAGACTCGATTTCTCTTGTTTGATTGAAATTATCTCCATTGTAACATCATTGTTGACTATATTGATTATTGGATAATGTGACATTATTCTGTTCCTATCTGAGTAATCATGCATGATTAATTGTCTGTTCATTTTTATTGCAGTTTACACTATAATTCATTTTTTCTGCTCATTTTTTCTCTATGAGGTATACTTAGGTCTTATATATGCCGTGATTTAGAATTTCACATGGTATCAGAGCCATTGAGAGTAGGTTTAGCATATGCTTTCATTAGTACACCAAAAGCATTTGGATTTCCACAACAAATCCTGGTGCAATTGCAATGAATTCATTGGAGAGATCCTTTGAGGTCTATCTAGGTGTGAAGGATCTGGAACAATGTTCCTATTGTACTAAATCAATGCTCAGTAGTAGTCTATATCCAAAAATTGAGAGTTTTTTGCAGGTTATTGAAATATTTTTGAGTTGCAACAGTAGAAATAGTTTCACCTTGTATCCACTCCAACAGTTCTCATTGACAATTCAAATTCTCCTCTCTCTCCCAGGATCCTGACACCCTTCAAATACCTTGATTGGAGAGCCGATATGCAGATGGTATTGTGCAACAAGTCACTATACAAGGTAACAATGCGAAAGGAGGTTGAACCCCAAGCAATTGTAGAGTAGGCCAAGTATCTGAATAGATTGGATGAAGCATTCAGTTTCATGTGGATTCATATTTGTAGAGATCTACTCTTCCACCTCGATGGATTGAATACTCCAAAAGATGTTTGGTTGAATTTGGAGACCCTCTTCGACAAAAAATATGAGATAAGGGGCCATATTCTAGAAATTGAGTTGGTTTCTCTTCAACCAAGTAGTTTTGAGGCCATCCAACAATTCTTTTCCAAATTCAAATCTTTGGTTTTGCACTGCAAGCAGTGTGGCATTGAGAAGAAGGATGAGTCGTTGGTGTTATCCATTCTGAGCAAGATTGGTCTTGAGTTCTCCATATTTGTCTCTACCTTCCATTCAGGGTGAATGTCAATTCCTGGTTGGAATATGCAATCCTTAGATGTTTTCATTGAATCTCTCATCCAAGAAAAAGATAAATTGATCCAGATAAGCTCCTTGAAGGCCTCCAAAAATCACGTTTTTGTGGTTGGAGAAGAAAAAAGTGTGAATGGAAAGGGGAACAACAAGGGAAAGGAGAAGAGGCAATTTGAACCCAAGAAGAATTGCAAGTCAAGTCCATTAAAAAGATCCTCCATATCCAAGAAGGACAAACAAAAGAAATTTGAGAAATCCAAGTGTACATATTGCAAGAAGGGTAATCATACTAAGATTTCTTGTATGAAGAAGACCATAGATATAATGGAAAAAATCCTTGAGGAGCATAATATTTCCCTCCCTAAAGGTGCAAGGAAGGCTGATATAGGTGGAAAGTCAGAAGATCATGAGAGATTCCGTGCATTGAAGGTTGGGTTCTCACAATCCAAAGATTTTCTTATTGATTCTGGAGCGTCCAACCACATGGTTTCCTCCAGAGAGTAATTTTCTTCATTAGATCTCACCGATGGACCAAGCATACACATGGGAGATGAATCTCAAATATCTACTAAAGGGAAGGGTACTATACAACTTGAGCATGGAAGGTTCAATAATGTCACATCCCCGGTTGCCTTGGTGCCCTTCAGAGGCGATGGGAGACAACCTGATACATTATTTTTTCAACAATTCTCTCTTTTTTACATGCAACCACAATGGAATCTGATCTGTAATCTACCTTGCCACAATCCATAGTCGGAATTCAGAAGTCGGATTTCCATATTTACCTTTCCGAAGAAATTGTGTTCCCACCTTCCGCAATCCGCAATGTGGAAGTCGGAAGCCAGAAGTCAACTTCACAACCTCTAAAATTCCTCGTCCGACTTCCGCAATATGCAATTTGCATGAGGAACTCAGAACTCAGAACCTCAAATCGTCGTCCAAAAAAATTTACCCCTCTGAATTCTGCAATCTGCAACCCACGTTGTGGAAGTTGAAAATCGAAAACCTCATTTCGTAACCCAGGAAAAACCACCTTCCAACTTCCGCAATCCGCAATCTGCTTTACGGATGCGAAAAGTTATAAATCCAACATGCTAACCCCATGGAAATCGCCCTTCCGAATTCTACAATCTTCCTTGCAGATTCATAAATTTGTAAGTCCAATGCACCAACCCCATGGGAATTTACCTTCCGACTTCCGCAATCTGCAATCCTCCTTGCAGATTCGAAAAGTCGAAAGTCCAACGTCCCAACCCGATGGAAATCACACTTCCTACTTCCGCAATTTGCAATCCACAATCCACCTTGCAGATTCGAAAATTCAAAATTCTAACCATGCAACTCCAAATTTCGGTCCCCGACCTTCGCGATCCAGAATCCGCATTGTAGATTCTGAAAGTCGGGACCACATACCCCTGCACCTGCAAAATTTTCAGGCTGATAACTTCTTCATCCTTAGACCAAATTGGACAAGTCTAGTACCATTGGAAAGCTCTTGGAGAGATATATACATTGGTGTGATCCCATACCACATCTGAGTACTATAAATTGGTCATATTTCCAACTTGAGTCTTTCATAAACTCCCTCAATGCCCCTTTACCATTCTGCAAGGAGTTCTACCTGCCTTCTTCCATGACTTCCCCTTCCACCTGACCCACAGAGTGGTCATGAAACAAAACAAGGATATCTTATTCCTTCCCAAAGTCCAGGGGATGCCATGCAATCCATATAATAGTGTATGCAATGAATAATAAAACACCCATAATGAAACTAAAACTAATCAATGCATCTACAACCTGCAAGGTTAGCAACATATTAAGCTCAAGCAAATGGTGAAGCGTTCAAGCCTGAAATCGGCCTCATACTCAGGCCTATACATAGTATTCATACTAGTCAATTTCATGCAATCATTCATTCAAATAAATTTAACATAACAAGTAGACATCACATAGGATAAATAGCATCATTTAACACCACATAAAGCACTTATATTTAAATTGAACTGCCCAAGAAACTGGCTAAGTGAGAGCAACGTTCCACCCAACAATAGGTATTTCTCTAGCCTATACTCTTTCAGCTGAGAGACTACCCTTGAGATGGGTTGTGTATCCACTAAGGAGGGTTAAATAGGATCTCTCATAGTCAAGGCTCCACCCTAATTCTAAGCCAACATACAATTGGGTTTATCAAGCATGTAAGGGAACATGGAGGATAATGCTAAGACAGTGAGCTGAACCACATAGATACAGGAATCTCAAACTACTCACCAAGAATGTCACCCACAATACCTACCTCACCCAACACAAGGAAGTCCCCCTTGTCTGTTGCATAGTCCCTCAGGGCCCCTTCCCTCCAGTGCTCTTCAGGGTGGGCATAGAAAGGTCCATACTACTACTTTCCTGATACTTTAGCCTTCACTGGGTTTATCAAGCAGATCCAACCTCGGTCTAATGCTCTTCTTTGTTATTCTAGCTGGAATCTTCTCAGGTTTGCAGTCAAAGCTCTATCTTGCAACTCAGTCTTCTACTATTAGATCCAGGTGTTCTCACGGGTTTTCTAAGCTGCTCATGCTATGTAATTTATCCCTATGGTATGATCCTTGGATATCCCAATCGATTTACTTCCTACGCAAGGTTTCTATGTGATTTCGGCTCTGCAAATTCACACTTACACATAATTGCGATCTTTCCTCTTTTTTCTTCACTACTCGACTCTTCCATGTGTGAGAACTTTGGTTTTTGGTCAACAATGGGATAGGGATTAGGGTGAGGGAATTACCAGGAGGTAGAGTGGCTTAAGGGACAAGAAAAATAGATCCATACCCTACCATACGAATTTTTAGGGCTGCTCCATACTCCATCGACCTCATGAACAAGTTTTCTCAACCACCTTCTTACAACATAATTAAATGTCAGGAGGGGAGTCAAATGGGTTCAAAAAATGACATGTGGAAGCATGCGTTCCAATCCCAAAACTCCCTCACATATCCCTAGTGGATACACATTTACCCCTCTTATTGGTTGCCTCCTTAGCCAATTTCCTTGGTATTTTATTGAAATATTAATATTTACATCATTTACAATACCTCGTGGATTAATATAACATGGATAATTAGAATGTCAAATACTTTCCTTTTAAATAAAACATGGACATCCTCTAGTGGGGCCTTGGACTTGAGCTTCACACTAGGAAAAACACACATTGCATGTATACAATATTTACATTGAAGCCAATAAACCCTAAGGGTAAAAATGGGTGCTACAAACAATGTATTGTATGTTCCCTCTCTAGCAACTAATATGTTGTTTGTTTACCAGATGAAACACACAAGTACACCAAAGAAAGTAGTATTTGGACCTGATTCAGTTGAGGTTGCTCAGATCTCATCTGGGAATATGATATCCAAAGGACTTGCAAATCATGCCTCCAATAGTTATGAGTTCTCTTGCTTCTTTCCATACTCCCATCAAAGTTCTCTCTTGACTCATGCAAATGAGACAAGTAGAATTTGGAATGAAAGATTCAGACACCTAAACTTCAAATACCTACATCAGTTGCACAAGGAAGAGATGGTTCAAGGTCTATCAAACATAACATTCTCTCAAGGGATCTGCAAAGGTTTCTTGGTAGGGAAGCAACCAATGTGAAAGTATGAAGTTGGAAAGGAAAAGAGAGATTCCTCCACCATAGATCTGATTCATAGTGATGTTTCATAATCGATGCCCACTGCTTCAATGAATGGATCCATATATATTCTGACCTTCATTGAAGGCTACTCTATGTTCTGTTGGATCTACTTTCTCAAACATATGAGGTGTTTGAATGCATCAAATTTTTCGAAACCTTACTTGAGAACATTGTTGGAAGGAAGATCAAGGCACTCGGATCTGATAATGGAGGAGAGTACATCAAAAAGGAGCCGAAGCAGCTATGTCCTTCCGAAGGCATTCAGATGCAACATTTTGTTCCATACACACCACAACAAAATGGTGTAGCAGAGAGGAAGAATAAGTCAATGAAGGAGATGGCTACCTGCTTGCTTGAAGAAAGAGATCTCCCATCAAATCTATGAGAAGCAGTAAACCATGCCACATACATTCAGAATAGGGTACTGTTAACACCCAAAAAGTGCTCACTAGCTCATTTACCACATTATATGGCTCATTTGTCCATTTTCCTACCATATTTCCATTAAAATCCCAAAAAATCCCATTAAAAAGCCTCCAAAAGGCCTAAAATGCCTCCAAAAGGCCACAAAACCTTCAAAATAGCCTAAAAAAGGCTAAAAAACCCCCTTTTCCTCCAAAAATAGCAAAAATCCCCTAAAAAGGGAATAAAAATATAAAATAATGAGGAAAAGGAGGAAAAAACCCTATACAGCTGCCCAAAACCATGTGTTTCCTAAAACCATGGGTCAGCACTCCACCACCAAAAAACTATAAATAGGTGATGGAGATCCCTTATTCCATATCCACAATCACAAGCACCCTTACTCTGCCAAAATCTCTCTCGAAACCCTAGTTCACCTTTGAACTATTTTCACCTTGAGAGCCACCTTTGGCCCATCCCCAACATTGGAGAAGGAGAAGGAGCATTCAGAAGCTTGGAGCATCCTCTTGGACACTGCAAAGGGCTTCACCAACCTTGACACTCAAGGTAACATCAATACAAAGTCATTCTTTCATTTTGGTGTTTATGCTTCATGCTTGTCTTAGAAATAATTTAATTTTTTTTTTGTTTTTGCATAATTAGTTTAATATACTGAACTGCTACTAAGGAGTCCATTCTCCTTAGTAGGTGCTCATTGGCACAAGCTGGGGGTAAAACCCTAGCTACAGTTTTGGCGACTCCCCTAGTTTTCGAATTTCTGGTTTCCGTTTTTTAAATTTTTTCTTTCGGCTGTCCCTTTCGGCCGCTGCATACCGCGTCTTTTTCCTCTGCAGTCGCGTCCCGACCGCGCCTTTCAGGCCTTTACCCGCGATCCGACCGTAGCTCTCAGACTGCTTCCGACGCTCTGTCGGCGGATTCAAGTCTGTTACCTGCGATCCGACCGTGGCTAATCAGCCTGTTTGCCGCGATCTGACTGCGCCTGTCGGCCTTTTTCACGCGTCCCGACTGCGGCTTTCTGCCTCTTTCGGGCGTCCCGACTGCGCCTGTTAGCCTTTTTGCCGCGACCCGACTGTGTCTTTTTCCAGTTTTCCTGCGTCCCGACTGCCACTGTTGGCCCGATAGCCGCGACCCGACTGTGCCTTTTCCCCTGTTTCCTGCGTCCCGACTGCTTCTGTTGGCCCGATAGCCGCGACCTGACCGCCGCTGTGTCCCTCAAACCCGCAGTCGGCCTGTTCTGATCCGCCACAGACCCGCGGTCTGATTTCTGCTCTTTTCCTGTTTTGAGCCCAGCCCCTCTTGCTGCAATATTTTCTGCATTTGAACAGCCCTCTGTCCCACCTGCAGCCCACTTCCTTACAGCCTTTCTGCAACATAATTCCTGTTCCTTTTACAGAATCTTTTTAAAATTTCAATATTTTTATTTCAGAAAATTTTGCAAAGTTAAACTTTTAATTTCAGCATTATTGATAGATTGGAAGTTGCCCTCCCTTGTGGCACTTCTGTTTTTGGGTTCAACACCTCACGAGCACACACTCTGTCACATTAAATCAAGTGAGCCTTAAAAAGTACCTAACTAAACCAACATTCTAACCCCACTTGGGGAACACAAAAGAATCATTGTAGTTAGGTAGGATCAGGGGGATAGGCTTCCAATAACACCCCTTGGTTATTTCACTTGAGACATAGTTGTTGTCCAAATAGGGAACCAAAATCCCCTAGTACTTTTTGGCACGGTCACGACCAGTTTATCAGAGGGCCTCTCCCTTAGGAGGGTTGAAGTCGGGAGACTGGTTCCGGAGGCCTGAGTGGAATACCGCACTCCATTCAGTAACCGAAGGGCTACCTTTCGCGGTTCGCGGGATATCCCTGTATAGGGGTATTGCGGTCAACGAACTAAACGGCAGATTCACCTTTCTGGACGTGTCATGAACGGGGTATCTTAGTTGCCATTCTTCTAGGATTGTCTACCCGGTATCCCTCCCGGTAGGGGGATATCATAGCCACTTGGCTTTCCTACTCATATTGTCTGACTTGGATTTCATCACCTTGCAGAGGATATGTTTAGTTAAGTCAGAATACTTTTAGTTAGGTGTTTGCATGCTCCTTTACCTCCCTTTGGTCTAGTGAGTCCACCATTTTTCTTTTTTAGGAAACCTGCTGCTTGTTGGTATTCTGACCATCTTTGTTGTTACTCCACCTATTGTAGCACAGTTGTTGCAGTGGGTGTTTTGAGTTGGTTGTTGGCCTGAGTGCCTTGCTTTTTAGCTCTCCTTCTGCACACTCGGTTGCATTAGGATTTTTGAGCTGTTTTTATACTCACCTCAACCCACAGAGACTAGACACCACCTGTCACCATTGAGTCCCCGAGACATTCTCGGCGCCTCAGGGGCGAGCCCCCACAGCACGGTTCTCTTGACACCACTCGTCATAGATTCCGATCATTGTCCGTTGATACCACTCATCACAGATCTAGAGCCTTGTCACTTGACTCCACCCGTCAGCGACGTAGGTCTCCGTCACCAGATAGTGACGCACCTTACTTTACCTCTGATTCTGACGAAGAGTCTGAGAACCCTATTTATACTGCCCCTACTAGCCCCATGGCTGGTACGACTTCCACTCCATTTGTCATAGGGACCATTGGTGGCACATCCACCACTACACCAGTTACTACACCTGTTTTTGGTATGCCCTCCATGGGGCAACCATCTACCGTTCCCCTCACGGTACCTATTCCCACAGCGGGAATACCTATCCCCACTACATCAGTGGCTCACACTACCCATGGTGGTGCTGGACCATCCTCCACTACCTCAGTTCCCCCACTTGGGGGCACCACCCTAAATCTTGTCCCTCCACTTGGGGGCACTGGCCCCAACTTGGTCCACAGCACTACTGTGTCACAACCTTCTTCCAGTTTGCCGTTCATGGCTAGCCTCAACCTACCTGACCTGGCCAGATTGACCAACGATCCTATTCGACACGACCCCACGTGGCCTCATATGCCTACCAAGCTCCCCTCGGACATCCCTAAGTTCGAGGGCAAGGCTGGTGAGGACCCACAAAACCATATCATGTCTTTCCACCTATGGTGTTCCTCTAACTCCATCGTGGATGACTCTGTTCGCCTCCGTCTCTTACAGCGCACCTTCACTGGCTCTGCAGCCAAGTGGTATATTGAGCAGCCTCATGGGACCCACGCCACCTTTTCTTCCCTGGCCTCGACCTTCCTGCAGTTCTTCCAGTTGCCAGTCCGCTATGACGCGGGCGTTGAGATCCTTCTATCTTGTAGACAAAACACGGCTACCCATATCACGGACCACATCCATGAGTGGCGTAGACGCCGTAGCTTATGCAAGATTAAACTAGATGACCGTATCTTCCTCGATTGGTTCCTCAAGTCCCTGCTTCCTGTCATCGCTAAGGATGTAGCTTCAGAAAGACCCCAGTCTGAAGAAGAGGCCATCCTTAAGGCACAGCAGTTCGACCTCATTTACGCCCAGTCGGGTTACCTTTATACCATTATACCTGACGCCCCTCGCGGCGAGTCCTCCCATCATGATGCGCCGGGGGCATCCCACGCTGCAGATGGTATCATTGGTCGTGTTTCTTCGCATCCCCAACCGTTTTCTATAGCACGACCTTCCCCTGGCCCCGACCTGTCGAGGGCCACCTCCCAGTCTGGAGCAACCAACTCATATGCTCCCATGACACCTCACCATTCCCATGGACCTTCATGTCCACCTCAGTGCTTCGGGTATGCGACTCCTGCTTATGCTCCTCCAGTCACCCCTCATCCTTACTACCATCAGCAGACTGCCCCAGCTCCTGCGCCTTCACAAGCCCAACCAGCTTATTATCCGCCCCAGGCAGCCCCTGCGGCACATCCACAACCTGCTCCGTAGTCCTATCAGCAACCCCCTCAAGTTGCTGCACCTGCTCAGCCTCAACCTGCATATCATCCTCCGCAGCCTGCTCCTGCGCCTGCACAACCTCAAAATCCACCTGCTGCCCAAGGGCAAGTTTACGCCCAACATAACCCGCAGCAAAACCAGAATAACCAACGTAACCACGGCCAACAGAACCGCGGCAAGGGCCGTAATCGGGGAAACAACCAACCTGCAGACCAAGCTGGTCAACCGGCTAATCCCCCTGACAATAACAATGCGGCCCCCGCTAATCAAAACCCTGATCGCCCGCCCAAGCAGGCCAAAAACCCCAATTTGCGGACGAACCACCCTTGTTCTATTTGCGGGGTCTATGGACACTACACCCATGCTTGCCCACACTTAGAGCGAGCTCGGCAGCTCTGGGTTGACGAGGCCCATCGCCAAGGGCATGCGGCTCCCCAAGCACCGCCCAACCCCCCCCAACCTCAGCAACCCCCTTTGGTGCTGCAAAACCCCTTACCGACCCAAGGCGTAGTGAACACTCAGCCGTTGGCTCCCCATCAAGCCAATGCGGCCCAACAACAACAGATCACTTACGCTGCTCCTGATCAACCCATGTTTGATTCAGGTACCCACCACTTGCTGATGATGTCATCTGCTGACGTCAACCTCCAGACCCGTCGGAACCAATATGGCTCCACCTCTGAAGCCCCTCCCACGGATAAACCTACTAACGCCCACCCCACCGATCAGGCGTTACGTATACCTCCGCCTCCCACAGACGGCGCTGCGAAAGCACCTCGTTTCCCACTTCGCCGAATCAACAATAACCCTAATGCGCGCGCTGCGTCCAACTACAACATCGTAGACGACCTAGCCCAATCTCCCGCAGCCATGTCTGCACTAGAGGTCTTGAAGAACTGCCCTTCCCAGCGCAAGACCTTACTCTCCGCCATTGGGGGCATCGACCCAAATGATTCGCATTTGATGGCATTTGATTTAGACCAGTCCGAACCACGCCTACCTTCCAGCTTAGCCTTCCAAGTTACTGTCTCCGTTAGGAATCTTGTTATCCATCGGTGCATCATAGATGAGGGTGCCTCCACATGCGTTATGTCTACCTTTGTATGGCAGAAGCTAGGATCCCCTCCTCTCCAGCAGTCCACCACTGCGTTACGCGCCTACGACGGTCGTTCGGCCCAGCCCCAAGGCCTTCTATCCAACGTTCCAGTCCAGTTAGGTGGTAAAACAGTCCTTATTGACATAGAGGTAGTCAATGCCCAATTGGATTACAACCTTCTACTTGGCCGCAGCTACATGTATGCCATGCGGGCGGTTGCTTCTTCTGTCTTTCGCACCATGATGTTCCCCCATGAAGGACGCGTGGTTAAGATTGACCAGCTCACCTACTATGATCCCAGTGCTCCGGCGGCACCGGAAAATGTTCTCCCCATGGTTGAACAACCTGTTTCTCCTGCCACCACCTCGTTTGTTTCCTCTACGGGTCCTGGAGTCTACTCAGACGCGCCGATGATCTCCACCTTTCAATCCATTCCTCCGCCGTCATCTACGCCCGAAATGTCTGATTTATGTACCTTGTCCCACGACAACCTACCACCTAACACTCAACCACCCTTGTTGCCAAAACCACCACTGGTACCTAGCCACATTGGTGTTACACCGATCCATACGATCCCCTTCCTAGTCCCTCCATCGGGAGTAGTAAGCGCCCCGGTCATGGCTACCCTTAGCCTCCCTGGGTTAACCTTGGGATTACCTGTATGGTATCTTTCGCCTCCCGTTCGCCCGCCGACACCAGATGTCGTCCTCCAGCCGGTGCAACCCATGGCTACTACCACTCAGCCACCTCCCGGTGTCTCTACCCCTTCGTCCTCCACGACACCCCCTCCTCCTCCCCCACCCACTGGGGGCAGAGGTCCACAACCTTACACTGCTGTACCACCTCCAAAGACAGTCAAAAACCCTCCAGTATTTCGTGCTCCTCCCAAATGCTCGCTGTGCGATGAGTTGGGCCATGCCACCCACCAATGCCCACAGTTACCCGCATTGCAGAAGCACATGCAAATCCTCGATGATGACCCCAACATCCCAACTGTCGAACTCAACCCCACTCCTAAGCCTAAAGATAAGTCCCTACGTACCAACCACTCCTGCGCCATCTGCGGTATTTACGGGCACTATTCACATCATTGTCCCGATCTCCCGGATTACAGAGCGGCTCTCTATGAGATGAACAATCTGGATCTTGAGACGGCACCACCTACCATTGAGGAGATCTACCCCCCAGACTCTTCAACTTCCGGAGAGGTCAATACCATCTATATGATCTCTTCACAGTCAAGGTATGCTTCTGATTTACTGACAAAGTTTCCTATGCATGATTGTAAAGCCACATCCTTTCCCTTCCTATCTGGTATTAGATTGGAAGAAGGTGGTTCCACACCCTTGGTTGATAGAACTCTTTACAGACAACTGATTGGTAGCTTGCTGTATTTGACACATTAGATACCAAATCTATCGTATTTTTTTGGTGTTGTGGATAGGTACATGCAGGATCCACATGAGCTGCATTGGAAAGAAAATAAGAGTATCTTGCACTATGTGCAAGGTATGAGATATTTTGGGATCCATTATTTAGTTGGTACTCCACTAGATCTAGTTGGTTTTACTGACTCAGACTGAGCTGGAAATAGTACTGATAGGAAGTCGACTTCAAGGTACATATTCATGATTGGATCGGGACTAATCTGGTGGTCAAGAAAAAACAAAGCAGCACTTGCACGTGTTGATGTTTTTGTAACTTTAGAAGATATTCACTTGTATATCATATGTATTACATTTGTACTTTATTGTATCCCTAGTGGAGATTTATTATTCCTCCGATTGAAAGTGTCGTCATTTGTATTTGCAAGTGTCGCAAGTTATATTGTAAGTGTCGTAACTTATATTTGATGGGTTATTAGACCACCTTAGAGGGGTTAGCCCAGTATAAGTTAAAGGATTATTATACCACCCTAGTAGGGTCGGACCATGGACAAGTGGTAATGGGTTATTAGACTCTCCTAAGGGAGTTCGGCCAAGTTAGAGTAAAAGGAAAGTAAAGGTAAAGTATAAATAGAGAGAAGCACCTCTCTACTTATCCATTCATTCACTCACTCACTTTGCATTAGTTAGAGAGAGGAGGATTGTGCACAAGTGGAGGAGGAGAAGCTACTAGGAGACTATCTCTTGTTTTGGGGTTTGATATTTTTTATCTTTGTATTGGTGCTCATTCTATCTCTGAGTAAGTTGTGGGGTTTTTCACCTTCTTGGTTTTCCCTGGTGAAATGCTTTGTGTCTCTTGTCTCTTACGTTTGATATGTTGTACATGTTGTTCTCTCAGTTAAGATACTTGATCATATTGAATTAAATGATGAAAAATTAACATGGTATCAGAGATAGCATGAAGGAAGGTATGGTATTTATGACACTTGTTGCACTTGCACCAAATTGGAAGCTAGGGCCTGATAAAGTAAAAACTAGTCATTGTGGAAATTTTGGTATAAATATACTTTGGTGAAGGTTCAGGGTCTAAATGTTTTACAGGCCGAATATCAAACACAGACGTACCTTGTGTAAAACTTTCAGCCTCATATTCATTGTACTTTGTGAGATATGATCCGTTCAAGTTAGGGTTTCTGCCTCTTCAAGAATGCATCCCTAAACAGGTGACCTAGGAACAGAGGTCATATCTCGAGCTAGGAAGCTCCAAATGAAATTAAATAAAAAGTTTCAGTTATGGCATGAACTGTAGTTTCACAAGTCCTATTTTCAGAGGCGGAAGTTGAAACACTGACACGTGGCATTTTGTACAAGTTCACTATGCTGTTTCATTCCATAAACAGGTCATGTTGCGACATGTAGCATATCTCTCTCATGGAGAATCCATTGAAGCTCAGATCTGTGGGGTTAGAAAGATGATAGGTTAGTATACCACAAGCTGAATTTTCAAACCTTTAGGATCCAAAATTTTAGAGATGTACCAAAATCAATATGGTATATATTTCTATCAAAACATAATTGGATTCTGAGCATTTTCATTTTTGGCTTGTTACTGTTGTAGGAAATTAGGGCTTTTGACAGAAGTGGAATTTTGTAGTTCTCTCAGCATAAGATTGTTCTCGTCAAAAAAAAAAAATTATAGACCAAGATCGAATCTTTTGGTTAGGTAGAACCCCGAGATCTATCAAACCCTTGTTCGGGTTTTGGACCAGAAAACCAGAAAACCAGAATTAAACAGAAGTTGAAGATCCAAAATTCGCAAGTCACTTTTGAGGGGTCAATTTTTGAAGTTTTCAAAATATGAGCACACCGGCTTGCTCGCCTCAGTCAATTACATTTCCCTATCTAGACAAAAGGTTAAAATTCAAAGTTTGGATTTTTAGGGTTTCTCTGTCAAACCCTAGCTAGCTCCAGATCCAGTTTCAGCAAATCAAAGTGGATTGGGTTAATCCTAGAAGAGGATGAATTGGACACCTAAGTAAGTAAAGCGATCCAAGGATATTGGTGGCCACCCTCCTATTCCACTTGGACGCCAACCATTGTTTCTTCAGTTTTTCAAATTCCTTAATTGTAGCACAATTTACTATTTTTGGCAGTTTTCGGAACCTAAACGTCCATAGCCGTTTTGAGGCCCTAAACGACATTTTTTCGGCATCGAATGGTCAAGCAAATATGAGTTTGTTCTGGGCTCAATCTTTGTTGCATATGGATGTATTCCTTGAATAGATATTTCCAACGATGTATCATGTGCGTCAAACGGAGGTAGTATGCAAAATTTACGACCCTAGGAATTGATGTTCAAGGTTACCCAATGGGGCCCATATTCTAGCGTTTCACCTCCTAGGGTTAGGTTTTTGGATGTGTATGGTTTCCATTGTTTCTCAATAATATATAGGCCTTTGAGCCTCATTGTAACATAGAGTTCAGAGGCATGTAGCCGCCGCATCTCTTCTCAGAGATAAGCGACCAACACTCTAGCTAGTTTATTTCCATCTTGTATGTAAACAAGTTTCAGTTCTTTGATTAATGAAATGAAGTGTTATTTCCGTTGCATATTTGTTTTTATGGGTATTTGTGTATTCTATTTCGGTCTTGCATAAATCCAGATCATGAAGAGATTCCAGTTCCAGAGGGAGATGAGGCTAAGGCCTTACATAAGAAGACTACAAGCAATCCCGACAGGTATGACTTGAGGAGACACATGTATGTTTTGAAATCTGTTCATGATTAAGTTTGTCTTCATATTATTAAGGTTAGTACAATATTGATTAATTTTAGACTTGTCTTATCACCTTATTAAAAGTATGAATGCATGTGAATCATAGAAGACATTCATTGATTAGGTTGTGACACTTATGATTGTACTAATGCACTGTGGTGTTGTATGAGGATGATATTGTCCAGTAACATGAAAGGTACATCAAGGAAGACAAATCAAGTTCTAGATCAAGAACATATGACCATGGTGACATGAAGACAAAGAATCATCCATAGCCATTGATCACATAGAAGCTCTACTTACGAGGTATGTATAATTTGGTTCTACAATGCTTAACTTATAAGATATGTAGGTTACTAGCACAAGGTCTCTAAATCATTGAAGAGAACAAAGAAGACATTGTTTGGATATGTTAGACATACCTCGCAAACATGATAATCCAGATATTTTTTTCCTATATCAAGTTAGAATCCTACCTTGTGTTAGGATCTCATATAAATGATAAATTAACTGTGTATGAAATGACCATGACCATACATGTTTAAGACTATTTAGAATCATAATATTTTGATAGTATTGAGATTATACTAATGAATGTATGATTATGTATGAGATCTTGAGGATGACACAATGATGACACTAGTGCACACTTAAGCATGCATAGTGGTCCAGGATGGATAGAAGTTAAAAGACATAAATGATATCATAAAGGAAGCAAAGATCAAGAGGGAGCACACTCTAGTAGTTCCTTCAAGGAAGCAAAGATTGAGAGGGATTCCACCCAACAACTAAACAAAGATAAGTATTTGAATTATCATTTCTTGTATATATGATTACTTAAACGTTGTTGTTAAGTCATGTACATACTTATGTTCCTAGATTTAGGATGTATATTATGCATTTTAGAAAAGTTGCATTAATGAACAAGATACTACTAATATGCAAGTAATGGGTAAGTGGCCTGTGGTAATGTACAACATTCCATTGCTACTTATCTAGAATGAAACCTCTTTGCTGACATGTTGGGAGTTGTGCACACTCTTAACAATGTTTTGGTAGAGATGGAAGGCATCTATAATGTTACGGGATATGGATAAATGTTGTATTGAAGCATTGGCTAAGATAATTGCATTAATGTATGACATATGTCCTTATGTGTAAGATTTTGTTTTGAAAACTATGAGGAGTTTCTAATCATGCAATTGAATTTGACTTGTAGGAAAGATCATGTACAATCACCTATAAAAGAAGGACAACATCATTTGTTCCATTGACGAAGTTCAAGAAAACTACCTATTGAAGATATTGAAGAATCTGAAGTTCCCAGGATCAGGGATGCAGTAATGGAAGGATACCATGATCGAGGAGTACAAGTTGATCATGAAGAATGATGTCTGGGATTTGGTCCCTATTGGGATTTTCCTATACTCCATCCTAGTCCTAACAACATTTTCCATTTTTTCATTTTCAGTCATGCATGCATTTTGCATGCAGTCATGATTTTGCATGCATGCATGCAATTGCATGCATCCCAGTCATCAGTCCCAGCACCTAGTGTTGGCTATCCAATGCTGACCAGAGGCTTTATGAAGACCCAGGTTCTGTGCGGTTACCTTAAACCAAAAAAAACCCTTCACACCGGCCCTTTCAGCAACAGCCCGCGAGCAGGATGAGGTTTCACCCAAGGTGTTTCTAATGGGGCACTGCGGACTCAGATGTCCATAGTGAGTGATGAGTTGATGACTGTGACGAAGTTCGCGGAAGCACACCGGCCATGTGCTGCGAAGGTCGGACTACGCGGCGATGGCCAACACCGCAATCCACACCACTACCTTCTTCCTTACTATGGGGCTTAATACGACACTGTGAACACTGCCACTTGACCTCCTATACTTGGGCTAAGTGCAAAATGCTTAAGGCAGTCAGATGAATACCACTTATCCACTCAGTCACACGCTTAAGTAAATTACTACATAGCACTCATAAAGCACACTTAGAATGTTACTATTTTAGGCATAACCCTTAGGTGCAAAATAACTGTTATACATTCATCAACTGCATCCATTTAAACACATAAAAAACTTTCCCCATGCTCAAGCAAATGATAGATTCACTGTCCTTAGAAGGAAAGCTAATACTAACCATACATTCATTCATGCATACCTAACATATCATTGTAGCTAGGGTTTTCACTCTAGCTTGTGAAAATGAGCACCTACTAAGGAGAAGGGACCCCTTAGTAGCAATTCAGTAAAAAACAGTAAAAGCAATACGGTAACTTTAAACTAGCACGCGCATAAACAAAAAAGACAAGATAATAATATGTTTTTGTATTGATTATACCTCCAATGTGAGGTTGGTGAAGCTCTTGCAGCAGTCTAGGAGGGTTGCTTCCAAGATCCAGTGTTGTTCCTTATCCTTCTTCCAAAGATGTTTTGGAAATGGGGCCAAATGGGGTTCTCAAGTGGAAAGTAGCTCCAAATGGAGAGCTACGGTTTCATGAGAATTTTTGGCAGCATGAGGATAGGGATGATTGTGGATGTCAAATGGGGAGCCTCCATCACCTATTTATAGGTTTTTAGTGGTGGAGTGCTGACCCATGGTTTTGGGCACCATATGGTTTAGGTCAACTGTATAGGGTTTTTGCTTCCTTTTTTCTCTCTTTTTCCTCTTTTTTGTATTTTTTATTCCCTTTTTAGAGGGTTTTTGCTATTTTTGGAGGAATTTAACTTATTTTGGGGGGAAAAAGGGTTTTTTTGGCCTTTTGGAGGCTTTTTTAATGGTTTTTTGGCCTTTTGGAAGCTTTTTAATGGTTTTTGAGGTTTTGGAGGCAAATATGGTGGGAAATATGGACCAATGAGTCATGTAATGGGGTAGATGAGGTAGTGAGCACTTTTTGGGTGTTAACAGATTGCCCCCTGATGTGTGAGGGCAGGAGCTCATTGTATGGTCGATAAACATCATAGGTCTTTTATGGTTTTTCGTGGATGTGGAGAGGAGAAGAAACGAACTAGAGCCCGGAACAATGATCCCGAACCAACTGCAAAAGCTGAAAGTACATGACCTCAATAATGAATGAAGAATAATATAAACATATGGATGAGGCGAGCATTCCCATGCTCATATCAAGATATAGAACAATACCAAGAGAGTCCAAAAAATGGGGACCTGAAATATACATGGCCTCAAATAATGAATGAGGAAGAATCTAAATATATGGACGAGGCAGGCATACCCATGCTCGTATCAAGATATATATAAAACATAACAATGAGGCCCAAAAATGGGGGCCTGAAGGATACATGGAGAACCACTATGTACATCATAAGGGTCCAGAGGGGACACAAAATCTGGGACATACTGTTGGGATGACCATGTCTGAGCTGAAGAACTGATACACTGGAATATCAATAGTGATGCTGAGTGTGGTACCAGAGGAACTAATGAATTGCTAGATCATAGTGACGGGGAGTCATACCCTCAATGGTACACTGAACTGGAACTAAAATAGGTACTCAAGGAAGCATATAAGTGGATGGCTTCCGAATACAATAACCAACGCAACCCGGACATCCATGGGAACATATAATTGGGTGTTCCGAAGTGACTCACCAATGTGCTCGAGTCAGGGGAAATCCGGGGTCTTCGACCAATAACTGAAGGGATATATACCCTGCGCGATTCTCAACGATGCAATCAAGGTGTTGAAGTCGAGCATGTCAAAAACAACCATTCGGAAAGGCACTGATGACTCCTTTCAAAATGGTCCATAAGCACTCACCATAGATGGTGATGACTCTAAGGTGTAGGGACCTCTGGGTCTATCCTCTAGAATAGATGGGCTGTCGTCGACAGAGGGAGACCTACAGCTAGCAAGGTAATGATGTTTCCTTGATAGGAGCACGAGGTGGAGAACCGAAGTGTGAGAGTACTGATGGTAGGACTGACATACTATGGGGGTGGGGGATAACTGGGCAAGTAGAGTGGGTGGACTCAAACTTCCTTTGTTCAGAGTATGATGGCGGGGATGATCGGGCAGCATATGAAACTGATTGGTGGGAAAGGGATCATAGCTATAATGGATCAAGGATAGTGACTGGGATGAGTGATACTCAAGTTGATGTAAGATGGCAGGGGACTACAGAATACTCTGAAAAAAGGGGACCTTATTGGGGTTGCTACCGAGATGATCAATCATGGTGCTGAGGGGTACTGGTGGGACTTCTGCATGGGTTAAGGAACTAGAAGAAGTGTGTTCAAAACAGTACTGTCGTGTGGATTTATATGAGCCCAGGATAGCTCATGCTCATGATTGCTTTAAATTTTAAGGAATCTGAAAGCGATAAGAAGACTCTGAAATAATGGAATGGTACCGTCATGTGGATTTGTACGAGCCCAAGACAGTGCGTGCTCTTATTTGCTTTCAATTTTAGAGAGTCTAAAAGAAATAAGAAGACTCCAGGGGCATGCTTTTTTGTGTGTTAGTCTCCAAGGCCCGAAGAAGCATAAAAGGATGCAATGAAGAACTCTTCTAGCCGGTGTGACTAGAGTATTCCTTTTTCGTAATTAGTCTACCAGGTCCAGAAAAGGGTTAAACTTATACCAGATAGATGCCCTTTCAGGTACTTTAACGAGCATGAAAGGAAGCAAGATTGCTCGGCGATCTTTTCATTGTTTTAGGAGTCAGAAAAGAGATTAACAAGAATTCCCTAAGTGCCTTTTTCGTAAAGGACTTGTCTGGCCCGAAAAAGGGATAAAATTATACCAAACAATACGAATGGCCAGGCAAGGAGGAAGTGCTCAATCAAGGAACATCGATGCGAACCAAGAACAAGGGTGGGGGGTAACACTAGTGGGCCTCCTTGTGGGATGATGAATGGTGGAAAAATAATGAAATAATTGCAGTATGAATGGAGTGAATGGCTCATGTAAAAAAAGTGTAACAATCCAATGGTGGTCGATGTGGTGCACAAACCGAGGCAGCAAGGTGTCGGGACACAATGTTGAAATTTTACCTGGTGAGAGAGAGAAATGATATCAAGCATCATCACGAGCTCGGAAAACTGAATCCGACGATATAAAAAGTGTCAAAAACAGATAACGGCCAAGGTGGCACACAAACCAAGATGACGAGGGGCGTTTTGGAAAAAATACCCAAAAAATCTGAGGGTGAGAGCAAGAAATGATCTCAAGCATCATCACAAGATCAGAAAAATGAATTCGATGACATAAAGTATATAAAAAATGGGCTACGGACTATGTGGCACGCAAATCGAGGTGACTAGGGGCTAGTAAAAAATGCCCAAAAAATCTGGGGGTGAGAGCAAGAAATGATCTCAAGCATCATCACGAGCACGAAAATATGAATCCGGCAGTGCAAATGGTGTGAAAAATGGAGGTGATAAGGACTCCAGAATGGTCAAAGGAAATAACTAGGTTAAAAAATGGTTGCAAATAAAGGCGAGCCCACCAAGCCAAGGATGCAGTGGTGGGGAGAAATGATGACCCATGGGGGTAGAATACTAGGTGTATAGAATCAAATCAAATATACAAGTGACACGTGACCTCAAAAATGGTTGAAATCACAAATGTGAAAAAGTGAGCAGGGTTAATGACCTGCCCCCATGCTATGCGCATGGGGTTTGTGATTGTGGATCACGTATGTGTTGGTTTGAACAATGGGATCATTGAAATGCCGAGATAGATGTGATGGGGAAGGTTCAAAATGGTTGATCGTGCCCCCTATCCTAGGGTCGAGGTAATCTATTATGCCCCCTAACTCAGAGGTGTTAATGTGGGGCGCTATGATAGTGGGGTCAAGACCAGGCATTTCAGTATAGGACCAGGCAAAGACATCGCAGAACTCTTGGAAAAAAAATTTGTACTCTCTGATCTCATACTCAGTGCAGGAGGCTCCCAAGTAATGATTTCAAGGGCACCGCTGGGGGTAGAGATATCAATATGGATTGTGGGTGAGATATTGGCCATGTTACCTTCCTCAAAGGCATCAGAAGCGAGAATGGGCTCTTTAAACCAGTTGACTTTGGCGGGGAGGAAATCTTTGGACTTAACCGAGAATTAGGTGGCTGTGGTGGAGGAGGATTATTCCGGGAGGAAATAAGAGAAATGGTGCATATCTTCCCAGGGGTAATCAGGGGTGGTAAGAGCCTCTAGAATCTCCTCATAATTGTGGAAACTTTGGGTTGTCAAATTGGTTGACGAGGGAGTGCTAGTAGAAGAGATCATATAAATGGTATTAATCTCTTCGGTTGGCTGGGATCCTGGGGGGTGGATCTCTTCAATGGTAGGGGGAGCTGTCTCGAGGTCCAAGTTATTCATCTCATAGAGAGTTGCTCTGTAATCTGGGAGATCTAGGCAGTGATGTGAGTAATGGCCATAAATACCGCATATTCCACAAGGGTGATTGGTACGCAGTGATTTATCACGAGGTTTCGGGGTAGGGTCGAGCTAGACAACCGGGATGTTGGGGTCATCATCAAGCATTTGCATGTGTTCCTGTAATGCAGGTAATTGTGGACATTGATGGATAGCATGGTGTTGGGGCCAAGGTCGCAGCTATAGTAAAAGCTGCGAATGTTGGGAAAAAGTACGAGTATGGAAGGAAAGTGCTAATTTTGGGACAAGCACTAAGTTTTGGGTAAGAAGGAGACGGTGCGCAGTACGGTGCCAGATGGATGATCTCAGCGCAGATCACGGACCGGAAATTGCGGAGCTCGCGCGCACGTCATCGAAGAATGAAGGTGGCTCAGCTACCATAATAAATAAGGTGATGAAGTAGAGGGCTCAGCTACCCTCATTTAAAGGCTTAGTACAGAAGTTATGGTTGCTCGGATCAAGGAGGAGCAACGGACCAGAGCATTGAAGGCGAAGGACGATCGCCCATACCCACAATCTGCGCCGGAATTCACGGAGCCTGCAGGAAGCGGCGACGTGACTGCAAGCGGCGCCTACAGTACACCTAGCCATGTGCATGGTTAGGGTTTTTGGGAATCACTGTTGGGAAAGGCCCACAGTTTTGTAAAGGTGTGACCGTCATGGCCACCTATATATATGAATAATTGTAATGGATAGAGGTTGGGTTAGAGAGTTAGAGAGAGCTAGATGTTAGACTGTTAGATAGCCAGTCTAAAGGATAGATCATGTGTTGATTATCCTTCACTGTATTTTCTACCCAGTGCGTAGAACTAGAGAGGAAATCGGATAGCCGAGGAGCTAATCCCTGAGTTGCCAGACAGTCTGAGTCGACGTCTGTGCCTTTGTAATCTCCATAGAGAGGAGACTTGGTTGAGAGAAGGGCTCCCAGCTGTGTGCATGGAGTTCCCTGGAAGGATCTAAGGCTGCAGCTGTGTGCGCAGCATATTGTATAACTCTATCATTTTCTGGTTAATATAACACTCCCGTGGACGTGGTTTTCCTCGAGGAGATGAGCTTCACTTATATCTTCTTGTTATAATGTTTGTGTGAATGATAACTATTTAGAGTTCATTATTTGTGTATGCAAGACTTCTGTCTTATCTTTGTGACTGTTTGAGCGAGTTGGAATGATCCCTTGATAACTATAAGTGTCTTAAGTACTAAAGAAGTAGTAACGCACGGTCGCTGCGGCGAGGGCAGACTGCGTTACTGTGCTGGATGTGGAGGGCGAGGAAGTGTTTAGCGCGTCGACCCAAGGGATAGTTGCCTGCTGCGTTAGAGAGGAGAAACTGCGCAGTAGACCGGTCAAGGAAGGAATCCTCGCAGCTGCGCCGAGCGGCCTGCGGGAAGGTCCGACCGCCGATTTCGTAGGAACCATTCAAGGAAGAGCTATCTCCGCGTCACCCAGGTTAAGGAAACCTGATTCCTTAACCCTCCCATAGCCACTTCGGGTGAGACCTCGAGCTGTCGCGCAGCTCGTTGCCGAGAGGGCCAGTGCGCCAAGGGGTTTTGTTGCTGCGCTTCATTAAAACCCGGGTCTGCCCAGTAAAGCAGCCAACAAATGGTTACGTTGCCGCGTGAGCGAGACTTCTTATTCCAGTGACGCGCGAGATAGAGGAGCCAACAAATGGTTCCGTTGCCGCGTGAGCGAGACTTCTTATTCCAGTGACGCGCGAGATAGAGGAGCCAACAAATGGTTCCGTTGCCGCGTGAGCGAGACTTCTTATTCCAGTGATGCGCGAGATAGAGGAGCCAACAAATGGTTCCGTTGCCTAGTGACCAACAAATGATTCCGTTGCCTTGCGACTTCTTGTTGTAAGACTTACTAGTTACGCGACATCTGAGATTGTTGCTGAAGACAACATAACGTTCTGTTACACTGAGACTTGCTCAGTTAACAAATGTGTTACTGGAATCCTACAGCTAAGGAAATTGGAGATTGGTTTGATTTAAAGGCTAAGGAGTTCGCTGAACAAGAAAATAGAAGCCTTACGTTTCAAACAGAAGACTGGTTATAGAAGTATATTTATGCTGACCTTTACGAAATTTTCTTTGTTACGTTTGCATTGGAGTTACACGCTTGGATAGCCAAGTTAGCAGATACTACACCTACGCTGCATATTGATCGACCCGTCACGTGGACGCCTGAGCTAGTCAGTATTGTGAAGCGGATCGACAATTCTGTTTCCCGCGCAGTAGACTTTTGGTTGAATAGTCTACTGAAAGGTTTCATTACTGAATTTGCAGTTGATACACGAAAGAGTTTCAGTGAAGCTGAGAGGAGTTTCTTCCAAGTACACAGAGGTAAGTTCTTAAATTCTCTGAACTTATGGATTAAAATGCTTCTGTATGAAAAAGGAAAGCTATGTATTGCTTCTGATGAATAGCATAGTCAAGTAATGTCCGTAGAGTCTGATAGTGATCCTGAAGTTATTGGTTGCACTCGTAGTGGAAAACGATATAAAGTAGGCCTTGACCAATATTCTTTTGAGTCTAGCCCAGACGATAGCCAAGTCCCTAGAGCAAGCCATACAGAACGACAAGGGAGTGCTCATATCCCTTATCACCCCTTTACACCGCAAAAACCAGACGGAGCTCAGTATAATCCTACAGTAACACCTTCTAGTATCCCACACGGTACTTCTAGTACCTCTGTACCACCTTTGTTTAACCATCCCGGAGGCACTGCTACAGTACCTCCACCTCAAACCCGTGCAAGAAGGATGGGTGACGACATGAAGCTACCAACTTTTAGAGGAACAGGAATAGAAGACCCTGAGCAGCACTGGTTCTTATGTGAAGCCATTTGGACAATTAAGCAAATTAATGACGATGCTGTTAAACTGGTTCAGTTAGCAACCACACTAAGAGAAAGAGCCTTGACTTGGTTCATGAAATACTCAGCAGCACAGAATAGGACGCTTGCTGAGGTAAGAAATGCTATGATTCGGGAATTTAAGAAACCTAAGTCAGAATCACAGTGTATAACAGAGCTCAAAGACATCAAACAGTTACCTACAGAATCAGTATGGGACTTTGACCAGAAGTTCAAAGCCTTGATAGATCAAGTAAGCTTCGAGTTTGCACCACAGCAACATAAAGAATGGTTCATTGCTGCGCTGCTCCCACACATTAGACTTCCTCTTATGCAACAGAATCTCAATACTCAGGAACAAGCTCTAGAGATGGCTATGAAACTAGAAGCTTCACCAATTGCAGGAACAAGCAATGATGTTGCGCATTTACAGAACCAATTAGCAAACTTAACCTTGCAAGTGCATGATATTAAGAAAGGCAAGGAGATCAAGGAAGAAATTTGGTGCACAAAATGTAAAGCCCAAGGTCATTCAAAGGACCATTGTCCTGTTTTCATAGACTATATTGCAACTGGAGCACCTAATCCTTTACCACAGGCACAAGGGCCTTGGTGTGAAATCTGTAGAACTAGAGGTCATAGACCACAAGAATGTCACTTACTCCAGAAATATGTGCAAACCCCAAAGAATCTATATTGTACTTTCTGTAAATCAGTAGGTCATGATGAGAACAATTGTAGAGCATATGACCTTATGATAGAAAGAAAGCATGATGTTTATAGGGTACAAGCAGAGACACAAGGACCCACAGCAGGACCACCTTATGACCAAACTCGGGACGCCCGAGCAGCAAATTACAGAGGACGCGGACGCACAACAAATTTTGGTCGCGGAAGAGGACAGATCACTTGTTATAATTGCGGAATACAAGGTCATTTTGCTAGGGATTGCCAAAATCCTACAACCCTCTGCAGGTATTGTAAATCTTCTGACCATATCATTGAAGAATGCCCTCAGTTACAGGCTAAGATGCAAGCAAAGACACCACAGGTCAATCAGAATATCCAGTTGATTGGAGCAGAAAAAAGAGAACCAGACCCTACAGTTAATATAGTGACACGCAGTGGAGCTACCACTGGTGCGCAAGAGATGGGAACGGGAAAGCAAGCGACGCAATGGGTGCGCCGCGCTAACATTAAACCAGCTCCACTTAACCTACAGAAGCAACAAGAAGCATTTAAGCAAGCTCAAGAGTATTTCTCAGATCCGAGAGCTTCAAGTTCTGCCGCAATTCCGCAGACCATTAGTAGATCGCAAGTGCTAAGACAAGACAACCCGGTACAAGAACAAGCCACTACAGCTGGAAGGCCTGATGACGATAAGGAGCATGCACTAGGCAGTGTTCATGCGTTCCTGCGACAATGTTTAAAATTGTTGCGCAATGAACAAGCAACTCTAGAACTCCAACACCTGTTGGATCAGTGCCAACACTCTGCTTCGACGAACACACCGCAGTGTGCTGTTCACCAGATTAGGAGTCACATTAGAACAGGAAAAGAGATGAGGCTCACAGCGCAGATTGGAGCATTTGAAATGGACGAAGTCATGTTAGATTTGGGCTCAGAAGCCAATGTTCTCACTATGCAGACATGGGAACAGATGGGAAGCCCTCAGCTTACAAGATCCCCTATCCAGCTAAGACTCGCAAATCAGCAACGAGTCTCTCCATTGGGCAGATTACCCAATGTACCTATTGATATTGAAGGAGTAAGAAGCTCTGCAGATTTTGAAGTAATCAAAATTATGGATGATAGTAGACCATACCCAGCGCTGTTAGGAATAGACTGGGCACTAGATAATTTGGCTGTCATTAACCTGAAAAAAAGACAGATGACCTTTGAGGATGACCAGATCAGGGTCATCGCACCTCTTGATCCTATTCAAGGACCAAGATATATAGAACCCATTCGCGCAGAAGAGGAAGCGCGCCACATGGAAAGCTTGTATCAGATGACCACTAACCACAGTGACTATGTCAACCCCACAGCAGACGGCCATATCAGCTGGCGATGTGATAGCTCGTGCACATCAGATTCAGATGCAGGATTGGAAAATTGGCAGAATCGTCTACATGAGGTTTCTGCAAGACGTTGCGCCATGATGACTAAATCCATTCGATGGATTGGCACAGAATTAACTGACACTCCAACTTTTGATGGTCTAACCGAAGTAACGAAATTCATACAGGAATATGAACAAAAGCTTCCAGAACCGCAGCGCATCCAGGCACTGGATATAGCATTGCGCGCTACACCCTCAAGATGGTGGATTGCGCACAAGGAGAATATTCATACATGGACAGACTGTCGCAGATTGATACTGCGCAGATTTCAGGACACCACAGCCGAAGCGCTACGCAAATATGAAGGACAGAGTGACCCCAGGTCACACATTGAAGCATGTATCCAGCAATGGTCAGATATTCCGGAAGATGAATGGGTTCACCAATTCATCCACACCTTAGATACAATTCCAAGGAATTGGTATACTGAAACAGAATTGCGCAGAGGCACTCTTACTTGGGCTCTTATGATAGAAAGCTTTCAACTTACCTTCAGCTTTGAGTCAGAACATCCAAGCATTGATCAGGCTTTGAAGTGTATTAGAAAGAAGGTATTTGAACACAATCCAGTACCAGAGTATTCCCAACCAGATTGGGCTGTTCAGATGGAACATGCCCTGGAATGTTATAACTTCACCGCCGAAGATGAGGAGGATGATCCTCGCAACCTCAATATCCCAGAATCAGAAGGGACACGCAATATTGAAGGTCCTGAGCTTGATATTCCTGCCATCACAGAACACGTCAAGCTCAAGAAAGTCAACATTGGCACAGAAGCTGACCCAAAGTTTGCTTCTATAGGAGATTATTGGGATGATGAAACTGTTGCGCATGTTTCAGATTTATTACGTGACTACCAGGATATCTTTCCTACCAAGTTCACAGAAATGAAAGGCATCCTAGGAGACTTAGGAGTGATGCGCATACCTCTCAAACCAGATGCCAAGCCAGCAAAGCAGCGCCCATACAGGTTGAACCCGCGCTACAAAGAAAAAGTCAAAGAAGAAATTGATAAGATGCTTGCAGCAGGTATTATTGAGCCAGTAGAGGAAAGCGATTGGATTAGTCCTATGGTGGTCCAAGAAAAGAAAACGAAAGGTGAAATAAGAATTTGTGTCGACTTGCGCAAACTCAATGATGCATCAGCGCACGACCCATTTCCCACTCCTTTCACAGATGAAGTACTTGATAATGTTGGAGGACAAGAGGCTTACTCTTTCACTGATGGTTTCTCGGGATATCATCAGATCAGAATCCATCCGGACGACCGCCACAAGACTACTTTTGCAACTGAATGGGGCTCATTCCAGTACACGGTAATGCCCTTTGGTCTTAAAAACGCACCTGCTATCTTCTCTAGAGTTGTTGTTGCTGTTTTTAAAGAATTTATCCACAAGTTTTTAGAAGTCTATTTTGATGACTGGACTGTATTTGGTTTACTAAAGAACCATATTGCGAATCTGCGCATGATGCTAGAAAAATGTAGACAGCATCAGATTTCCCTTAACTTGAAAAAATGTATATTTTGTGCGCCCTTTGGTATTTTGTTGGGACATATTGTATGCAGACAAGGACTTCTGATGGATCCTGCGAAGGTTGCCATCATTGCTAATTTACCGGCGCCCAACTCAGTTAAGCAATTGCGCACTACATTGGGACATACAGGATACTACAGAAAATTCATCAAAGGATATGCAAGGATCACAGCACCTATGGAAAGATTGCTGAAGAAGGATTCGAAGTTCTCCTGGACAGAGGAATGCCAACAGAGCTTGGACACACTTAAAGAAAAGATGATCACAGCGCCTATTCTAGTTTTCCCAGACTGGAGAAAACCTTTTCATGTTCATGTTGATGCTTCTTCCATAGCACTAGGAATCGTGCTTACACAGTCTGGAGAAGGAAGTATTGACCACCCAATTGCTTACTCCAGCAGAAAGTTATCTACAGCTGAGAAGAATTACACCACTACAGAAAGGGAAGGACTAGCTATGGTGTATGCCCTACAGAAATTCAGACACTACCTGTTAGGAGCTCACTTTAAAATGTATACTGACCATTCTGCTCTGAAATATTTGGTCAATAAACCAGTTTTAGGAGGCAGAATTTGCAGATGGCTACTGCTCTTTCAAGAGTATGATTTTGAGGTTATTGTAAAGCCAGGCAGATTGAATGCAGGGCCTGACCATCTATCCAGAATAGAGTCAGGAGAGGAACCTACGAGTCTGGAGGACAATCTGCCTGACGCACAATTGTTTTCTATCCAAGCAGCAGACGAATATTATTCTGATATTCTTGAGTTTCTCACTACCAGACAAGCGCCGGCTGAGTTTACAATCCAGCAAAAGAAGCAACTTGTTGTTCGAGCCGCAGACTTCACTTTGATAGCAGGCCAGCTTTATAAGTTGGGCCCTGACGAAATTTTGCGCAGATGTATCTTACCACATGAAAAGAGCTCTATCATCGCAGAAGCGCATTCAGGTACCGCAGGAGGCCATTTCGCAGGAAAACCAACTGCGCAAAAGATATTAGCCGCAGGTCTTTGGTGGCCGACATTGCACAAGGACACTAAGGAATTCTGTAAATGTTGCGATGTGTGCCAGCGCACAGGAAAACCCTCAAGGAGAGATGAAATGCCGCTAAGACCCCAGATCACACTGCGCGCTTTTGATAAATGGGCCATTGACTTTGTAGGACCTATTAACCCACCAGGAAAAAGAACTGGCGCAAGATATATCATTACAGCTACTGAATACCTCACCAGATGGGCTGAGGCGAAGCCAGTTAAGAACTGCGACGCTGCTACTGCCGCGCAGTTCATTTTCGAGAACATTATCACTAGATTTGGATGCCCGGTGATCCTCATGAGTGATCAAGGTACACATTTCCTCAATGAGACTATAGAGGCCCTTACTCAAGAATTTCAAATTAATCACCATAAGAGTACACCCTACCATCCTCAAGCTAATGGTACGGTGGAAGCATTCAATAAGATTCTTGAGAATGCCCTGACGAAAATCTGTAATCAACAAAGAGATGATTGGGACCTTAGAGTCACAGCTGTATTATGGGCTTACAGAACTACTTGCAAGAAACTAACAGGTCACACACCTTTCAGCTTGGTGTATGGACAAGAAGCAGTTATGCCCATGGAATACATTGTCCCCAGTCTCCGAATTGCGCAAATTACAGAAATGGCAGACCCTGATACTATGAATGAAAGACTTTCGCAACTGCTCTCCTTAGAAGAAGACAGACTTTTGGCCGGATTTCATCAACAGGTACAGAAGGCAAGACAGAAAGCTTGGCATGACAGGCACATTAAGCATAAGCACTTTGAAGAAGGAGACTTGGTACTCCTTTATGATAGTAAATTCATCAAGTTTCCAGGCAAGTTTCGTGTGCATTGGTTAGGCCCTTTTCAGGTAATACAAATAACAGACGGAGGTGCAGTTCAGCTTGCCAAGCTGGATGGAGAATTCCTACCTACAATGATAAACGGGAGTCGGCTTAAGCTTTATTGCGACGGCCACTCCGCCCCGTCGACATAATATATTACTATAGTGCAGATGTCCGGTGTAGTTGAAAGAGACATCGCATTCAGTCTACACGGAAGCTGCGACACACCTTCAGTTTCCAGCTTCCTGCGCAGTTCCTTGAAATATCCGCGCATCCTGAATAAAAATTGCTTAAACAAAGCTTAGCAGTCCGCTCTAGCGAAGTTTTGCTTTGTGGACCATTGGACTATCGCTCTTGCGAAGTCCCCTTTCATAATTTGCCGCTTAAAAGAGTTTTTGTTGTGGACCCATAGAGGCACAGTTTCCTAAGCTGAAATGACCAGCCGGAAATTTTGAATTACAGCAGTTATGTAGCCGCGTTTGAATAAATGAAGGATAAGGCCGCTATTTAATTCTAGCCGTTCTGGCGGATTCGGCTTAATCTCCGAAAGATTTGCATTTAACCCAGGCGCCGAAAGCATTAGCTTCTCCCGGAAGGCTGTCAGAACCCGTCAATCACACTAAATGCACCGCTACGGCAAGGAGGATAGCGTGTTGTCAACTCATCTATAGCCGCCTACAGCTACGTAACCCCACTTGGTCGCATTTACTATCCCCGCTGGCTATAAATACCTCACACTTGTATCATTTTCGAGTTACTGTCTCGAGTTGCATAAGTTGTGTTTGAAGATCTGCATTATTGTTTTCAGAGCCGAGTGTGCAGACTATTTTCCCTTGTTTTCAGCATCCATACCCTACGCAGGTCCGCCATTTACTGTCCAGAGTTTTGTTATTTACATTGGTTCACGACGGAGAATTTATCGACTGAAGAAGTTGTTCGTCAATTTCTACGCCGAGGCTTAGATTTCGGCATGGCCACTCCGGTGACGCCGTCGACCTACGTACACCCTGGTGCTACTGATCCCAGAACATCTCCAGGCACCAGAGCATCTCAGCAGCAGCCGGAGGAACCTGTTCCAGAGCCGCTCGTGTCTATGGTGAACTACATTCCGCCGCGTCCAGATGATGCGCCGGATGTACAGATTCCGAAGAATGCAAAATATCCAATTCCGCTACCGCCACTACCGGCTAGTGTGCGGGTAGAAGGCCAACTATTGGGAAACATTCCATTGGTTAAATTCTCTGATTTTAACCTTGGAGACTATAAGACATATCCTCAGTTCCAGTTGGACCGATATCTGGATATCGTCCATAACCCCACCAGAAAAGTTGATGAGTTTATCCCGAAGGGATTTGCAGCAAATCTTGAGCGCCCTGGACTCTTGAATTTGTTGAAGCTACCGCACTTTGGGCGTAGCAATGAAGTGAACGCAGTCGTTAAAACACTGCTATCCTGCGTTCATGGAGGTTACCTTTGGCTCGGGAGGCCAATTGATCTAAATGTTGATTTGATACACCGTATCACCGGTCTATCTAAGGTCGGTAAGGATCCCAATATCCATTTTGTGGGAAAGGAAAAGGACCGAAAATTGGCTGCAAAGCTGGTCCAGAAATATAACTTGACAAGAGGAGGTCGGGCTTATGACCTCACGACAGTTGAAGATGAGGCACTTCGCTTCACAGGAAGTCTGCTTGCAGGCAGACTTCTCACCAAGTGCCGACCAAAAGAAGTTACTGGAGCTGTCGTAGAGCTCGCTATCGCAGCTGCGGAGGGAGAACAGTACAACTGGTCTCTCTTCCTGCTGAATTCTTTTTTGGCTGATTGCCTGAATGTGCAGGACAATCCAGCCCAATCATTCCATTTTTCGTGGCTTCTAATTTTATGCGCTCTCGTCGGGTGGAAGGAGCCCCCGAATACTCAGTTCCGTCCACGCCGCGCAGGAGAGGTTGCCGGCATGCGCTACATCAACCTCTGGGATTCCCCTAATCCCGCGAAGCGCAAGATGAATCGCGCTGTCTTTTGTGAGTACTACTATCTCCTCCGAGATACCATACAAGATATGCCAAGGCTGAGCGAGGAGACAGCCACATTGTATGAAGGCAAGTTGGCTTTTACTGCCGACATCCATCAACTCTACCTTCGGCCTTGCGACATTCCAGGTGACTGGGCGCTAGGTCTTTACAGAATGACCACGGAAGATGTCGAAGAAACCATTAAGTCATGGTCGGACGAATGGAGAGCAGCAGCCGACATCGCACCTGCGATGCCAACCGCCGCTGCGAAAGAAAAGGATAAGGGCAAGGAAGCCCCTGAGCAAAGAAGCGACGAAGGCTCAACAGAACCAGCCACCAAGAAGCAGAAAGTGTCGCATCCCACTGAGGCCATTCCCTCGGAGATCAACAAATATTTGAAAGAGCAATTTCGTGAGATGCGGAACACGCATGCTCACATCCGAAGTGCTCTAGACTTACAGTTTGTAGAATTGAAAGGTCTCGCAGGAAGGATTGCGCAGACCCATGCGCCAGCATCTACTTCGCAGGCGCCACAACCAGTTCCAAGTGATGAGCGAGTTGAAGAACTCACAGAAAGGCACACTGTCGTGCATATTCCGCCTACCAGCATGACACTTCCAGATCCCCTAGCTGAACTACAGGTAAGCACAGTTGGACCTGTAGAAATTAATTTGTCTATAATTCCTATCGAGACTTTACAGCTTGTACAGGAAAAAGTTTCTCTTGAGTTGAGAGCTAGAGAGCTCTCTACGTTCCAGGCAAACCAACGACTGCAATCGCAGGAGATAGCGCTGAAAGAAAGTCATAAGAATATCTCTGCGAAGCTTGCACTCTATGAGGCGCAAGACACCGGCATCAGAAACGCAATAGAAGAGATTGCCCAGGAACTGCCGGCTTGCGAGATTCAACCAGACCTCCCTCTGGTTGCAAAAGTTCAAATTATTGGAGGAAGGGTGAAAACCCTGGAACAAGAAAAAGTTGCTATGGCTGAGGACCATAGAACCCAGATTGCTGAGCTAGAAGCTCGCGTTGCTGCGCATCTTACGGATGATGCGCAGGTACAATTTGAAGCATTGAGCAGAGCTTCCACACGGATGAAAGATCGAGTACAGCAAGCCAAGAACTTGATGGACCAGGCTATGGAAGCATGGTCAGAGCTTGTGAACCTCCCTTTTAAAGTGGGACTATCAGAACAGGTGCAAGCTGCAGAACAGTCTCTCACTGTTCTGAATGAAGAAGCTAAGTCCTTAACAGGCTTGCCAAAGATGAAGAAAATGGGCGAAGTGCGCAAAATGCAGCAGCAACTGCACAAGCTCAGAACTGAAGATGAGAAGCTCACCAACAGCATTCAGCCATTCATGGATGAGTATGCTGAAATCGTTGGCCAGATTGAGACAAAAATCAAAGAGATTGCCGAGTCTCAAGAGATCATTGATACACTCACTAAAGGCGAAGCAACCGCAGAAACAGTGCAAACAGCTGATCAGTGTATTGAGGAATTGGACTCCGCTATTGCGAAATGGCAGAAAACATTCGCGGAGATTCAAGCAAACGCAGATGCGCAAATCCAACGACCACGCGCTAGTGCGAGTGGCTCGAGGGCGAGCCACAAGTGAGTGTTGGGGGCCTGTTGGGGCCAAGGTCGCAGCTATAGTAAAAGCTGCGAATGTTGGGAAAAAGTACGAGTATGGAAGGAAAGTGCTAATTTTGGGACAAGCACTAAGTTTTGGGTAAGAAGGAGACGGTGCGCAGTACGGTGCCAGATGGATGATCTCAGCGCAGATCACGGACCGGAAATTGCGGAGCTCGCGCGCACGTCATCGAAGAATGAAGGTGGCTCAGCTACCATAATAAATAAGGTGATGAAGTAGAGGGCTCAGCTACCCTCATTTAAAGGCTTAGTACAGAAGTTATGGTTGCTCGGATCAAGGAGGAGCAACGGACCAGAGCATTGAAGGCGAAGGACGATCGCCCATACCCACAATCTGCGCCGGAATTCACGGAGCCTGCAGGAAGCGGCGACGTGACTGCAAGCGGCGCCTACAGTACACCTAGCCATGTGCATGGTTAGGGTTTTTGGGAATCACTGTTGGGAAAGGCCCACAGCTTTGTAAAGGTGTGACCGTCATGGCCACCTATATATATGAATAATTGTAATGGATAGAGGTTGGGTTAGAGAGTTAGAGAGAGCTAGATGTTAGACTGTTAGATAGCCAGTCTAAAGGATAGATCATGTGTTGATTATCCTTCACTGTATTTTCTACCCAGTGCGTAGAACTAGAGAGGAAATCGGATAGCTGAGGAGCTAATCCCTGAGTTGCCAGACAGTCTGAGTCGACGTCTGTGCCTTTGTAATCTCCATAGAGAGGAGACTTGGTTGAGAGAAGGGCTCCCAGCTGTGTGCATGGAGTTCCCTGGAAGGATCTAAGGCTGCAGCTGTGTGCGCAGCATATTGTATAACTCTATCATTTTCTGGTTAATATAACACTCCCGTGGACGTGGTTTTCCTCGAGGAGATGAGCTTCACTTATATCTTCTTGTTATAATGTTTGTGTGAATGATAACTATTTAGAGTTCATTATTTGTGTATGCAAGACTTCTGTCTTATCTTTGTGACTGTTTGAGCGAGTTGGAAGGATCCCTTGATAACTATAAGTGTCTTAAGTACTAAAGAAGTAGTAACGCACGGTCGCTGCGGCGAGGGCAGACTGCGTTACTGTGCTGGATGTGGAGGGCGAGGAAGTGTTTAGCGCGTCGACCCAAGGGATAGTTGCCTGCTGCGTTAGAGAGGAGAAACTGCGCAGTAGACCGGTCAAGGAAGGAATCCTCGCAGCTGCGCCGAGCGGCCTGCGGGAAGGTCCGACCGCCGATTTCGCAGGAACCATTCAAGGAAGAGCTATCTCCGTGTCACCCAGGTTAAGGAAACCTGATTCCTTAACCCCCCCATAGCCACTTCGGGTGAGACCTCGAGCTGCCGCGCAGCTCGTTGCCGAGAGGGCCAGTGCGCCAAGGGGTTTTGTTGCTGCGCTTCATTAAAACCCGGGTCTGCCCAGTAAAGCAGCCAACAAATGGTTCCGTTGCCGCGTGAGCGAGACTTCTTATTCCAGTGACGCGCGAGATAGAGGAGCCAACAAATGGTTCCGTTGCCGCGTGAGCGAGACTTCTTATTCCAGTGACGCGCGAGATAGAGGAGCCAACAAATGGTTCCGTTGCCGCGTGAGCGAGACTTCTTATTCCAGTGACGCGCGAGATAGAGGAGCCAACAAATGGTTCCGTTGCCTAGTGACCAACAAATGATTCCGTTGCCTTGCGACTTCTTGTTGTAAGACTTACTAGTTACGCGACATCTGAGATTGTTGCTGAAGACAACATAACGTTCTGTTACACTGAGACTTGCTCAGTTAACAAATGTGTTACTGGAATCCTACAGCTAAGGAAATTGGAGATTGGTTTGATTTAAAGGCTAAGGAGTTCGCTGAACAAGAAAATAGAAGCCTTACGTTTCAAACAGAAGACTGGTTATAGAAGTATATTTATGCTGACCTTTACGAAATTTTCTTTGTTACGTTTGCATTGGAGTTACACGCTTGGATAGCCAAGTTAGCAGATTCTACACCTACGCTGCATATTGATCGACCCGTCACGTGGACGCCTGAGCTAGTCAGTATTGTGAAGCGGATCGACAATTCTGTTTCCCGCGCAGTAGACTTTTGGTTGAATAGTCTACTGAAAGGTTTCATTACTGAATTTGCAGTTGATACACGAAAGAGTTTCAGTGAAGCTGAGAGGAGTTTCTTCCAAGTACACAGAGGTAAGTTCTTAAATTCTCTGAACTTATGGATTAAAATGCTTCTGTATGAAAAAGGAAAGCTATGTATTGCTTCTGATGAATAGCATAGTCAAGTAATGTCCGTAGAGTCTGATAGTGATCCTGAAGTTATTGGTTGCACTCGTAGTGGAAAACGATATAAAGTAGGCCTTGACCAATATTCTTTTGAGTCTAGCCCAGACGATAGCCAAGTCCCTAGAGCAAGCCATACAGAACGACAAGGGAGTGCTCATATCCCTTATCACCCCTTTACACCGCAAAAACCAGACGGAGCTCAGTATAATCCTACAGTAACACCTTCTAGTAGCCCACACGGTACTTCTAGTACCTCTGTACCACCTTTGTTTAACCATCCCGGAGGCACTGCTACAGTACCTCCACCTCAAACCCGTGCAAGAAGGATGGGTGACGACATGAAGCTACCAACTTTTAGAGGAACAGGAATAGAAGACCCTGAGCAGCACTGGTTCTTATGTGAAGCCATTTGGACAATTAAGCAAATTAATGACGATGCTGTTAAACTGGTTCAGTTAGCAACCACACTAAGAGAAAGAGCCTTGACTTGGTTCATGAAATACTCAGCAGCACAGAATAGGACGCTTGCTGAGGTAAGAAATGCTATGATTCGGGAATTTAAGAAACCTAAGTCAGAATCACAGTGTATAACAGAGCTCAAAGACATCAAACAGTTACCTACAGAATCAGTATGGGACTTTGACCAGAATTTCAAAGCCTTGATAGATCAAGTAAGCTTCGAGTTTGCACCACAGCAACATAAAGAATGGTTCATTGCTGCGCTGCTCCCACACATTAGACTTCCTCTTATGCAACAGAATCTCAATACTCAGGAACAAGCTCTAGAGATGGCTATGAAACTAGAAGCTTCACCAATTGCAGGAACAAGCAATGATGTTGCGCATTTACAGAACCAATTAGCAAACTTAACCTTGCAAGTGCATGATATTAAGAAAGGCAAGGAGATCAAGGAAGAAATTTGGTGCACAAAATGTAAAGCCCAAGGTCATTCAAAGGACCATTGTCCTGTTTTCATAGACTATATTGCAACTGGAGCACCTAATCCTTTACCACAGGCACAAGGGCCTTGGTGTGAAATCTGTAGAACTAGAGGTCATAGACCACAAGAATGTCACTTACTCCAGAAATATGTGCAAACCCCAAAGAATCTATATTGTACTTTCTGTAAATCAGTAGGTCATGATGAGAACAATTGTAGAGCATATGACCTTATGATAGAAAGAAAGCATGATGTTTATAGGGTACAAGCAGAGACACAAGGACCCACAGCAGGACCACCTTATGACCAAACTCGGGACGCCCGAGCAGCAAATTACAGAGGACGCGGACGCACAACAAATTTTGGTCGCGGAAGAGGACAGATCACTTGTTATAATTGCGGAATACAAGGTCATTTTGCTAGGGATTGCCAAAATCCTACAACCCTCTGCAGGTATTGTAAATCTTCTGACCATATCATTGAAGAATGCCCTCAGTTACAGGCTAAGATGCAAGCAAAGACACCACAGGTCAATCAGAATATCCAGTTGATTGGAGCAGAAAAAAGAGAACCAGACCCTACAGTTAATATAGTGACACGCAGTGGAGCTACCACTGGTGCGCAAGAGATGGGAACGGGAAAGCAAGCGACGCAATGGGTGCGCCGCGCTAACATTAAACCAGCTCCACTTAACCTACAGAAGCAACAAGAAGCATTTAAGCAAGCTCAAGAGTATTTCTCAGATCCGAGAGCTTCAAGTTCTGCCGCAATTCCGCAGACCATTAGTAGATCGCAAGTGCTAAGACAAGACAACCCGGTACAAGAACAAGCCACTACAGCTGGAAGGCCTGATGACGATAAGGAGCATGCACTAGGCAGTGTTCATGCGTTCCTGCGACAATGTTTAAAATTGTTGCACAATGAACAAGCAACTCTAGAACTCCAACACCTGTTGGATCAGTGCCAACACTCTGCTTCGACGAACACACCGCAGTGTGCTGTTCACCAGATTAGGAGTCACATTAGAACAGGAAAAGAGATGAGGCTCACAGCGCAGATTGGAGCATTTGAAATGGACGAAGTCATGTTAGATTTGGGCTCAGAAGCCAATGTTCTCACTATGCAGACATGGGAACAGATGGGAAGCCCTCAGCTTACAAGATCCCCTATCCAGCTAAGACTCGCAAATCAGCAACGAGTCTCTCCATTGGGCAGATTACCCAATGTACCTATTGATATTGAAGGAGTAAGAAGCTCTGCAGATTTTGAAGTAATCAAAATTATGGATGATAGTAGACCATACCCAGCGCTGTTAGGAATAGACTGGGCACTAGATAATTTGGCTGTCATTAACCTGAAAAAAAGACAGATGACCTTTGAGGATGACCAGATCAGGGTCATCGCACCTCTTGATCCTATTCAAGGACCAAGATATATAGAACCCATTCGCGCAGAAGAGGAAGCGCGCCACATGGAAAGCTTGTATCAGATGACCACTAACCACAGTGACTATGTCAACCCCACAGCAGACGGCCATATCAGCTGGCGATGTGATAGCTCGTGCACATCAGATTCAGATGCAGGATTGGAAAATTGGCAGAATCGTCTACATGAGGTTTCTGCAAGACGTTGCGCCATGATGACTAAATCCATTCGATGGATTGGCACAGAATTAACTGACACTCCAACTTTTGATGGTCTAACCGAAGTAACTAAATTCATACAGGAATATGAACAAAAGCTTCCAGAACCGCAGCGCATCTAGGCACTGGATATAGCATTGCGCGCTACACCCGCAAGATGGTGGATTGCGCACAAGGAGAATATTCATACATGGACAGACTGTCGCAGATTGATACTGCGCAGATTTCAGGACACCACAGCCGAAGCGCTACGCAAATATGAAGGACAGAGTGACCCCAGGTCACACATTGAAGCATGTATCCAGCAATGGTCAGATATTCCGGAAGATGAATGGGTTCACCAATTCATCCACACCTTAGATACAATTCCAAGGAATTGGTATACTGAAACAGAATTGCGCAGAGGCACTCTTACTTGGGCTCTTATGATAGAAAGCTTTCAACTTACCTTCAGCTTTGAGTCAGAACATCCAAGCATTGATCAGGCTTTGAAGTGTATTAGAAAGAAGGTATTTGAACACAATCCAGTACCAGAGTATTCCCAACCAGATTGGGCTGTTCAGATGGAACATGCCCTGGAATGTTATAACTTCACCGCCGAAGATGAGGAGGATGATCCTCGCAACCTCAATATCCCAAAATCAGAAGGGACACACAATATTGAAGGTCCTGAGCTTGATATTCCTGCCATCACAGAACACGTCAAGCTCAAGAAAGTCAACATTGGCACAGAAGCTGACCCAAAGTTTGCTTCTATAGGAGATTATTGGGATGATGAAACTGTTGCGCATGTTTCAGATTTATTACGTGACTACCAGGATATCTTTCCTACCAAGTTCACAGAAATGAAAGGCATCCTAGGAGACTTAGGAGTGATGCGCATACCTCTCAAACCAGATGCCAAGCCAGCAAAGCAGCGCCCATACAGGTTGAACCCGCGCTACAAAGAAAAAGTCAAAGAAGAAATTGATAAGATGCTTGCAGCAGGTATTATTGAGCCAGTAGAGGAAAGCGATTGGATTAGTCCTATGGTGGTCCAAGAAAAGAAAACGAAAGGTGAAATAAGAATTTGTGTCGACTTGCGCAAACTCAATGATGCATCAGCGCACGACCCATTTCCCACTCCTTTCACAGATGAAGTACTTGATAATGTTGGAGGACAAGAGGCTTACTCTTTCACTGATGGTTTCTCGGGATATCATCAGATCAGAATCCATCCGGACGACCGCCACAAGACTACTTTTGCAACTGAATGGGGCTCATTCCAGTACACGGTAATGCCCTTTGGTCTTAAAAACGCACCTGCTATCTTCTCTAGAGTTGTTGTTGCTGTTTTTAAAGAATTTATCCACAAGTTTTTAGAAGTCTATTTTGATGACTGGACTGTATTTGGTTTACTAAAGAACCATATTGCGAATCTGCGCATGATGCTAGAAAAATGTAGACAGCATCAGATTTCCCTTAACTTGAAAAAATGTATATTTTGTGCGCCCTTTGGTATTTTGTTGGGACATATTGTATGCAGACAAGGACTTCTGATGGATCCTGCGAAGGTTGCCATCATTGCTAATTTACCGGCGCCCAACTCAGTTAAGCAATTGCGCACTACATTGGGACATACAGGATACTACAGAAAATTCATCAAAGGATATGCAAGGATCACAGCACCTATGGAAAGATTGCTGAAGAAGGATTCGAAGTTCTCCTGGACAGAGGAATGCCAACAGAGCTTGGACACACTTAAAGAAAAGATGATCACAGCGCCTATTCTAGTTTTCCCAGACTGGAGAAAACCTTTTCATGTTCATGTTGATGCTTCTTCCATAGCACTAGGAATCGTGCTTACACAGTCTGGAGAAGGAAGTATTGACCACCCAATTGCTTACTCCAACAGAAAGTTATCTACAGCTGAGAAGAATTACACCACTACAGAAAGGGAAGGACTAGCTATGGTGTATGCCCTACAGAAATTCAGACACTACCTGTTAGGAGCTCACTTTAAAATGTATACTGACCATTCTGCTCTGAAATATTTGGTCAATAAACCAGTTTTAGGAGGCAGAATTTGCAGATGGCTACTGCTCTTTCAAGAGTATGATTTTGAGGTTATTGTAAAGCCAGGCAGATTGAATGCAGGGCCTGACCATCTATCCAGAATAGAGTCAGGAGAGGAACCTACGAGTCTGGAGGACAATCTGCCTGACGCACAATTGTTTTCTATCCAAGCAGCAGATGAATATTATTCTGATATTCTTGAGTTTCTCACTACCGGACAAGCGCCGGCTGAGTTTACAATCCAGCAAAAGAAGCAACTTGTTGTTCGAGCCGCAGACTTCACTTTGATAGCAGGCCAGCTTTATAAGTTGGGCCCTGACGAAATTTTGCGCAGATGTATCTTACCACATGAAAAGAGCTCTATCATCGCAGAAGCGCATTCAGGTACCGCAGGAGGCCATTTCGCAGGAAAACCAACTGCGCAAAAGATATTAGCCGCAGGTCTTTGGTGGCCGACATTGCACAAGGACACTAAGGAATTCTGTAAATGTTGCGATGTGTGCCAGCGCACAGGAAAACCCTCAAGGAGAGATGAAATGCGGCTAAGACCCCAGATCACACTGCGCGCTTTTGATAAATGGGCCATTGACTTTGTAGGACCTATTAACCCACCAGGAAAAAGAACTGGCGCAAGATATATCATTACAGCTACTGAATACCTCACCAGATGGGCTGAGGCGAAGCCAGTTAAGAACTGCGACGCTGCTACTGCCGCGCAGTTCATTTTCGAGAACATTATCACTAGATTTGGATGCCCGGTGATCCTCATGAGTGATCAAGGTACACATTTCCTCAATGAGACTATAGAGGCCCTTACTCAAGAATTTCAAATTAATCACCATAAGAGTACACCCTACCATCCTCAAGCTAATGGTACGGTGGAAGCATTCAATAAGATTCTTGAGAATGCCCTGACGAAAATCTGTAATCAACAAAGAGATGATTGGGACCTTAGAGTCACAGCTGTATTATGGGCTTACAGAACTACTTGCAAGAAACTAACAGGTCACACACCTTTCAGCTTGGTGTATGGACAAGAAGCAGTTATGCCCATGGAATACATTGTCCCCAGTCTCCGAATTGCGCAAATTACAGAAATGGCAGACCCTGATACTATGAATGAAAGACTTTCGCAACTGCTCTCCTTAGAAGAAGACAGACTTTTGGCCGGATTTCATCAACAGGTACAGAAGGCAAGACAGAAAGCTTGGCATGACAGGCACATTAAGCATAAGCACTTTGAAGAAGGAGACTTGGTACTCCTTTATGATAGTAAATTCATCAAGTTTCCAGGCAAGTTTCGTGTGCATTGGTTAGGCCCTTTTCAGGTAATACAAATAACAGACGGAGGTGCAGTTCAGCTTGCCAAGCTGGATGGAGAATTCCTACCTACAATGATAAACGGGAGTCGGCTTAAGCTTTATTGCGACGGCCACTCCGCCCCGTCGACATAATATATTACTATAGTGCAGATGTCCGGTGTAGTTGAAAGAGACATCGCATTCAGTCTACACGGAAGCTGCGACACACCCTCAGTTTCCAGCTTCCTGCGCAGTTCCTTGAAATATCCGCGCATCCTGAATAAAAATTGCTTAAACAAAGCTTAGCAGTCCGCTCTGGCGAAGTTTTGCTTTGTGGACCATTGGACTATCGCTCTTGCGAAGTCCCCTTTCATAATTTGCCGCTTAAAAGAGTTTTTGTTGTGGACCCATAGAGGCACAGTTTCCTAAGCTGAAATGACCAGCCGGAAATTTTGAATTACAGCAGTTATGTAGCCGCGTTTGAATAAATGAAGGATAAGGCCACTATTTAATTCTAGCCGTTCTGGCGGATTCGGCTTAATCTCCGAAAGATTTGCATTTAACCCAGGCGCCGAAAGCATTAGCTTCTCCCGGAAGGCTGTCAGAACCCGTCAATCACACTAAATGCACCGCTACGGCAAGGAGGATAGCGTGTTGTCAACTCATCTATAGCCGCCTACAGCTACGTAACCCCACTTGGTCGCATTTACTATCCCCGCTGGCTATAAATACCTCACACTTGTATCATTTTCGGGTTACTGTCTCGAGTTGCATAAGTTGTGTTTGAAGATCTGCATTATTGTTTTCAGAGCCGAGTGTGCAGACTATTTTCCCTTGTTTTCAGCATCCATACCCTACGCAGGTCCGCCATTTACTGTCCAGAGTTTTGTTATTTACATTGGTTCACGACGGAGAATTTATCGACTGAAGAAGTTGTTCGTCAATTTCTACGCCGAGGCTTAGATTTCGGCATGGCCACTCCGGTGACGCCGTCGACCTACGTACACCCTGGTGCTACTGATCCCAGAACATCTCCAGGCACCAGAGCATCTCAGCAGCAGCCGGAGGAACCTGTTCCAGAGCCGCTCGCGTCTATGGTGAACTACATTCCGCCGCGTCCAGATGATGCGCCGGATGTACAGATTCCGAAGAATGCAAAATATCCAATTCCGCTACCGCCACTACCGGCTAGTGTGCGGGTAGAAGGCCAACTATTGGGAAACATTCCATTGGTTAAATTCTCTGATTTTAACCTTGGAGACTATAAGACATATCCTCAGTTCCAGTTGGACCGATATCTGGATATCGTCCATAACCCCACCAGAAAAGTTGATGAGTTTATCCCGAAGGGATTTGCAGCAAATCTTGAGCGCCCTGGACTCTTGAATTTGTTGAAGCTACCGCACTTTGGGCGTAGCAATGAAGTGAACGCAGTCGTTAAAACACTGCTATCCTGCGTTCATGGAGGTTACCTTTGGCTCGGGAGGCCAATTGATCTAAATGTTGATTTGATACATCGTATCACCGGTCTATCTAAGGTCGGTAAGGATCCCAATATCCATTTTGTGGGAAAGGAAAAGGACCGAAAATTGGCTGCAAAGCTGGTCCAGAAATATAACTTGACAAGAGGAGGTCGGGCTTATGACCTCACGACAGTTGAAGATGAGGCACTTCGCTTCACAGGAAGTCTGCTTGCAGGCAGACTTCTCACCAAGTGCCGACCAAAAGAAGTTACTGGAGCTGTCGTAGAGCTCGCTATCGCAGCTGCGGAGGGAGAACAGTACAACTGGTCTCTCTTCCTGCTGAATTCGTTTTTGGTTGATTGCCTGAATGTGCAGGACAATCCAGCCCAATCATTCCATTTTTCGTGGCTTCTAATTTTATGCGCTCTCGTCGGGTGGAAGGAGCCCCCGAATACTCAGTTCCGTCCACGCCGCGCAGGAGAGGTTGCCGGCATGCGCTACATCAACCTCTGGGATTCCCCTAATCCCGCGAAGCGCAAGATGAATCGCGCTGTCTTTTGTGAGTACTACTATCTCCTCCGAGATACCATACAAGATATGCCAAGGCTGAGCGAGGAGACAGCCACATTGTATGAAGGAAAGTTGGCTTTTACTGCCGACATCCATCAACTCTACCTTCGGCCTTGCGACATTCCAGGTGACTGGGCGCTAGGTCTTTACAGAATGACCACGGAAGATGTCGAAGAAACCATTAAGTCATGGTCGGACGAATGGAGAGCAGCAGCCGACATCGCACCTGCGATGCCAACCGCCGCTGCGAAAGAAAAGGATAAGGGCAAGGAAGCCCCTGAGCAAAGAAGCGACGAAGGCTCAACAGAACCAGCCACCAAGAAGCAGAAAGTGTCGCATCCCACTGAGGCCATTCCCTCGGAGATCGACAAATATTTGAAAGAGCAATTTCGTGAGATGCGGAACACGCATGCTCACATCCGAAGTGCTCTAGACTTACAGTTTGTAGAATTGAAAGGTCTCGCGGGAAGGATTGCGCAGACCCATGCGCCAGCATCTACTTCGCAGGCGCCACAACCAGTTCCAAGTGATGAGCGAGTTGAAGAACTCACAGAAAGGCACACTGTCGTGCATATTCCGCCTACCAGCATGACACTTCCAGATCCCCTAGCTGAACTACAGGTAAGCACAGTTGGACCTGTAGAAATTAATTTGTCTATAATTCCTATCGAGACTTTACAGCTTGTACAGGAAAAAGTTTCTCTTGAGTTGAGAGCTAGAGAGCTCTCTACGTTCCAGGCAAACCAACGACTACAATCGCAGGAGATAGCGCTGAAAGAAAGTCATAAGAATATCTCTGCGAAGCTTGCACTCTATGAGGCGCAAGACACCGGCATCAGAAACGCAATAGAAGAGATTGCCCAGGAACTGCCGGCTTGCGAGATTCAACCAGACCTCCCTCTGGTTGCAAAAGTTCAAATTATTGGAGGAAGGGTGAAAACCCTGGAACAAGAAAAAGTTGCTATGGCTGAGGACCATAGAACCCAGATTGCTGAGCTAGAAGCTCGCGTTGCTGCGCATCTTACGGATGATGCGCAGGTACAATTTGAAGCATTGAGCAGAGCTTCCACACGGATGAAAGATCGAGTACAGCAAGCCAAGAACTTGATGGACCAGGCTATGGAAGCATGGTCAGAGCTTGTGAACCTCCCTTTTAAAGTGGGACTATCAGAACAGGTGCAAGCTGCAGAACAGTCTCTCACTGTTCTGAATGAAGAAGCTAAGTCCTTAACAGGCTTGCCAAAGATGAAGAAAATGGGCGAAGTGCGCAAAATGCAGCAGCAACTGCACAAGCTCAGAACTGAAGATGAGAAGCTCACCAACAGCATTCAGCCATTCATGGATGAGTATGCTGAAATCGTTGGCCAGATTGAGACAAAAATCAAAGAGATTGCCGAGTCTCAAAAGATCATTGATACACTCACTAAAGGCGAAGCAACCGCAGAAACAGTGCAAACAGCTGATCAGTGTATTGAGGAATTGGACTCCGCTATTGCGAAATGGCAGAAAACATTCGCGGAGATTCAAGCAAACGCAGATGCGCAAATCCAACGACCACGCGCTAGTGCGAGTGGCTCGAGGGCGAGCCACAAGTGAGTGTTGGGGTCCTGTTGGGGCCAAGGTCGCAGCTATAGTAAAAGCTGCGAATGTTGGGAAAAAGTACGAGTATGGAAGGAAAGTGCTAATTTTGGGACAAGCACTAAGTTTTGGGTAAGAAGGAGACGGTGCGCAGTACGGTGCCAGATGGATGATCTCAGCGCAGATCACGGACCGGAAATTGCGGAGCTCGCGCGCACGTCATCGAAGAATGAAGGTGGCTCAGCTACCATAATAAATAAGGTGATGAAGTAGAGGGCTCAGCTACCCTCATTTAAAGGCTTAGTACAGAAGTTATGGTTGCTCGGATCAAGGAGGAGCAACGGACCAGAGCATTGAAGGCGAAGGACGATCGCCCATACCCACAATCTGCGCCGGAATTCACGGAGCCTGCAGGAAGCGGCGACGTGACTGCAAGCGGCGCCTACAGTACACCTAGCCATGTGCATGGTTAGGGTTTTTGGGAATCACTGTTGGGAAAGGCCCACAGTTTTGTAAAGGTGTGACCGTCATGGCCACCTATATATATGAATAATTGTAATGGATAGAGGTTGGGTTAGAGAGTTAGAGAGAGCTAGATGTTAGACTGTTAGATAGCCAGTCTAAAGGATAGATCATGTGTTGATTATCCTTCATTGTATTTTCTACCCAGTGCGTAGAACTAGAGAGGAAATCGGATAGCCGAGGAGCTAATCCCTGAGTTGCCAGACAGTCTGAGTCGACGTCTGTGCCTTTGTAATCTCCATAGAGAGGAGACTTGGTTGAGAGAAGGGCTCCCAGCTGTGTGCATGGAGTTCCCTGGAAGGATCTAAGGCTGCAGCTGTGTGCGCAGCATATTGTATAACTCTATCATTTTCTGGTTAATATAACACTCCCGTGGACGTGGTTTTCCTCGAGGAGATGAGCTTCACTTATATCTTCTTGTTATAATGTTTGTGTGAATGATAACTATTTAGAGTTCATTATTTGTGTATGCAAGACTTCTGTCTTATCTTTGTGACTGTTTGAGCGAGTTGGAAGGATCCCTTGATAACTATAAGTGTCTTAAGTACTAAAGAAGTAGTAACGCACGGTCGCTGCGGCGAGGGCAGACTGCGTTACTGTGCTGGATGTGGAGGGCGAGGAAGTGTTTAGCGCGTCGACCCAAGGGATAGTTGCCTGCTGCGTTAGAGAGGAGAAACTGCGTAGTAGACCGGTCAAGGAAGGAATCCTCGCAGCTGCGCCGAGCGGCCTGCGGGAAGGTCCGACCGTCGATTTCGCAGGAACCATTCAAGGAAGAGCTATCTCCGCGTCACCCAGGTTAAGGAAACCTGATTCCTTAACCCCCCCATAGCCACTTCGGGTGATACCTCGAGCTGCCGCGCAGCTCGTTGCCGAGAGGGCCAGTGCGCCAAGGGGTTTTGTTGCTGCGCTTCATTAAAACCCGGGTCTGCCCAGTAAAGCAGCCAACACATGGCCTAACTCATCACACAATGAGCATTTGGGAGGAGCACGAAACACGGGGGTATTCTTAACTGGTTTAGGCAGGGGTAAAGAAGTGTATGGTTATGGGCCTCTGCCCCCAGTGTACTTGATAAGAGGGGATGGATTAGTGGATGATGAAGGGGTAGTGACACCGGGAGGTGGTTGACCAGTAGTGGTGATGGGTTGCACCGGTTTTAGGATAAAATTTGGTGTCGGAGGGGAAACGAGAGGCGTGATGTACCATACAAGAAATCCTAAAGTTAAATCGGGGAGGCTGAGGGTAGCCATACCCGGGGCACTTACTACTCTCGAAGGGGGAAATAGGAAGGGGATTGTATGGATGGGTGTAATGCCAACATGACTAGGTACCAATGGTGGTTGGGGTAGCAAGGACGGTTGATGGTTGGGTGTTGGTGTATTGTGGGAAAGGGTACATAAGTCAGATATTTTGGTCATGGGTGACGGGGGTGGAATGGCGTGGAATGTTGAAGTCATCAGCGTATCTGAGTAGACTCCGGGTCCCACTAAGGAAACCAATGAGGTATTTGCACTACAAGCAAGTTGTTCAACCATGGGGAGAACATTTTCGGGTGCAACGGGGGCATTGGGATCGTAATAGGTGAGTTGGTCAACCTTAACCACGCATCCATCGTAGGGGAACATCATGGTACGAAAAATGGATGAGGCAACCACCCGCATGGCGTACATGTAACTACGGCCAAGTAAGAGGTTATAATCAAGCTGGGAGTTGATGACCTCTATGTCAATAAGCACTATTTTACCAACCAACTGGACGGGGACATTAGCTAAGAGACCTTGGGGTTGATCCGAATGGCCATCGTAGGCTCGCAACGCAGTGGTGGACTACTGGAGTGTAGGGGATCCCAACTTCTTCCAAACAAATGTGGACATAATGCATGTGGGGGCACCTTCATCGATGATGCATAGATGGATGACAAGATTCCAAACGGATACAAAAACTTGGAACGCTAATGTGGAAGGTAGGCGTGGTTCGGATTGGTCCAAATCGAAAACCATCATTCGTGAATCATTTGGGTCAATAGCACCAATGGATGAGAGCAAAGTATTGCGCTATGTTGGATAGTTTTTTAAGACCTCTAATGCACACATGGCTGCCGGGGACTGGGCTAAGTCATCGACAATGTTGTAATTAGACACAGCGCGAGCATTGGGGTTATTGTTGATGCAGAGAAGTGGGAAGTGAGGGGCTTTGGAGACGCCATCTAGTGGGGTCGGAGGTATGCGTAACGACTGATCGGTGGGATGAGCGTTGGTATTTTTGTCAACAGGAGGGGCTTCAGGGGTGGAGCCATATTGGTTCCGAAGGTTTTGAAGCTTCACATCGACGGATGACATCGTTAGTAGGTGATGGGTACCTGAGTCTATCATGGGTTGATCAGGAGCGGCATAAATGATCTGCTATTGTGGTGGTGCATTTCCTTAAGGGGGAGCCAACAGCTGAGTGTTCACTATGCCTTGGGTTGGTAAAGGATTTTGTATCACCAAGGGTTGGGTCTGAGGTGGTGGGGGGTTGGGCGGCGCCTAAGGAGTCGCGTGCCCCTAGCGATGTGCATCATCAGTCCAGAGTTGTCGAGCCCACTCCAAATGTGGGAAAGTGTGTGTGTAATGGCCATAGACCCCACAAATAGAACAAGGATGGTTTGTTTTCCAATTAGGATTTTTGGCTTGTTTGGGCGGCCAGTCAAGGTTTTGGTTGGTAGGTGCTGTGTTATTTATGTTCAGGGGATTAGGAGGTTGGCTATCTTGATCTAGAGGGAGGTTGTTCCCACGGTTATGGCCTTTGTCGTGGTTTTGCTGGCCTTGTTGGTGTTAGTTATTTTGGTTTTTCTACAGATTCTGTTGCGCATACACTTGCCCTTAGGCAGCAGGTGGGTTCTGGGGTTCTGTAGGTGCAGGAGCAGGCTGCAGTGGATAATAAGTGGGTGGAGGCAGTACAAGCGCAGAACCTTGTGGGGGTTGTTGATATGCCTGTGCAACGGGTTGTGGGTTTTCCGCAGGGACTACTTGGGGCGGATAATAAGCAGGGGGGATTGAGGGGATACAGGAGCTTGCGCAGCCTGCGGGTGGTAATATGGTTGAGGTGTGACCGGGGGGGCGTAAGCGGGGGATGCATGACCAAAGTGCTGAGGTGGACATGAGGGTTTGTGGGAATGGTGATGATGTGCCATGGGAGCATACAAACTGGTTTCTCTGGACTGGGATGTAGCCCACGAAAGGTCAGGGCCAGGGCTAGGACGTGCTATGGAAAAGGGTTGGTTATGTGAGGCTATATGGCCAATGATGCCATCTGCGGCATGGGATTCCCTCGATGCATCATGTCGGGAGGAATCACTGCGGGGGGCGTCAGGGATGATGGAATATAGGTAACTAGACTGGGTGTAAATAAGGTCAAATTGTTGGGCTTTAAGGATGGCCTCTTCTTCGGACTGGGGTCGCTCGGATGCCACATCATTGGCAATGATAGGAAGGAGAGATTTTAGAAACCAATCTAAGAAGATACGGTCATCTAACTTGATTTTGCAGAGGCTGTAGTGTCGACGCCACTCATGAATGTGGTCAGTGATGTGGGTGGCTGTGTTCTGTCTGCAAGACAGTAGGATCTCAACTCCCATGTCATAGCGGATAGGTAACTAAAAGAACTGCAGGAAGGTCGAGGCAAGGGAAGTAAAGGTGGCATGGGTCCCATGGGGCTGCTCAATGTACCACTTAGCTACAGAGCCAATGAGGGTGTGCTGTAATAGACGGAGTCGGACGGAGTCATCTACTATGGAGTTGGAGGAACACCATAGATGGAAGGACATAATATGGTTCTGGGGGTCTTCACCTGCCTTTCCCTCAAACTTAGGGATGTCTGATGGAAGCTTGGTGGGCATGTGAGGCCATGCAGGGTCGTGTCTAATGGGATCGTTAGTTAGTCTGGCCAGGTCAGAAAGGTTGAGACTAGCCATGAATGACAAACTAGTAGAAGGATGTGACATACTGGTGGTTGTGACTATGTTAGGGCCAATGCCCCCAAGTGGAGGGGTTGGGTTAGGGTTGGGGACGTTGGGGAACGAATGTGGTATGGGATGGTCCTGCACCGCCAAGGGTAGTGTGAGTCACTGGTGGAGTTGGGATGGGTATGCTAGCCACTAGGATGGGTATGCTAGCCACTAGAATGGGTACAGTGATAGGAATGGTGGAGGTGTGCCCCATCGAGGGCATACCCAAAGCGGGTGTGGTAGATGGGGTGGTGGTGGATGCTCCACCAATGGTCCCTACAAAGAAAGGGTTGGCATTCATGCCAGTCAATAGGTTGGTTGGTGCAGTATAAGTGGGTTCAAACAGGGAAAAAATGCAGAAAACAGATCGCAGGTCTGTGGCGAAACTGCGCGGTCGGATCACGGGAAATAGGTCAATAGTCGCGGGAGGACTGCAGGAAAATGGCTCAAAGCCACAGGTGGATCACAGGAAAATGGCTCAAATCCATAGGAAGATCACAGGAAAATGGCTGAAAGCCGCAGGCGGATTGCAGGAAAATGGTTGAAAGCCGCAGGCGGATCGCAATAAAATGGCTGAAAGTTGTAGGCAAATTGGAGGAAAAGGGCTGAAAGCCGCAGGCGGGTCGCAGGAAAATGGTTGAATGCCGTAGGAGGATCACTGGAAAATGGATGAAAGCCATAGGCGGATTGCAAGAAAATGGCTGAAAGCCACAGGTGGGTCGCAGGAAAATGGCTGAAATCCACAGGAGGGTCGCAGGGAAGGGCTGGATAGCTGTGGTCAGACCGCAGGAAACAGGCTGAGAGCCGTAGTCAGATTGCAGGAAACAGACTGAAAAACCACCGAGAGATCGTGGGAAATAGTCTGAGTTCCACGGTCGGATCACAGGTAAAAGTCTAAAAGCCGTGGTCGGATCGCAACTGAAAGGACAAAATATGCGGTTTACGGCAGCAAACCCGACTGCCGAAAGGGACAGCCGAAAGGAAAAAACAGGAAAATATTGCAGAGAACTAAAAATTTCTTAAAGACTATAACCAAAAATTCAAAGGAACACTAGGGGAGTCACCAAAACTGTAGCTAGGGTTTTCACCCTAGCTTGTGCAAATAAGAACCTACTAAGGAGAAGGGACTCCTTAGTAGCAGTTCAGTAAAAAATAGTAAAAGCAATACAGTAAATGAAAACAGTAACTTTAAACTAGCATGTGCATAAACAAAAAAGACAAGATAATAAAATGTTTTTGTATTGATTATACCTCCAATGTGAGGTTGGTGAATCTCTTTCAGTAGTCTAGGAGGGTTGCTTCCAAGCTCCATTGTTGTTCCTTCTCCTTCTTCCAAAGATTGTTTGGAAATGGGGCCAAATGGGGTTCTCAAGTGGAAAGTAGCTCCAAATGGAGAGCTAGGGTTTCGTGAGAATTTTTGGCAACATGAGGATAGGGATGATTGTGGATATGAAATGGGGAGCCTCCATCACCTATTTATAGGTTTTTAGTGGTGGAGTGTTGACCCATGGTTTTGGGCACCATATGGTTTAGGTCAGATGTATAGGGTTTTTGCTTCCTTTTTTCCCTCTTTTTCCTCTTTTTTGTATTTTTTATTCCCTTTTTAGAGGGTTTTTGCTATTTTTGGAGGAATTTAACTTATTTTGGGGAAAAAAGGGGGTTTTTGGCCTTTTGGAGGCTTTTTTAATGGTTTTTTGGCCTTTTGGAGGCTTTTAAATGGTTTTTTTAGGTTTTGGAGGCAAACATGGTGGGAAATATGGACCAATGAGTCATGTAATGGGGTAGATGAGGTAGTGAGCACTTTTTGGGTGTTAACAATCATTCCATACTCTCTTGATGGTGAATGCATATAAAAGCCTTCTCATAACAGACTGCAAGCCAATATTCAGACATCCAACTACAAAAACAAATAAATATAAACACACATGTAAACATTTAGTCACAAGAACTGTGTTTGATATTTCTTTTAAGGAAGGGTTCACAGTTCTTAGCCGTGCACTCAACTGTGGCTCTCTTCTTGCTCGGATAGGTCTCTGCACACTCAGCTACAAAGCCTTTACAATGTTTTCTTGACTCAAAAGATATTACAATACAATATGGCCACAATGACCAGTCTTTCTTGTCTTGAGCAACTAACCAAAACCCAACCACTCCTAACCAACCCTTCCTATACAAAATTGTCTTCTTCATATAGATCACGCCCGAAGGTCGTGTCTTTACAACATTGAAGACCAAAACCCTTAGGGTTTCCAAACCACTATGATCCCTCTGAACTGTCATGCAGGCTTCTGGTAGCGATTCTACTGTCGTGGCAGTCCTCCATGCCTTAGATCTGTCGCTTTCAACCTTCCTGTTGTGCGCACACCAACAGGTCATCCATTTCAAGCCGCCCTTCTACTAACGACCGCGTATAACTGGCTCAGCTCCAGTCATTGTCCATCCGTTGTTTTCCCCTTAATGGTCATGTGCTTTGCTATACGCCGAACTGTCACTTTCCCGACCTGTCCTCTGCTTAATGGAATCGTATAGTCGGCCGCCTTCCTAATCTGCTTATGCCCTCAACTCGACATCTTACCAACAATATTACCAAAAGTAGACCATCACCGGTCTATCCACTCTATCTTGCCATCCTCCGTCCAGTACATAACTTTACTTGCTCCATGTGGCCTACTAACTTCGCAGAACTGAACCTGTTCAGCGCTAATCTTCGCAACATCCTTCAAAACTCGGTACTGCGCACATCTTCACAGTACCCCCAATACTTAGCCAAAATTTACTTCTTTTCTGAGTTGCGCTCAGCTTAGCTCCATCTAGCCTAAAAAATGTTATAAAAAATGGCCTTATTGGGCTAGGCCCAACATGCCCCTAGCACTTACATGTGGTTTTCCCCCGAGCCACTCGCTGTTGCAGTTGTCTCACTCTACTCCGCGGCCAGTGGAACTAGTTTGGTCGCGAAATCATTATATACACCAAGCAACTGTTCCACTTCTTTTTTGGTATCCTTCTCAACTTGCTGAACTGTTTCGAGTAGCATTGGGGTTATCTCTGCTCCAATCCATCCTTGTACCTGTTCCTGGTTGTCGCGTCTTTCCTCCAGCTTGTATTCTATCTGCTACGACACCACCATGGCATCCTCTAGGAGCTGTTGCGACTGATTATCCATCTCAGTCTCTTATTCTTGTAGTACCTAGACTTCCTTCTTTAAACCGGATATCTCCTTGTATCTTGCTAGCTTCTCCATGGGTGGCAGAGCTTTGACCTCTGCATCCAATTTTTCCAGCGCGGTCTGTTTTTCCTTTACCGTGGTATTCATGTACTGCGGCGCTTGATCCTCTTCAAGAGGATTGAATACCTTGGAAACTTGTTCCAACATCTCTTGGCACTGAGTCACGGTGCTCATTATGTTTTGCGCAGTGGTACTGACGACTTGTTCTCTCAGCTGCTGCTCAGTTAATGGTGTTTGCTTATTCAGCGTATCCTTCAATTTGGCAATATCAGCCTCATAATAAATATCTTTATCCCGCATCTCCGACTGTAAGGATATCACCTTATCTCTGATCCTCATAACTGTGTCTACAGGATCATCCTGGATTTCTATGCCTTCAATATCCTTCGCAAAATTAGATTTGGTAGTCTCCAAGTTCCGTCAGCGGCCCTGTTCATTTCGTAGTTGTATGTCTGCACGCAACTTGAGCTGTCTGTTTGTTGCGGTGAGCTCCACTTGTGACTTCATCGACTCTACTATTCGGTCATGCATCTCCTCGAAGATCTACGTGTGGATGAAGTGCAATCCTAGTGAGGGGATTTTTTCCAAGTCGATCTCTACCCACTCGACTCCCTTTGTGTCTAAGACCAATTGCTCTGCAATTGATAGTGCAACAGCCAATGGGTCCACATGGACAATTCTAGTCTTCGATGGCAGCGTTATTGCTAGCTGTGGTGGTTCTTGTTGCGAGGTCCCTGCCAACCTCCCTTCGGCTCCCACTTCCTGTGACAAGGTAAGGCTTTTCTGGACATCGTCCATTTTCTTCATCAGGCCTTACATTGTGAGCCGCGTCTTCTGCAGGTCATCCTGGATGACCTTATCCTTCTTATCTTTAGCTTCCATGAGCTCCTTCATTTGTTCTGAAATAGTTTCGGCTATCATCTCATAATCATCTTCATTCAGGACTACCTCAGATTGAGTCTTTGTAGCCTTCACCTTCTTTCTTGCCTTCGGCTTCTGCAGAGTCTCTTGCTCTTTTTGCTTTCCAGTTTCTTCAACAATCGGGCATGCCAGTGGGATTGGCTCGTCCTCTTCAGAGTCTGTCTCAACATCCATGACTTCCACACGGAAGTCGGCGGGCCAATCCTTCATGAGGGATTCAATGTCCTCCTCATACATGTGGTAGGTACCTGGGAACCACTCTGGGTTCTTCATTCTTGCCTTTGGTATGATGAAGATACATTGCATGTCTGCGCTAAATTCCAGAATGCAAATGTACTTCGACATTATCTGCTTTGTGATGCGGGGTGTACAAACAATCGCATCGCGCAGCTGAGTATAATATTGGTAGAACACCTCAGCTGTCGCATGCTGTCGCTCTACGATGACATTTTCCCAGAGGTTGGCATACCGGAATCCTCTAGGATCATTGGTTTCTATGTTAATCCCCACATAGTCCCTTGGCTCCTTCCATCCGCAAAAGGCGATGAGGATGATGATCCATGTGAAGTGGAACTATCCATCGTTTTCCTGGGTATCATTGAGTTCATCCAAGAACGCATTCAGGAGGAATTGACACCAATTGAAATCGGTGTCCTTAGCCACTGTGGCACCAAGTAATACTGCTCCCGCAGGAACCTCCAAAGGCCTAGACATTATGAGGATTTTTCCTGCGAGTAACTGGGTCACAAATCTTGTCATTCTGTCCTCAATGTCTTATGTGGGAAAACCTCTTTTCCCCTTTATCAATGGCTGACTTTTCTTCATTTTCTCAACAACTTCTTTTTCTTTGATCTTCCCTTGGAAGAACTGCATAGGATCTTTACCACGCTTGCTGAGACCTGTTATGCGGTGGATCAAGGAAATATTGACATCTATGTTTTTATCTAGCCACAGGTATCCCTAGTGGATTCGCGCCATCAGTGTGCGAACCACCGCATTAACTTTCGTTGATCGGTCAAAATGTAGTAGTTTGAGGAGGTTTAACAAGACTGATGGAACTACCGACGTCAGCCAGCTTTCGGAAACCAAGTTAGGTGTATCCTTGGCATATTTCTTCCAGCACATGTACTGGTCAGGCTGGAATTGTGGGTACTTAGGCGCGTGGGGCTCTTCCTTTTGTACGCCTAAGAGGTCAAAATCTTCCCACTTGCAATTTGGAATCTTTCCAAGTAGGTTCTTGGCAACGTCTACATGCTTTGAGATTAGTGACAATGGGATCTCATACTTAACGCTCTTGACCAATTTGAAGACTGGGGCATCCAATGCCCGAGGTGATATGTACTCTTTTGTGAGTTTCAGTGGTTCTTTCTGAAAGACTGGTGATTTTTGTGCCGACGAGCCCATCTTTATGATCTTGCTTCGAGGTGCAGTTACGTCTTTTCCTTTATCTTTCCCTTTTTCCTGCATGATCAGATTATGATGAGGTGATCTTCGTGATGCTTGACCTATATCGATTACAACCTTGTTGGAAGGGGTTTTCATTAACTCTATAATTCCCCCATACTGAAAGACCTCAAGTACTTCTTCAATGGTCATCTCTTCTTCTCTATAGGAGGGTTCAGACATTCACTGGTTAGCTAAAGGTTGTGATACAGATGATAGAAGAATACTAGCTCAAGGAGTGATGGCAAGAAAATTCTAAGTGCTGAGTAATGCCCGCGAGTCCTATAGCGGTGTTATTTATAGGCCTAGCTAGGTCCTCCCGGTGCCTCCCAACGGTTATATATGCATTTAATGAGTTTTCCATTGGCCAATTTGAACAGATCCTCCCGTCTCTTCTATCGTCAGTGTGTCCAGAACGGCTATCTTTCCTTTAAATGCTCGAGCGGTTCGTTCCAACGGTTACATAACGACTATATTTTTCCAACGGTGGTGTAAAGGCTATTTTTCTGAGTGTTGCGTCGAGCTACGCAGAATACCATTTCAACTTCTGCACAGTTTCTTCGCGGTACTGATCTTTGAACTGCATGGTTGTTTTTCCCCTGTTGTCTTCCTCATTCCTGCATTGCTTCAGCAGTGCTGCACTGCTCATACATTCTTCCTTTATGATACATGTACAGACTCTATACATTTCTAGTGCCCAATTTCAATTGTACTTGACACTTAGAAATTTCTCCCCGCATTTATCTTTCCGTATGCTACGAAGCAGGACTATCACGGTATAATTTAAGTTTGCTTCCATTTATCATAGTTGGTAGAGTATCACCAGCTAAAGTGGCTAATTGGACTGCACCACTGTTAGTGACATACATAACAATATATGGATCAAGCCAATGCATTTTAAACTTGCTAGGAAATTTCATGAACTTTCTATCATAGAGGAGGACTAAGTCACCTACCTGAAGCATTAGTTCCGGATATGGAAATCATGCCATGCCTTTTCATGATCCTTCTGGACTTGCTATTGAAAGCATGCAATGAAACGATCCTCCTCCAAGTCAACTAGATGTAACAGTCTTTCATCTAATGCTTCGCGATCTACCATTCCGGTGAATGCAGCAATCCTCAGACTGGGGACAATGTACTCCATTAGCATTATGGCCTCCTGCCCATAATCCAACCGGAAGGGTGTCTGTCCCGTCAACTTCTTACAAGTTGTTATGTATGCCCATAGTATAGATGAGATGCGCAGGTCCCAATCATCCTTTTTTACGTTGCATACCTTCGTCAACACGTTTTCCAGTATCTTATTGAAATCTTCAACAGTTCCATTCCCCTGCGGATGATATGGTGTACTCCGGTGATGCCGAATGTGGAACTCCTCTGTGAGTGCTTCAATGGTCTTATTCAGAAAGTGAGTGCCCTGATCACTCATCAAAATTTTTGAACAGCTGAATCTTGACAAAATTTCCTAAAAAATGAACTGCGTGGCAGTACCTATGCTGCAGTCCTTCACTGGTTTAGCTTCTTCCCCTCTGGTGAGGTAATCTATGGCAGTAATGATATACCTTGCACGAGTTCTCTTCCCTGGTGGGTTTATAGGTCCCACAAAATCAATTGCCCACTTCTCAAAATATTGTAAGGTCAACTGCGGGTTTAATGGCATTTCATCTCTCCGCGACGACTTCCCTGTCCTCTGATAGACATCGCAGTTCCTGCAGTATTCCTTAGAATCTTTGTGGATGGTAGGCCACCATAGCCCTGCACACAATATATTTTGTGCAGTAGCCATTCCTGCATAATGACCTCCCGTGATCCCTGAATGCGCATCTGCTAGTATATATGGTTTCTCGTGGTCGAGTACACATCTGCGCAGGACTTCATCTAGTCCAAGTTTGTATAACTAACCTGCAATGATAGTGAAATCTGCGGCGCCCACTACTAGCTGCTTCTGCTACTGAACAGAAAATTCTTGCGGTGTCAGCCCTATTGTCTGAAAATCAATGATATCCTTATAGTAATCATCTGCAACTTGTATAGCGAACATCTCCGCATCAGGAAGGTTGTCTTCAATGTTCGTCGGCTCCTCTCCCGAATCAATTCGAGACAGGTGGTCAGGTCCCAAATTTAGCCTGTCGGGTTTAACAATGATCTCGAAGTCGTACTCCTGGAATAGAAACAACCATATACATATACGCCCCCCTAACACTGGCTTATTGACCAAGTATTTCAATGAAGAATGATCGGTGAACATAAGGAAGTGGGCACCAAGTAGATAGTGTCTAAACTTCTGAAGGGCATATACCATTGCAAGTCCTTCATGCTCAGTAGTGGTATAGTTATTCTCTACTGTCGATAGCTTCCTACTAGAAAATGCGATGGGGGGTTCAATCCCCCTTCTCCTGGCTAAGCTAAGACAATGCCCAAAGCAATGCATGATGCGTCCACATGAACATGAAACAGCTTTTCCCAGTCTGGAAAGACTAGTATCGGCGCGGTAACCATCTTTTCTTTAAGGGTGTCAAAACCCTATTCGCATTCTTCGTTACAAACGAACATCACATCCTTCTTCAGCAGCTTCTCCATTGCTGCGGTGATCTGCACGTAACCTTTAAATTTCTGTAATAGTCTATATGGCCCAAGGTAGAGCGCAACTATTTAACTGAAGTTGGTGTAGGCAAATTTACAATGATGGCAATCTTCGTATGGTCCACCATCAATCCCTGTTTGCAAACAATATGTCCCAGTAAAATTACATAGGGCACACAGAAGATGCACTTCTTTAAATTCAATGATATTTGATGCTGGAAGCACTTGTCAATCATCATCCTCAGGTTCGCGCAATGGTTCTTCAACAAACCAAATACAGTCCAGTCATCAAAATATGCTTCCAGAAACTTATGCATGAAATCTTTGAATGCCGTGACGACAACTCTGGAGAAGATGGCAGGCGCGTTCTTCAGACCACACGACATGACTGTATACTGGAACAACCCCCATTCTATAGAAATTGTCATCTTATGCCTGTCTACGGGATCGATCCTGATCTGATGATAACTGGAGAAACCATCAGTAAATGAATAGGCCTCATTCCCTCCAACATTGTCAAGTACCTCATCTGTAAACGGAGTAGGGAATGGGTCATGCATACAGGCATCATTAAGTTTTTTGAGATCGACACAAATCTTGATCTCACCCTTCGTCTTCTTGTCCTGGACAACCACAGGACTGATCCATTCAGATTCCTCGACAGGTTCAATGATTCCTGCCTCTAACATTTTTTCCAACTCTGCACGGACTCTCTCTTTATACCGTGGATTCAGTCTATAGGGTCGCTGCTTTACAGGCTTAGCGCCTGGATTCAAAGGGATTTTCATGACTCCTAAGTCACCCAATATTCCTTTCATCTCTGTAAACTTGGTTGGAAATAGCTCCTGATATTCGTGTAAAGTGTCTGCAATCTCTGCAACAGTCTGATCATCCCCATCGTCTCCGATAGATGCAAACTTCGACTCTTCACTCATGCAGATGTTCACCTTCTGTGTCTTAACCGGTCCACTAATGTCTGGGATTTCCAATGGCGGTCCTTCTATATCAAGCGCACCTTTTGATTCTGGTATATTGAGATTGCACGGATCATCTTCATCTTCTTCTCTTCCATGCTCATCATCTTCAGCTAGATTATAACACTCTATCGGATGTTCTTCATGTTCTTTCCATTCTGAGTGTATGTTCGCAGGACTGTCATCTGCGCTGAAGAATTCTTCCCATGACACATCTTTGTGAGGACAATATTCTTTGAATACACGTTCCTTGATTATCTGCAGTGCCTTATGTATCAAAGGGTTCTCATCCTCGAAGCTGAAATATTTCTGGAAGTTCGCAGTTAATGTATCCCAGTCTGTAGTCTCCCTGTGTAGCTCTAGGTCTAGATACCATTTCTTCGGAATATCTTCTTCCAAAGTATGCACAAACAAGTGCACCCACTCTTCAGGTGGCCTTTCTTCCCATGCCTGCAAGCAGACTTCCAAATGATGAATAGGATCTTTCTTCCTGTTGAACTTCTCAAAGGGTAAGGTAATCCTTCTTGTGAACCGAATCTGCATCTTTGTTCTACATTGATCCCAAGTGATCAATATCTGCTTGTGCGAAGCCCACCATCTGGAGGGTATGCCATGCAGTACCATATCCAATGCTGGCAACCTATGCTCTTCTAGAACTACTGCAGTATGGTCTTGAATAAAAGTATAAAGTTAGCAGAACCATCAAATGTAGGGATCGGGCTTACCTCCTTTCCAATCCAGTGCAGTGATTTTGTGATCTGCGCGAACCTTCTAGCTGACACTTCGTGCATGCAATTCTGCCAGTTTTCCATCCCTGCACCCGAGTCAGAAACGCAGGAGTTGTCGCATCTCCAGCTGAGTGCACCGTCCGCAGTAGGATTAATGTAATCCTCTTGGTTCGTAGTCATCTCGTATAGCCGATCCAAGTCCTGGGCCTTAGATTCCTCCTGAATTGGCTCACTATATCTATCCCCATCTGCAGGATCCAATGGTGCGATAACCTACAGATGCTTTCCATCGAATATCATCTTCTTTGTTTTCAAATTTATAATGGCTAAATTGTCAATAGCCCAGTCAATTCCTAACAATGCAGGAAAGGGCTGGCTATCATCAACAATCTTGATGACTTCAAAGTCCACATGTCTTTGTACTCCATCAATATCAACCACAACATTGGCTAAGTGGCCAAATGGTATAACTTTATCTTGGTTGGCCATTCTCCGCTGGATAGGTGACCACGACAGCTTTGGTTGACCCATCTGCTGCCATGTCTGCTTGGTCAAGACATTTACTTATGATCCCAGATCAAGGATAACTTTGTCCATCTCAAAGTCTCCTATCTGCGCAGTGAGCCTCATCTCTCGGCTCGACCTCTTCTGTTTCTTTATATGATGTAGTGCGCCATCAGAAGTTTCTACTTCTGCCTGTGGTTCATATAGATTTATTAGCTTCTCTAGCTCTGCTATCATGTTTTCATTTTTCAGCAGCTTCTTAGGAACTGCGCAACAGAGGTGCTAACATTTGTTGTGTGTCTTGTCTTGTCATATGCAGCAGGTGTGTCTTCAACACATGGTACTTCGCTGCACAACGGGATCCTTGGTGATTTAGGTGCTGGTTCTCTGAAAGTATCTTGTGCATCAACAAAAGCTTCTTTGTTCTTCTTCAGATCTAGAGTAGGCATCTTTCCTGGGGCTTTTCTTACCCATGTTGTTTCAAGAGGGCCCTGATTTGCATGAGCCTCTCTTGAATTGGACGCCTCTGCTCCCCTATCACGGCCTATCTCCATGCCAGTATGTGTGACTACTTTAATGCTAGGATCTGCACGTCTGTTCTCTGCTGCGATCCACTGGATGTTCGGGGCTGGCGCATCTGTCCTTCTTCTTTTCTGCATCTCTACCTCTAGCACCGAGAAATCTTCTATCACATGCTCAAATGATTTACAATAATTACAGGTGGTGCAGGGGTTTACACAATCTCTGGATACATGACTTGGCTGGCCACAGTTATCGAAGATGATACCGCCATGGCCTCTTCCTTGCCCCTGGCCGGTATTTCTTCCTCTACCGCGATATCCACCACTACGGCCTCTGTAAGTAGATTGATCATAGTATGTGTTTTATTTCTTTGGATGCTTATCTTCTTGCACTCTGTATAAGCCAGCGCCTCTCATTGAATCCATGTCGCACTTTCTTTCATTCATTAGTTCATAGGCGCGGCAGTTGGATTCATCATGTCCAACTGATTTACAGAAATTACAATATAGATTCTTAGACGTCTTCACATATTTATTTATTAGGTAACAGTCTTCAGGTCTATGACCAATAGTTCTGTAGATCTCACACCAAGGTTCCTAGTTCTAATTGATGGGGTTAGGTGCACCACTGCCGAGATAGTCGCGGTATAGGGGACAATGTTCACGGTCATGCCCTTCTCCTTTGCAACTCGTGCACCAGATCTCATGATGAGGTTCATATCGCTGCTCTTTTCCATTCTTCATGCTCTGCAGCTCCAGTGTCAGGGTGGTAAGCTGGTTCTGAATCTGCATCATCCCAAAACTAGACTCACCGATCGGTGAAGACTCCGACTTCATCGTAATATCTAAGGCCTCTGCCTGCGACGTAACCTTCTGTTGCATCGATCGTAATCTAATGTGGGGTAATAGCACAGCAATGAACCATTTATTGTGCTGATACGGAGCTATAACAAAGCTTACTTGGTCTAATAGGGTCTTGAACTTCTGATCAAAATCCCAAATCGATTCAGTCGGTCTCTACTTGATTTCCTTCAGCTCAGTTATACACTGAGATTCAGACTTTGGTTTCTTGAACTCTTCTATCAGTGCAGTTTTAATCTCTACCAGGTTTCTGTGCTACGTGGTAGAATACTTCATGAACCAATGCAGCGCTCTATCTCTGAATGTGGTAATAAGCTGGGCTTTGTTCTCATCATCATCCCGGATCTGTCTGACACTCCAGATAGCTTCACAAAGGAACCAGTGCTGATCAGGGTCTTCTAGACCCGTCCCTTTGAATATAGGCAACTTCATATCCGTATGGGCCATGGATCTAGGGGGAGGTGTAGCACTTGAGGGGGCACCTTGAGGTGTGCTCTGAGGGGTGCTAGGATGTCGTATAGGACTCTGCGCAGTGAAAACAAATGGGCATATAGGGGTTGATGTACTAGGATGTGTATTCGGTGGGGTTGGCTCTACAAGTGGAGGATTCCGAGGGGTAAATGCGGGTGTGGCTTCATTTTCAATATCAAAAGGAATCTCAGTATCTACATGGAGTCCAGAGCCTCCAGGATTCTTATTGAACTTGTATCTTTTCCCACTTCTTAAGTTGTGAGTATCTTCGTCGGAATCGTTGTAAATGCTATTTACCATGACAACTTGAAAATATTATTGCATTCTTAAAACGCCTTTCTAAGCTAACAGCATCTTAATATATAGACTGAGATTGTTAAGGAATTTACCTTGGAAACCTCCGAAAAAGTGTGCCTCTGCTTGGCTGTAGGATTTGAGCGTATCCACAGCAAACTCTGTGACAAAGCCTTCTAGCATATGATCGACCCAAAAGTCCACTACGTGCATCAATGCGTTGTCTATTGCTTTAAGCAGTGATATGAGCTCAGGATTCCACTCTGTAGGAACACCTCCTTGAAAATAGGTTTTCTTTTCTGCGAGCTGCGAGATCCACGCGTGCAGCTCGTTTGGAAATGTAGCCTAGAAAATCTTGTGAATGTCATCCAACAGATATCTATCCAACCACTGTGTGTCACTTAGACACATATGTCTGTTATCTTGTTTCTTAAAGTCTCTTATGGTCTTATCCCACCAAGCCTGTATTTCTGTCTTCTCAGGATGTCAGTTAAACAAACCTTCCAGGAACTCAAACTCTTCGTCGCTCATCACGACTGGAACTCATCACGGATTCTAGCATGGCAATGAAACCATTTGTTGGCTATCCAATGCTGACCAGAGGCTTTATGAAGACCCAGGTTTTGTGCGGTTACCTTAAACCAACAAAATCCCTTCGTACCGGCCCTTTTGGAAACAACCCACGAGCAGGCTGAGGTCTCACCCGAGGTGTTTCAAATGGGGTACTGCAGACTCAGATGTCCACAGTGAGTGATGAGTTGAGGACTGTGATGAAGTTCACGGTAGCACACCAGCTGTGTGCTGTGAAGGTCAAACTACACAGCGATGGCCAACACCGTGGTCCGCACCACTACCTTCTTCCTTACTGCGGGGCTTAATACGAAACTGCGAACACTGCCACTTTAATTCCTATACTTGGGCTAAGTGAAAAATGCTTAAGGCAGTGAGCTGAATACCACTTATCCACTCAGTCATACGCTTAATTAACTTACTACATAGTGCTCATAACACACACTTAGAATTTTACTATTTTAGGCATAACCCTCAAGTGCAAAATAAATATTATACATTCAATGACTGCATCCATTTAAACACGTAAACAACTTTCCCCATGCTCAAGCAAATGATAGATTCACTGTCCTTAGAAGCAAAGCTAATACTAACCATACATCCATTCATGCAGACCTAACATATCATTCCATACTCTCTTGATGGAAAATGCATATACAATCCTTCTCATAATAGACTGCAAGCCAATATTCAGACATCCAACTATAGAAACAGATAAATATAAACACACATGTAAACATTCAGTCACTCGACACACTATTTAATGTGGTTCACTCCCCCGGATGGGAAGCTATGTCCACAAGAACTGTGTTTGATATTTCTTTTAAGGAAGGGTTCACAGTTCTTAGCCGTGCACTCAGCGACGGATCTCTTCTTGCTCGGATAGGTCTCTTCGCACTCAGTTGTATAGCCTTTACAATGTTTTCTTGAATCAAAAGATATTAGAATACAATATGGCCACAATGACCAGTCTTTCTTGTCTTGAGAAACTAACCAAAACCCAACCACTCCTAACCAACCCTTCCTATACAAAATTTTCTTTTTCATATAGATCACGCCCGAAGGTCATGTCTTTACAACATTGAAGACCGAAACCCTTAGGGTTTCCAAACCACTACGGTTGTAATGTCCCCATTCAAATAAGTGCATAGTAAGACAATCCCATCAATCCTACTAGTTTCCTAGGTTGGATGGGCACATGTGGGATGGTAATAAGGAAGCTAATAAATGAAATTTAGACATTAGAGGGGTTCAAGCATTTAATAAATATGGTGAATAAATAAATTCAAGATAAATTCTAAGTGGCAAGTGGTTTTGGAGACATATGGAGGTGGTGGGACCCACACTAGCTTGATTTTTCATAATACATGGTATCTCTCTTTTGCAAATTCGAATTAATGGGAATGTGAACACTCTTGGGTGAGTTGGTAAGTCATAACACATGTCATTGAGAATCTTAGGTCGAATTGGGAAGGATTGGTAACCTCCATGGAAGATAAAGAGTCAAAGTAGAAGTTTGTGGACACTTGGGCTAGATTCCCTAGCCCCTATGACACCAATGATGGAGCATCTATGAAAACTATGACAAATTGCAGACCTGACCTTTGACATCTGACCACTATTACATGTCAGCACCAAAAATAGGCTCAAGGAAGGTGAATTTGGGAGTTGGAGAAGCCAAAGAGACTCAAAATCGAATTTGGGAGAAGATGGAAGGTTGGAATTAGGAGACAAGTGGCAAATGTGGAATATTTCCTAAATGGAAATCTATTGAATCTATTGAGAGGATTTCGACCCTTAGAAGGATAATGTTGGTTATAAAATGTAGAAATGAAGAATGAGAATGGCTTTTGATGATTTGAGAAAAATTGCATTTGTGAAGAGAGAGCTAGTGGATGACTAGTTTCTTGCCTTAGCCAATTTCGAGGGTGAAAGATTCCCATCCAAGTTGGTGTTTGGAGAGGCCACTCAGGTCTTTCATGGTGATTTAATGGAGTTTTTATTTGCAGGTAGCAGCTACAGGAAGTTTCATGGTTTGGTTTAGTGCAACACTTTCTCTCCATTGTTTCCAGTTTTGAAGGCATATTCATGCTCCTTGAGGGAGGGCGTTTTTGGTGAGCACTTGTGCTTCTTGAGAGAGATTATCATTATATATTTATGATTTTAATAGATTCATATCCTCTTTTATTAACATTCAGAAATTATCAGGTCGAAATACCCACTGGCTGTATGCAAAACTATTGATTAATGAGCAAACAATGTCCATTTCCCCAATGCATTGATGTATGACACTATACTGTTGATTATTTCGAATGGATGGATGATTATATGATATATTTGTGATCACTATACTTCCATGGATGTTTTCCACAAGTTTCATGTACTGTACTTGAGCATTTGAAGCATTTTTACTCAGTTTAGTTGTATTGGGAGGTGAAATAGTGCCATTTCCCCAAGGGTCGAATTGGGGGTTTTTGCTGTTGAATGTGAGAGAGTTAGAACAGTAGTAAAAATCAATTAATGGTTCATATGAGACCTTAATCACATACTTAACACATTATATACTTCTGTTCATAAATTTGTGGGAGTTTGGAGGAATTTGGAAGGCCATTTTCAGTGTTACCCGGGGGGATTTGATGCACAAATTACTAGTCAAAATTACCTATATTGATCAGAATACAAATCAAGTTTGCAGCAGTATTTGTAGGGCCATAAAACATCCCTGAACCTGATATTCAAGTCTAAATACCATTCATACACTCCTATAGAATATTTGGGAGCATTTGGGTTGATTTGGAGGTCAAAACAGTTAAACTAGTCAAAGGTCGAAATTGGGGAAAAAGTAGAAAAATTGGCATTTTAATAGAATTTTGAAAAAGGGTCATTACAAGTGGTATCATAGCATGTTCTTGGCACCTGATGGTATTAACAAGAATTCAAAAGAATAATCCACCACCCTTTGAACCAGTAGTTGAAGAGGTTTTTGTTGAAGAAGAGGTAGTAGAAGAAGAGGAGTCTTTCACTGAAACCATGGGTAGAGAGGAGGATGACAAATTAAAACATAAGGAGGAACTTATTGCAACCTTAGATCCATGTTTCTCTAAACTTTCAGCAAACATGGATAGGATAGGTGATAAATTGTTGCAAGGATTCGAATTGTTGATTAGCCAGCTTCAAAGCAAAGGGATAATAGGAGATAATAGTGGTTCACACTCAGGGGAAAAGATGAAAGGGAATGAGCATATTTTCTCAAGTACAGGACCTCATAATAGACCTGATGAATTTCAAAGCACACAAAGGCCTACTGCACCTAAATTTCTCACACCCAAAGAAGAGCCCAATCTTGAATTGGATTACAAGAAACTAGTAAATGATTGGAATGATTTGAATGAAGAGTGTAAAAGAGGTGTACCACTCAGTGATTACATTGATGCTATGAAAAAGATTAATAGGAAGGGAGACAATAGGAGTCCATTCCAAAACAAAGAATTAAATAATGCTATTGGAAAATTTTCACTTCCTACTTTTGATGGTTCTTCTCAAAATTCTGCTAACACTTGGGTGCAAAAATTGGATGTATATTTTCAGCTGAATCCTATGTTGGAAGAGGATGCATTAAAAATGCCCATTTTGCATTTGGAAGGAGATGCCAATGAATGGTGGTTTCATGGGATGAAAACCTTGGGTCATAATCAGGTTAAAACATGTGGAGAATTTGTTGACAGGGTACTAGAAAGATTTGAACAAAAAGATCCAGAATTTCCTTTCAAAGAACTAGCTCAATTGAAGCAAACTGGGTCCCCTACTGAATATATGATGGAATTTCAAAAATTATCAGTCAAGGTGGCTGATGTATCTATGGGAAGATTTGTATTTCTGTTCACTGAAGGTTTGGCTGAACCCTTAAGAGGTTTGGTCAAAGCCCGCAAGCCAACTACATTAAAAGATGCAATGAGCTTGACTAGGGATCTCCAAAATGTGCTTCCTAGAACGAGATTTCCTCCTAAGCCTAGCTATAAATTTGAAAAGAAACCTTGGAAAAGGGATGGATATGATAAGAAACCTTGGCAAAGAGATTCATTTGAGAGGAATAAAAAAGAGGGACTAAACAGGGATGAACTTAGAAAAAATAAACTATGCTTCACATGCTTCCAACCATGGACACCGGGGCACAAATGTACCAAAGGAAAGGCTCAATACATAGAAGTATTTTCTGATAATGAGGGGTATGATGGGGGAATGGATGAAGATGGACATATTTCATATCAAGAAGAGGCATATGAGACAGCAGTAGAAGAGGAAATACAAGAAGAAAATCATCCTTCACCGGACAAAGCAAGAATGGCAGTGCTTTCAGCAGTACCTCGCTATCATACTATCCGATGCAAAGGTGTGGTACAAGGACAAAGAACTTCAGTTTTGGTAGATGGAGGAGCCACTCATAAATTCATTGATGCAGAGATGGTAGAGAAAACAAAGATACCTATAGAACCATTTGATGGCTTCACAGTTGTCATTCCTGGTCACAACACAATGCAATGCAAAATATGGGTTACAAAGCTGCAAGTCAACGTAGGTAACTATACTTTTGTTGATAGTTTTTATGTGGTTGATGTTGCTGATACTAATGTGGTTTTGGGATTGAAATGGTTGTATTCAATAGGAGAGAATACAGTAAATTATCAAATTCCCAAAATTAAATTCCAAGATTCAAAAGGAGTACAAAGAGTTGTGAGAGGGAAACACACTTATCCAAATCAAGTAGTGACTTGAAATAGCATGAGATCTATATTGAGGCATGGGGATATAGAATGGGCTGCTGAATGTCATATTAAATCTCCCAAGCCAACTATAAATATTTTCAAACACCCAAAGGAGATAGAGAGACTTTTGCAAAAATATGAAAAGGTTTTTAGAGACCTTCCACATGGTAGGCCACTGGATAGGGGGGTTGAGCACAGTATTGTTTTGGAGGAGGGTACTTCACCCATTCAGATACCACCTTATAGACATCCTAAAAAGTTCATAGATGAGATTGAAAAATCTATCCAAGAACTCCTAGAGTTGGGACTCATTAGACCAAGCTCTAGCCCTTATGCTTCTTCAGTAGTGCTAGTGAAGAAAAAAGATGGAACATTGAGAATGTGCATAGATTTTAGAGCCTTGAACAAAAAGACTATCAAGAATAGGTATCCTATTCCTAGGATTGATGAGCTCATGGATGAGATACATGGGGCCAAATACTTCTAAAAAATTGACCTTAGATCAGGGTATCACCAAATTCAAATGAAAGATGAAGATGTGCAAAAGACCGCTTTTCGATGTCATTTTGGCCACTTTGAATTTCTTGTCATGCCTTTTGGGTTAACTAATGCTCCAGCCACCTTTCAAGCATGTATGAATAGGATATTTTGCAAGCAAGTAAGAAGGTTTTTTTTGGTTTTCTTTGATGATATTCTCATTTACAGTAAAACATGCGAAGAGCATTTGCAACAGTTAGAGATTGTGTTGAAAATCTTGCAAGAAGAGTCCTTATTTGCTAAATTATCAAAATGTGAGTTTGGGATGAAAGAACTACTGTATCTTGGGCAAATTATTGGGCAAGAAGGATTGAAGGTACACATGGAAAAAATCAGGGCTATCTTGGAATGGCCATCACCAAAAAATATTACCGAATTGAGAGGCTTTATTGGCATATGCACCTACTGCAGAAAATTTGTGAAAGGGTTCTCCAAGTTGACTTTTCCACTCACTGATTTGACTAAGAAGGATGCTTTCAAGTGGGATGAAGAGGCTGAAAAGGCCTTCCAAAAAATGAAAGAGGTAATGAGTAGTTGTCCCATACTTGCACTTCCTGATTTTACTAAACCTTTTGTTGTGGAATGTGATGCTTCAGGTGGAGGAATAGGGGTTGTCCTAAAGCAAGGCCAACACCCCATAGCCTTTGAGAGCAGAAAGTTGCAGCCTCATGAAAAACTTTACTCCATCTATGATAAAGATATGCTGGCCATTATGCATGCATTGGCCAAATTCAGACAATACTTGGTGGGCAGCAAGTTTGTGGTGAAAACTGACCACAATAGTCTAAGACACTTTCTCACCCAAAAAGATCTAAATGAAAGGCAACAAAAGTGGGTAAGCAAGATTCAAGCTTATGATTTTGATATTGAATATGTCAAAGGAAAGAATAATATAGTAGTAGATGCTTTGTCAAGAAGGCCTTCTTTTTCTCTCATGGATATTGCCAAGGATTGGAAAAACATGCTACTAGTTGAATATGCCAAAGACAAATTTGCTTGTGATGTGTTGGATGGAATCAAAGGGGATGATAATTATAGGATTTTGAGTGGGCTGATATATTAAAAGGGAATAATTTATTTAGTTCATAACTCCAAGCTCAAGTACTGAATTTTGCAAGAAGCACATGATTCCCCACTAGCGGGCCATCTGGGGATCTTCAAAACTTATAGACAGTTGAGGCAAATATTTTTTTGGAAGGGGCTGAAGGAACATGTTCATAATTATGTGAATGAATGTAAATCATGTCAACAAAACAAATCCTAACTTACATGTCCAGCCGGCCTATTACAACCATTGCCCATTCCGGAGCAAAAATGGGACAGTATTTCCATGGATTTCATCACCGGATTGCCTAAATCCTTGGGTAAGGATTGCATCTATGTGGTAGTTGATAGGTTGAAAAAATTTGCTCATTTCTTTGCTGTTAAATCATCTTTTAGTGCTGCACAGGTGGCTTATATTTTTTTCAAAGAAATCTTCAAATTGCATGGGCTCCCCAAGAGCATTGTCAGTGATAGAGATAGTAGATTCATGGGTGTTTTTTGGCAAGAACTTTTTAGATTGGTAGGCACTGAATTGACTCCAAGTACCAGCTATCATCCACAAATTGATGGAAAAACAGAGAGGGTAAACCAATGGTTGGAAGGATACCAAAGAAACTATGTGGGAGGGCAGCAAAAAGCATGGGCAAAATGGCTACACTTGGGTGAGTTTTGCTACAACACCACTTATCATATGTCAATAGGAATGTCTCCTTTCAAAGCATTATATGGTTATGATGCACTTACATTTGCTGACATTATATTTGGTGATAGTAGAGCCCCAAAGGCTAAAGATTGGGTGGAAGAGAGCCAAGAAATTTTAAAGCTCTTGAAAGACAATTTGCAGGTTGCTCAAAATCTGCAAAAAAAATATGCTGATAGGAATAGAGAAGAAAGAAACTTTCAAGTCAATGATTTAGTATATTTAAGGTTGAAGCCTTATAAACAAACATCTCTAAAAACGAATGGAGCAGAAAAATTAAAACCAAGGTACTATGGGCCATACAAGGTGGTGCGGAAGGTTGGAGAAGTAGCATATGAACTAGAACTTCCGGAAGGGAGTAAAATCCACAATGTATTTCATGTCTCTTGTCTCAAGAAAGCTCTTGGTTAGCAAATCATCACTTCAGAAATACTTCCTCCTTTGGATGATGAAGGTCAGCTCACACTTGTTCCGGAAAAGATTTTGAAGACACGAGAAAGAAGGTTGAGGAGTAGAATCATCAAAGAATATTTAGTGCAATGGAAGGACTTACCAAATGAAGATGCCACATGGGAAGAGGAGAATATTTTGCAGGATCCAAATCTGAAATTTCTTGAGGACAAGAAATCTTGGGTGGGGAGGACTATAATGTCCCCATTCAAATAAGTGCATAGTAAGACAATCCCATCACTCCTACTAGTTTCCTAGGTTGGATGGGCACATGTGGGATGGTAATAAGGAAGCTAATAAATGATATTTAGACATTAGAGGGGTTCAATCATTTAATAAATATGGTGAATAAATAAATTCAAGATAAATTCTAAGTGGCAAGTGGTTTTGGAGACATATGGAGGTGGTGGGACCCACACTAGCTTGATTTTTCATAATACATGGTATCTCTCTTTTGCAAATTCGAATTAATGGGAATGTGAACACTCTTGGGTGAGTTGGTAAGTCATAACACATTTCATTGAGCATATTAGGTCGAATTGGGAAGGATTGGTAACCTCCGTGGAAGATAAAGAGTCAAAGTAGAAGTTTGTGGACACTTGGGATAGATTCCCTAGCCCCTATGACACCAATGATGGAGCATCTATGACAACTATGACAAATTGCAAACCTGACCTCTGACATCTGACCACTATGACATGTCAGCACCAAAAATAGGCTCAAGGAAGGAGAATTTGGGAGTTGGAGAAGCCAAAGAGGCTCAAAATCAAATTTGGGAGAAGATGGAAGGTTGGAACTAGGAGACAAGTGGCAAATGTGGAATATTTCCTAAATGGAAATCTATTGAATCTATTGAGAGGATTTAGACCCTTAGAAGGCTAATGTTGGTTATAAAATGTATAAATGAATAATGAGAATGGCTTTTGATGATTTGAGAAAAATTGCATTTGTGAAGAGAGAGCTAGTGGATGACTAGTTTCTTGCCTTAGCCAATTTCGAGGGTGAAAGATTCCCATCCAAGTTGGTGTTTGGAGAGGCCACTCAGGTCTTTCATGGTGCTTTAATGGAGTTTGTATTTGCAGGTAGCAGCTACAGGAAGTTTCATGGTTTGGTTTAGTGCAGCACTTTCTCTCCACCGTTTCCAGTTTTGAAGGCATATTCATGCTCCTTGAGGGAGGGCGTTTTTGGTGAGCACTTGTGCTTCTTGAGAGAGCTTATCATTATATATTTATGATTTTAATAGCTTCATATCCTCTGGTATTAATATTCAGAAATTCTCAGGTCGAAATACCCACTGGTTGTATGCAAAACTATTGATTAATGAGCAAACAATGTCCATTTCCCCAATGCATTGATGTATGACACTATAATGTTGATTATTTCGAATGGATGGATGATTATCTGATATATTTGTGATCAATATACTGCCATGGATGTCTTCTAAAAGTTTCATGTACTGTACTTGAGCATTTGAAGCATTTTTACCTAGTTTAGTTGTATTGGGAGGTGAAATAGTGCCATTTCCCCAAGGATCGAATTGGGGGTTTTTGCTGTTGAATGTGAGAGAGTTAGAACAGTAGTAAAAATCAATTAATGGTGCATATGATACCTTAATCACATACTTAACACATTATATACATCTGTTCATAATTTTGTGGAAGTTTGGAGGCATTTGGAAGGCCATTTTCAGTGTTACCCGGGGGGGATTTGATGCACAAATTACTAGTCAAAATTACCTATATTGATCAGAATACAAATCAAGTTTGCTGCAGAATTTGGAGGGCCGTAAAACATCCTTGGACCTGATATTCAAGTCTAAATAAAATTCATACACTCCTACAGAATATTTGGAAGCATTTGGGTTGATTTGGAGGTCAAAACAGTTAAACTAGTCAAAGGTCGAAATTGGGGAAAAAGTAGAAAAATTGGCATTTTAATAGAATTTTGAAAAAGGGTAATTACAACGGTCCCTCTTAACCATCATGCAGGCTTCAGGTAGAGATTCTACTATCATGGAAGTCCTCCATGCCTTAGATCCGTCGCTTTCATCCTTCCTGTTGTGTGCACACCAACAGGTCATCCATTTCGAGCCGCCCTTCCACTAACGGACTCATGTGACTGGCTCAGCTCCCTGTCGCTTTCCCTGCAGGTCATCCATCCTTTAACGTCCGCGTACAACTGGCTCAGATCCATTCATTTTCCATCCACCGTTTTCCCCTTAACGGTCACGTACTCTACTGTACGCCGAACTGTCACTTTCTCGACCCATTCTCTCTTAATGGACTCATGCAGTCGGCCACCTTCCTGATCTTCTTATGCCCTTAACCTGGCATCTTTCCAGCAGTATTACCAAAAGTAGACCATCGTCGTTCTATCCACTCTATCTGGACATCCTCCGTCCAGTACACAAATTTACTGGCTCCACGTGGCCTACTACCTTCGCAGCACTGAACCTATTTAGCGCTGATCTTCACAGCATCCTTCAAAACTCGGTACTATACACATCTTCGCAGTACCCCCAATACTTAGCCAAAATTTACTTCTTTTCTGAGCTATGCTCAACTCAGCTCCATCTAGCCTAAAAAATGTTATAAAGAATGGCCTTGTTGGGCCAGGCCCAACACCTAGCCCTCAGTTAGATAGCCCCGGGATCTTCTTTCTGATCAGTTTTAGCCATCCTAGTGCTTAGTGCATCCTCCTTTCAGCTACCACTTGTGAAAGGTGCCCTCTCTCACCTACCACTCAATTGCACTTCAGTTAGTTGAGTTATCTTTAGATATTTCCTTGATTTAAGGCTACATTGACTCCTCAAATGACTGTATCACTCTGATGGACCTCCAGTGAGACTAGACTGCCTATTTTGACTCTAGTTATCTCCTCATGCTCCCTCCACTGAGCCTCCTTCACTACATTAGTACTTCATGTGCCAGTTACACCTACCACACTCAGTTAGACTCAGTTTTACACCTAATTGACCGATACTTGTGCATTGATGACTCCACTGATGATGATGAGGACTCCTAGTTGTGCTTTGATGACACTCCACTAATATTTTGATCTATCCATGTGGTCTAATTCAAATTACACCCTTGGTATTCGGATCCTGCACATTGTATCATTATTGTTTTACTATTCATATTAATGAAACATGTGTGATTATTCTGTTCCTATCTGAGTTCCATTAGATACATGTTCTGTTGCTCAATTCTTCTTCTATTTTCCTAAATTCTTTCATTGTGAGGTTTACATCATCTCTTGGATCTATTGTTAGGATTTTCACATGGTATCAGAGCCATTTGAGAGTATATTATACCTCCATTCTTGAGAGTTTTTTGCAGATAATTCGAAGTTCCAATAGTTGCAGCAATAGTTTCACTTTGCATTCGCTCCAATAGTTAAGATGAGCAATTCAAATGCTCCCCTCTCTCCTAGAATCCTCACTCCTTTCAATTACTTTGATTGGAAGACTGATATGGAAGTGTGGTTGAGAAATAAATCTCTACATAGGATAACAATCGGAAGAGAAGCCGAACCAAATTCAGCTGTGGAGAAAGCAAAGCATCTAAATCGATTAGATGAAGCCTTTTGTTACATGTGCCTTCATATTTTTAGATATCTACTCTTTCATCTCAAAGGGTTGAAGAATCCAAGAGAGTTATGGCTGAAATTAGAGGGCCTCTTTGGAAAACAAGATGAGCTAAGGGACCATGCTCTGGAAAATTAATTGGTTTCCCTACAACCAAGAAATTTTGATACCATTCAAGAATTATTCTAGAATTTTAAAGGCTTAGTTATGTAATGCAAGTAGTGTGGCATTGAGAAAAAGGATGAGCAATTGGTGCTCTCCATTCTGAGTAAGCTAGGATCTCAATTTTCTGTCTTTGTATCTACCTTCCACTCTGGGCAAATGCCAATCCCTGGATGGAAGATGCCAACCTTAGAAGTTTCTACTGCAGCTCTCATTCAAGAAGAATACAAATTGACTCAAATTTGTGCCATCAAGGCCTCCAAAGATCTATCTCTTCTAGCCGGAGAAGCAAATAGTGTGAATGTGAAAGGGAGGAAAAAAGGTAAGGACAAGAAGCCCTCTAAATCCAAGCTGAATGACAAGTCAAGTCCATTAAAAGGAGCCTCCATCTCCAAGAAGTACAAACAGAAAAGATCTAAGTGTCCCTACTGCAAGAGAGGAAACCACCCAGAGAGATATTGCATGCACAAGAAAATAGATCAACTAACCAAGCTTCTTGAACAGAACAAAATTGATATTCCAAAAGATGCAAGAATGTCTAGTTCTGGAAGTGGATCTGATGGTCATGAGGATTGCCATGCATTGATCGCTGGATTTTCAAAATCAAAGGCCCTCCTCATAGATTCTGGAGCCTCCAACCACATGGTTTCCTCTAAAGAATCATTTTCTTCTTTAGAGCTCAAAGATGGGCATACTATTCACATGGGAGATAACTCTCAGATCTTTTCCAAAGGGTTGGGTACAGTACATATGGAGCATGGCAAGTTCAAGAATGTTCTATTCATTCCCTCCTTGATAGAAAATTTATTGTCTGTATATCAGATGACTCACACCAGATCACCAAAGAAGGTGACTTTTGGTCCCGACATAGTTGAGATTACAAATATCTCTATTGGGAAGACTATAGCGAAAGGGTTTGCAAATCATGCCTCCAGGGCATATGAGTTCTCACATTTTCTGCCCTTCTCTCTTCCTACTCCTTCGGAATTTGATGAAGATCCGAGTGACTCTTATTCTAATGAATATCTTGATATTGAGATCAAAGTTCAAGAACATTCAGATTCAGATCTAGAACCAACACATGTTCTCAATCCATAGCCAAGGCCAATATGGGCTCACACAGTCCTTCCAGCTACTGAGAACACAGTTGAGGATTCATCTGATCACAGAAATACCAGATTTTAGCATCATGCCACCTTGCATTATGTCATCTACCTCTCCATGAGAGATGTAGCATGATGGTGGGGTTCACTCTTCCATCCCTTGGGAAGACTTATCATGATCCATTCGTTCCAGTAGAAGAAAAGGTTTCATGAAAGACTTGCTTCGTCCAATACATCCTCTACACAGTGGGAGGCATTTTAGAAGACCAAATCCAGATCTAGCACCTGCATTGGCATCCTACAGAGGATCAGCTTGCCAATTTTTTTGCAAAATATTTCACTGAGGAAAGATTCTTCCTTTTCTGCTTAGTATGATGGTTCTTTGAGTTATTTTACTGTTCTTTTGAGGGGGGGTATTTTTCCCATGAGTTTTTCCCCATTTCCTCAGTTATGGACAGTTCTTATTTTTATCATTTATTTGATTGTATGGGTGACCTTTGGTCCTAGTTACCATGGCCCAGGATGGATTAAGGGGGGGTGTTGGGATTTTCCTATGCTCCATCCTAGTCCTAACAACATTTTCCATTTTTTTATTTTCAATCATGCATGCAGTCATGATTTTGCATGCATGCATGCATCCCAGTCATCAATCCCAACACCTAGCCCTCAGTTAGATAGCCCCGGGAGCTTCTTTCTGATCATTTTTATCCCTCCTAGTGCTTAGTACGGCCTCCTTTCACCTACCACTTGTGAAAGGCGTGCTCTCTCACCTACCACTCAGTTTCACTTCAATTAGTTGAGCTATCTTTAGATCTTTCCTTGATTTAAGGCTATATTGACTCCTCAACTGACTATGTCACTCCGATGGACCTCTAGTGAGACTTTACTTCCTATATCTAGACTCCAGTTAGCTCCTCATGCACCCTGCACCGAGCCTCCTTCACCACATTAGTGCTTCATGTGCTAGTTACACCTACCACACTCAGTTAGACTTAGTTTGACACCTAGTTGACCAATACTTGTGCATTGATGACTCCACTGATGATGATGAGGAATCCTAGTTGTGCTTTGATGACACTCCATTAATCTTTTGATCTATCCATGTAGGCTAATTCGAATTACACCCTTGGTATTCAAATCCTGTGCATTGTACCATTATTTTTTTACTATTCAGATTAATGAAACATGTGTGATTATTCTGCTCCTATCTGAGTTCCATTGGATCCATGTTATGCTGCTCAATTCTTCTTCTAGTTTCCTAAATTCTTTCATTGTGAGGTTTACATCATCTCTTGGATCTATTGTGAGGATTTTCACAGTCCCGAGACCAGAAGGGGAGTCTGTTGTGACTTCCAAATGGATCTACAAGATAAAGCATGCTGCAGATGTAGCATAGAAAAATACAAGGCAAGATTTGTGGCACGTGGCTTCTCCCAGAAAGAAGGGATAGATTATGAGGAAACATTTGCACCTGTAGCCAGATACACTTCCATGAGATCAGTACTTGCTTTGGCTGCAGTAATAAAGTGGAAAAGGAAGTGTATGTAGAGCATCCACTCGGGTTTGAGACACATGACAGGGACACCCATGTGTGCGAACTTAAGAAAGCATTGTATGGTTTGAAACAGGAACCTGGGACATGGTACGATAGGATAGATAGCTTCCTGTCTAGTTTGGGCTTTACCAAGAGTAAAGCGGATTCCAACCTTTACTACAAGGTTGAGGAAGGAAATCCAATGATACTCCTACTATATGTAGATGGCCTGTTTATGATAGGTGAGGATGGATTGATTGTTGATACAAAGAGGAAGCTTGCTACCGAGTTCGAGATGAAGGACTTGGGTATGATGCATTACTTTCTAGGCATGGAGGTGTGGCAGAGTGTAGATGGAATCTTCCTTGGTGTTACGGAGAAAACTTCCTATGGATTGGGGTAGACCACAATAGACAGTTGTCTCGACACACAATCAATGACACAAAGACTCGACACACAACAACTCTAAATAAGGAGTAATGCCTAAAAATACTGAAAAATGGATTTTATCCCCAGTGGATTCACCAATTATGCTACGGAGAAAACTTCCTATGGCTTGGGGTAGACCACAACAGATAGTTGACTACCAGAAAATTATTCAATTCCCAATACAATGCTATATAAATGACAATGCTAAGATAATGGAGAATACAACCAACCTTGATCCGGATGTTCGATGTAGATCCCCGTTGAAGCTTTCAATTCGTGCACTTGAACCTGCAAATTAGTCTTGACAACCAATATACAACAAGCGCATATAATATATGAAATACATTAACATCATCAATAGCAATGGTCCATGATATCATAAGTAAATGCAACCCAATGTAATATAAACAACATTCACAATATTAATGGACGAGAATATGAGTATTTCTATTAATGAACAACAAGAAGTACAATGTGATATGACCTCTTGCCGGCAACCAATCTGAACAAAGAACTCGGTCTCTCCACTTGTGCCTCCACCACTTCAATCCTCCATAGAATGCCAAAATCAAACTATGAAAGGAGTTTGGAAGGTGAACATAAAGCGTTCACAACAACAAGGATCAATTAGTGTAGAATCAAGATATGGCAAAAATCCACTAGAGTTATCTTGCTCTCTCCTTCTCCTCCCTTCCATATGCCATATGTGCTCAATATATAGTCCTTCCAAAGGTAAATGAAAGGACATCGAGGCATTTTGGGGAAAATGGAGGGCCAAAGGTCACCCTAAGACCGCTTTTTGGGAGTAAAAATTAATTTACTAGTGACTTTTACCATTTTACTTGACACCCAGCTTATGGGTACGCTGGCTAAAATGTAACAGCTAGTGTACAGGAAGAAAAATAGGGAAATAGTGTGTTCTGAAGAACATAAAGTGCCTCTGAGTCAATGAAATGGATCCTGAAGGCCAAAGAGTGTTGATGCTCACAAGGTGGAAAATTACATTGTAATAGATGCCCCCAAATGTGTGAGGTTAGAGAATTGTTCTACGATGGTCGAAATAGATTATGAATCTCAGAAGTGGAGTGATGGAGACACAAGTGGAAGGAGCATCTCACTTGTCACAATACAATAATATCTCTGAATACATGTTAGTATAGTAGAACAATCTGATACAATGGACATGAATAGGAAGTACATAGTGAATATATGTCATAAGTGATCACAGCCATGATCCCTCTACAATAAGATATGGTCTCCTGCTGAAAAGGAAACAACTAGTGCAAACTGGAGGTACAAACTGTTGATATCTGAGAGATGATATCTCAGACATAAAGTCACGATCATAAGTAGCATACTGAATGCCACTATTGCCAGGGATATTCTACACAAACCATCTACAATGAAAGTCCCATCAAGTGAATAAAGGTATTGAGGTCAAACCTGATGTGACATCATCTAATTACCAGTCAATGATGTATACCGTTAACAAACACGAGATAACCCACCAATAATGAAAATGGGCATCAAGGCACAGAGTACAATCAGCAAAGTGTGAATAGATGTGTTGAAGTTGAACACTAAGATGAATCCATCGATCAAGGGACATTGATGTATTCCCAAAACTGTCTATGGCGAGAGAAACTACCACTAATGACTGCAAGCCTCAAGGTACTCAATTGAACTCTAAGTCTCAAATTCCATAATAAATGGGTTGAAGTCGATGGAACAAAACTAGCTGGAAGGAGGGAATTAAAAAATCCCCCATCAACCAGCATGAGGTACCAACTACACTGAAAAATTTGGAAGAACTCAGGTGAAACAGACTCACTCAATAAGGATGGACAACATGCACTAGTCAAGAGATCTGAGAAGTGTCCGACTCTGGTTTCAGGACTTCATTTGAACAAGAGCATGAGCAGATGGATAGAATCAGGCAGCATAAACTCGTTATAACACTATGTGATGCAGGAGGCATCAACAAAGGGATCCATAATGACTGGAAGCTTAACCAATCGGTGGAGTAAACTGAGAAACAAGTACAGCTCCTAAGGTCCAACTATAGTCCCGACTCATAATGTATGGAGTGGAATGAATGCTCTGTTCAAAGGAAATACAAGAGCTTCCAACTAAAAGTAGTAACCATAATCCTATCCGGATTTTTTGAATATTTCTTTTTTTGGTCTTTTTCATATTTGGAAAAGCTTGAAAAAGAATAAAATTTCTTATAGTACAACAATTGAGGGAATGAGTGTCAAATAGCAAGCAGACTAGTCCCAAGCAGTGGAACATACCTATGATCAATGCAAGGAAGCTTGTGCAGGATGTGGACACTCGGGGGGGTGTTCCCTCAGGGTCAAAAAGTCATCAAATTGGGAAAGGAAAATGGAAGCTCTGCAGGGCTCGACAGGGGAAAGTTCTCAGGCACCAGGCTAACAATTGAGTAAGAGGGAGCTGGCACAAGGCTCAAGCAACAAGCAGGATGATGCAATGCCATCACAACTTGATATAAATGGGGGAGTCCTTATGGGATATGGCAAGCATAAGACAAAGTAGAGTATGAGTCTATATCGTAAAGGCATGGCGTAACTACAAAGGACTCCTGATCTTAAGGACAAACAACGGCATGGGCACCATAATGAAAAAGTGGGTCTAACTAGGGTACCCATGTTTGAAAAGGCCCTACTGCCACATAACGACACTTCTATAACTGTTTGAAGTTTCTGTGTCGGTTAATAAGCGGGGTCGCACCTAGGGTTCATGTAAATGGTCAAAAGGTCAAATGCATAATGCATGTGAAAATGACATCTAACCTAAATGCCAGGTGTTAAATATACCTGCAGTAGGCGCAAAACGATAAAAAACAACTCTCGCTGAAGAAATATGGTCAAAAAATGCTACTCCAAGACATTATATTAGTCCAAAACAGCTTAAAATGGCAAAACTATAGACAAGTGGGTTTTCAAAATTATAAATAGTAAGAAAAATTTACAATTTACAATTCATTTTCACCATTCACCGAATTTGAAGTATTTGGTTAGTTTTCACCTCGAAGTTCAATCGCTGATTCTGGGAGTTATGGGGGTCCGTTCATCGAGCCGTCTGGAGCAAGTTAGTTGTCTCATCCATACCTTTCATTTGATTGTTTTTATTTGAATTTTCATTGGTTCAATTTTTAAAATGGCCAAGCCCTAGTTGGTCATGGCGGTACCCGCAAGCTACTAGCATACAGGTAGAGGGTAGGGAAAACTACCCGCGGTCAACCCATGCATTGACCGCGGGTACCCGCCTCTGTGAGATAATTAGCCTATGGGTACGGTTGTGGAGTTTGTTTTTTAAATAAAATTGACTAAACTCTTGCTTTATCTTTCTCCAGGATGGTTCTAGAATGGAGAGAAAGGGAACATGACCTTGTGGATGAGGCCGTCCTTAATGATTTGCCTGCACAACAAGATTTACAAGCATGTGGGATTTTTAAATTTTGGATCATAGGGGGTTTGAGGGCCCAAAAACTATTGCTCTAGTGTTTGATAAGATATTGGAACAAGATGCACAAAACTTCAACCTAGACGGGAAAATACTTTCCTTGGAGGTTGATTATATCTATCTCATTACTAGTTTGTCCCATTGAAGTAAAGTGGCAAACCTTTGATCTTGTTCTTTGGGTGGTGGGATCACCATTGCTAACTACATAGAGTGGTATTGTCTTCCCAACACTCGGATAGTGGGGAGTCAGGTGCCCATCAGAGCCATAGTCAGTCTGAGCATGAAGGTTATAGTGGCTACCCTTGTGCGGATTACAGGTTCGGCAACTCTTCACCAGGCTTCAAGGATGATGACATTCTATGCCTCACAGTGCATGTGGCCCATGGTATATGACTGGTGCACAACGTTAATGGGGTCCATGAAGGCCTAGTAAATGGAGTGCAAGCAAGGGGAGGCAAAAAACTTTGGATACAACAGTATCTTATGCAATTTCTTCTTTGAGAAAGTTCTAGGGCTCAGTCCAAGGGTTGAAGTCCCTCCTCATAGTCTCCGTGACCCAGACCTGACCCAGTGGGCGGAGGTCTTGACGTGACACGGTGGTGTTCGACAGGAATCACCATACACGAAGGAGTTCTTTCACTAGTGGGACTGACAGTTCATAGCTATAGATGACTACCCCTATGCAGGGATAGACTTCCGTCAAGATCATGATATCCCTCTTCCACTAGGAGCAACGTTTGGAGACATTGGTGAGTTACTCTTTTTATGTTTTTTGTGTATTAAATTTTTAGGGATTTTTTATTATAGATGTAAATGCAAAAATATTTTTGGGGGTAATATCACATATTAGTATTTCATTGTTTGCTCGTAGACAAGGGTCTAGTAATAGACTGTGCAGGTCAACCTATCACGGATGACCAACATGGTACCTTTGATAGAGGTAGTGTAGCTACCAGAGGATATGCAGCGCCATGTTGTGGGGGTACCGAGTACTTGAGTTCGACTGCTACAGCGTATAGCTAATGCAGTACACTATTACTATGAGACACATCCTGTCGAGGCTGTGGCTAGGCCTCCTCGTAGGGCTTAGACATCTGAGAGTCTCAATTTTGTATCGATATGTATATTTTTGAGAGGTACGGGCTCCAATTTTGTATTCTGACACTACCATTTTTTGGACATATTATTTATAAAAACTATGGTTCTCCGGTTCTACTATATGTGTGTATGTACAAATGTATGAATTTATATTCTATTTGTGTGCTTCATTAAGAATGTGACAAATTCCAATCTAGGACATAGTTAGCATATGCATCAGATATATGATTAAAACTTCTCGGAACATGAATGTATGTAATGGAAACAAAATGTCATTCCAAGAGTCTTACCCTTAATAATCTCCGTAATAAAGTAGGGTCCCTCACATGGTACTGACCATTCAACTGAGACACAACTAGTTGTGAATCCAAGTGGACTTCTAAAAAATGGATACCATGTGAAATAGCATCACAAAGTAGCTCAATTATAGCACTGTACTCAGCCACATTGTTATATGTAGGACCGAGACAAGCACCTCCTGAAGACACAACTAGGTGGTCAGGTGAATAAATAACACAGGTAGCAGAAGCAAGCTGCTGTGTATGACGGCTACCACCATTTGCAAACCCTAAGAACATAGGAGATTCCGCTAACATCTATCAATCAAACGGAAGCGAATCAGTAGACCCGAAAACCAAAAGAAATCTAAACTATGTATAAAAGCAACTATACAATAGTATACAAAAGTATTAGCTCGAACTAGAAGTTCAAGCATAATACCACTTGAGGTAGAGCCCATTTCTAGGCTCCTCCAAGACATTCCCCTCATAATCTTCTAATTCATAGGCTCCTTTTTCCAGGACATGCCTCACGATGTAAGGACCTTGCCACATGGGGTTAAACTTTCCTGCCCCCAGGGATTCTTTAGCTTTTTCATATAAGAGGACCAAGTCACCTTCAGCATATTACCGGGGATGGACAAAACTATCATACTGAACCTTGATATGATGTTTATTGGCATCTATAGCCATGATGACATCTCAACGCTGCTCGTCAAGATGATCAAGGTGGATTAAACGTTTCTCAATACCTGATGTATTAGGAAGGATCTCTATGGCTATTTCTAGTGAAGGGATTTCGCATTCAATTGGTAAAATCGACTCCATACTGTGTACCATCTGAAATGGTGAGAACCCGGGTGGCAGTCTTGACTGCGGTTCGATAAGCCCACAAAATAGGATATAACATAATATTCCAGTTGTTCTTGCTCTGTTGGATGCTACGTTGGAGAATGTTCTTTAAAGAATTATTGATTGCTTCAACCTAACCATTTTCTTGGGGATAGTAAGAAGATGAGTGTTCTGGATGAAACCCAATCTTGAGTGACAAATCCCCCATCATCTTGTTCTGAAAGTGACTTCCATGGTCAATGACAATCTCTTTGGAAATACCAAACCAAGTAATAATCTGATTGAATATGAAATGGGCTACTGTAGCACCATTGGATTTTACAGTAGGCATGGCCTTATCCCATTTGGAAAAGTATTCCACGACCACCATGATATGGTGATGCCCCCCAGTCGAAGCTGGATTGCAATCCATGAAATCCACCCCCCACTTGGTGAAGGGACCAATGGTGACAACAGGACGAAGGGGAGCTGGATGCGAGTGCATATTCCGAGAAAATACCTAGCAAGGGTGATATCTCTTCACAGCGTTCACACAATATTTAAAGATCAAAGGCCAAAAGTAACCATCTCGCATAATACGTTGGAATGTTGCAAGCCGTGATAGGTGACCGCCACACGCCCCAGCATGGCAATCATTCAGCACATGCTCCGCTTCTTCGTGAGTCAAGAAACGACAGAGAATAGAATCCTTTCCTCGACGATACAAAGTGTCATCGACGATAGTATAATCTTTAGCGTGGTGTTTCACACGTCGTCGCTCATCCCATGAATAATGCGAAGGAAACTTCAAAGTTTGGAGATATACAATGATATTTCCATACCAAGGGTCCTTTGACGAGATAAGAAATAATTGTTCATCCACAAAGGAATCATCATGGACAACATCCTCATCAAGTCGTGGAAGTTCCGACATAAGCTCAGGAAAAACCAAAGATTTCACTGATTTCGTCGATGCAAAATCGAGATCAAACTCCTGAAGGATCACAATCCATTTATTGTACTTCCCTCATATAAGGCATCGTGATAACAAGAACTGGAATGGATTGATATGCGCTATGACTGTGATCTTACTAAGCATGATATAGTGCTGTAACCGTTGGACTGCATGAACAGTCACAAGTGCTAACTTTTCCACGTGAGTATATCTCATCTCAATGTCTACTAGATTTTGACTAAGGTAATAGATCACATGCTCCACGAGAACATCATCAACCTAAACTAAGACCATGCCAATCGTCTCTCAAGACGCACCCACATAAAGTATAAAATCTCTTGCAAAGTCAGGTGGACTAAGCAAAGGGGCTGATACCAAAGCTTTCTTAAGAGTGTTGAAAGACTACTGGGCTCGCTCATCCCAGATAAATGGTGTGTCTTTCTTCAACAAGCGCGCGAAACCTTTGGTAAGGCTAGCATGGTTCACTACAAAGCAACGTAGAAAAGTAGCTCTCCCTTGGAGGCTCTGAAGTTGTAACAAGTTGCGCGGAGGAGGCAACCGAAGTATTGCCTCAACTTTTAGAGGATCGACTCTAATACCCTCTTTCAAAACTATAAAATCTAGAAGGTTACCTATCCTCATGGAAAAGATGCATTTATTGGGATTCAATCAAATCTTGTAGCATATACATTCGAGAATCAAATGGAGGTGCTTTGGGTGGTCCACTCTCTTGTGAGAATGGCCAGCAAGATCATCCAAGAAAACCTCCATTATATGTTTAAGGTCGTGAAAGGCATAGGTCATGGCATGCTAAAACGTAGCCCCGACGTTTTTAAGGCCGAAGGGCATTTTTCGGTACGCAAATGTACCCCAAGGAAAAATAAAAGCAGTCTTATGTTGGTCCTTAGATTTGATTTGAATCTGGTTATAACCCGAAAATCTATCCATGAACAAAACAATTTCACTTCCCGCACAAGCATCCAAGATCTGATCAATGAATGGAGTGGGGAAATTGTCTTCTGGACATGCACGGTTCAAGTCTCTAAAATCAGTGCATACACGGATCGCTCCCTACTTCTTATCCACACGAACAGGGTTTGACACCCATTTGGTAAGGGGAACGAGGTAGATGAAACCAGCCTTAAGCAGTTTCTCCACCTCTACCTTGATAGCGGCTTCCTTCCTAGGGTTAACAGCACGAAGATGTTGTCAAACCCGTTTAGCATGAGGATATGTTCTAATCTCGTGTTTGACAATACTGGGGTCTATTCCTAGCATCTCCTCATATGACCAGGCAAAAGCTTCCCGAAGTTTTGTAAACAATTTGGTGTAAATGGAAACCTCCTCAGAAGAGAACTAATCACCAATGTAAACGTTCTCAATCTTTTCAGGAGTGCGGGAGATTTTGATTGGTATAGTCGGGGAAATATTATCCATGTTCACCTCCACGTAAATCTCATGTGAGCCCAAAAGAGCCACAGGGTGACCAACCATATCGGCAAGAGTTGTCCTAAACTCTTCTTGCTTGGCGAGATCGAGGTTGGGAAGGAAATAAGAATGATGATGCATATCTTCCCAAGGTCTCTCACTTCCACACCTGGCCTCGATAATAGCTTCATCCGAAGGTAAAGTACCATCGAGGAAATCATTTGAACAAGATGAGTTGGCTTCCCAAACCAGCAGCATAACAAGATCTTCCTCTTTTGTCCGTGAAGAGGAGAGATCCGGCTCTACCGTGGCTTGTTGAATATCTTGATAAGCAATCTAAGCAGCAGAAAGTGGCATAGACATCCCGACATGTGAAATGTCTCCAGACGTGGAACTCGTGGATGGTCGGTCCATGGATCATCAAAATATGAAGTCTGGAACGGTACATTATGCAATGTAGGAGACGCATTATCGGAAATGGTTCCAATAAAATTTGTTAAATTTTGAGCATTAATTCACAATACTCTAGGATCTTTACTGAGAGAATAACATGTACAGTATATCAATGCATAACAATCATATCAAGCATGTCAAGCATCACAAGAATCAAAAGCATGAGACACAAGAGACACAGAGTTTCCATGGGGAAAACCCTAAGGTGAAAAACCCCACAACTTCCTCAGAGATAAAGAGAGCAATGGCTCAACCAAAGTACAACCAAAATACACTAATATAGTATTCTAGTAGCAGATGATCCTCCTCCTCACTAGTGCGCCACTTTCTGAGTGAGAGAAGTATGAGTTTCCAAGTGATCCAAATAGAGATCTCCCAATCTCTATTTATGCTTAACCTGTTTTCCCAATATCCTTATGGGGCTGACTTGTCTAGTTAGGTACATCAATTACATATTACATAAAATAGAGCCGACCTCACACATGGTGGTCTAATAACCCATCGGCAAGTTCACACACTTGCGACACTTGTCAATACACATGACGACACTTCCTTATAGAGGAATAACACATCTGTTATAAGGGTACAATAAATATATATGAAATACATTCCGAAGTTACATATACATTAACACTCCCTCTTAACTAGGAAGGTATTTCTCGACACAGATCTGCTAGACAAGTCTTCTTCTCAGGATCATCGTCATCATCATCGTCACTACTGCTCCTATCTCAACCAATCTCTGACTCAACTCGTCATAGGAAGTTCTATAGAGCCAGTCCTTTTTCATACTGGATGTAGGCCCACCACCTGCAGGTCTTCATCATCACTGGCCATACTGTGGAATCCTAAAGACTTATTACATGCGTCACAAAACCTTGCAAGAGCATCCCATGAATTATTACGGGCACACAGCCCAACCTATTGGATCTCCTAGGGAGATATTACATGTGATCATACCACAAAACCTTGAAAGAGAATCCCAGGAATGATTACGAGCACACAGCTCAACCTATCGAATCTCCCAGGGCGTTATTATATGTGGTCACCACAAAACCTTGCAAGAGCATCCCAGGACTTATTACGTGAACACATCCCAACCTATCGGATCTCCCAGGGAGATATTACATGTGGTCATGGAAAAACCTTGCAAGAGCATCCCAGGACTTATTACGAGCACACAGCTAAACCTATCGAATCTCTGAGGGCGCTATTATATGCCATAGGACAAAACCTCGAAAGAGCATCTACTAGATATCCCAGGGAGCTATTATATGCCAATGGAAAAACCTTGCAAGACTATCTGCAGATATCCCAAGGCGCTATTATATGTTCTCCCAAAGCAAAACCTTGAAAGAGCATTTGTCAGATATCCCAGGGCCAGATTACATGCCATAGGAAAAACCTCGAAAGTCTATCTGCAAATCTACCAGGGCCAAATTATATGCTCATCTGCACAACCTGATCCACGGACACAGAGTATCAACCTGATACTCACCATACATCATCCTAATGTATACATGATCATCCTAATCATAATCACTACAACATACTGCTGCATGTCATCTAGAGCAACATCCTGAAGCTCGTCATCCATGATCATCCTGATCATATAATGCATCTACCTGATGCATACCAAGTATCTACCTGATACATATCATCATACATGATCCACTTAATCATACAATGTATCCACCTAATATAAATACAAAACATTATCCACCTGATCATACCTGATACATATCAACATACATAATCTACCTGATCATACACAGTATCCACCTGATACATATACAGATACATGGTCCAAGCATCCAACATGATGCATATACAAATTATCCTACTGATCATGTCTAGCATCCAACATGATGCGTACATACATATACATATAAATGATCCAACTGATCATATCCAGCATCCAACATGATCCATACATACATATACATATAAATGATCCAACTGATCATATCCAGCATCCTCCTGATGCATATATAGAGCAGTAACTAGAGCATCATCCTGATGCTCATCATCCGATGCTTACATCCACAGCCATGTGAAGGATCCTCCTTCCAACATGCTTGGAATGGCTTCTGCAAATGTGTCCATGACTTCTTCCTCGAAGTGTCATCAATATGAAGAACACCAAGCCTCTCCCTGAAGTACTTGAACGTCACCCTGGCTAGTGGCTTCATCAGCACATCTGCAATCTACTCATCCGTTGCAATGTACAAGAGCTTCATAGCTCCTCTCTACACCATATCCCTGATATAGTGATATTTGATCTCTATGTGTTTCGACCAGTCATGAAACACTGGGTTCTTGGACAGCTTCACACAACTCTGGTTATCACAAAAGATACCAATAGCATCCAACGGGAGATCAAATAACTCAGACAGTAGCTTCCAAAGCCATACTACCTCACAACTAGCTGAACAGGTTGCAACATACTCTGCCTCAGTTGTACTCAGTGCTACGCAGGACTGCTTCCTGCTAAACCAAGAGATCACACCTGATGCCATACTGAAGTAGCATCCAGATGTGCTCTTTCTATCTGTAGCACTGCCAGCCCAATCTTAATCAACATAACCCTGTAGGTTAAACTTTTGATTCGATTCATACTTGAGTCCATAATCCACTGTACCCTTCAAGTACCTCAGAACATGGTTTACAGCAACCAGGTGAACACTCCTCGGATTCGTGAGGAACTGGCTTAATGTGTTCACCACAAAGAAAATATCTGGTCTCGTGTTCATCAAGTACATCAAGGACCCAATCATCTGACGATACATAGAGACATCAACCGGCTCAGGTGAAGCATCACATAGAAGCTTCAGATTCGATGCCATAGGTGTGGCCATGGCCTTGCAATCCATCATCCTGAATCTCTTCAGGATATCTACTGTGTACTTCCCTTGACCAAGGAAGATCCCACCTGCACTCTGCCACACCCCCATACCTAGGAAATAATGCATCATTCCCAAATGTTTCATATCGAACTCGGCAGCAAGCTTCCTCTCAGTATATGCAATCAATCTGTCATCTCCTGTTACAAATAAGTCATCCACATACAGGAGTAGAATCACAGGATTCCCTTCCTCAACCTTGTAGCAAAGGTTGGAATCCTCTTTACTCTTGGTAAAGACCAAACTAGATAGGAAACTGTCCATCCTACCATACCAAGTTCTGGGAGCTTGCTTGAAGCCATACAAGGCTTTCTTCAATCTACACACATATGACTCCCTGTCATGTATTTCGAAACCGAGTGGCTGCTCCACATATACTTCCTCTTCAACTACACCATTCAGGAAAGCAGTCTTGACATCCATCTGGTGTACTTTCCATTTCATTGCTGCAGCTAGGGAAAGTACTGTTTTGATGGAAGTATACCTAGCTACAGGTGCAAAAGTTTCTTCATAATCTATTCCTTCCTTTTGAGAGAAGCCACGAGCTATGAATCTTGCCTTGTATTTCTCTACACTGCCATCTACAGCATGCTTGATTTTGTAGATCCATTTGGAAGTCACAACATACTTCTCTTTAGGTATTGGGACAACATCCCAAACATCATTCTTCATTATTGATTGGTATTCCTCAACCATGGCATCCTTCCATTCTTTCTTTTCCGCTGCTTCTTCATAACTGGAAGGTTCTTTGTTCATAATGTCACAGAGTAAAGCAACATCGCTGGTATGTGATCTGGTTCTCTTCTTTGCTCTTTGTTCTTCTTCTGAATGCCAAATCTTTCTGCATCTTGAATGAGCTCTCTAGACCATGCAGGTTTCCTCTTGTGAGAGTTATCCTCACGGGGTGGATCTACAAGTTCTTGCGGATCTTCAAACTCATGAACAACTTCTGGAATTGCTTCAGTCATGGTAGTGTCTTGAAATCTAGTTTCCTTAGGTTCTTCATAAACTTTGATAGGTGCCTTCCTTGATTTGATGAATGCTGAGTTTTCATCAAATGTTACATCCCTGCTTACATCAATCTTCTTGAACCCTGGAAAGTATATTCTATAATCCTTTGAGCTTTCACTGTAACCCACAAAGATGCCTTTCTTTCCTGAAGGATCTAGCTTGGTCCTCTTTTCCTTTGGGACATGAGTGTATACTAGACAACCAAATATTCTGAGATGGCTGACTTCAGGTTTCTTACCAGAAAAGACCTCTTCTGGTGTCTTGTTGTCCAATATCTTGTGGGGTGTTCTGTTCTGCACATATACAGCTGTTCTAGCTGCTTCTGCCCATAGATGCATAGGTAGATCCTGGTCATGCAGCATTACCCTTTCTGCTTCCATGATTGTTTTGTTATTCCTTTCTGCAACTCCATTCTATTGAGGATTATAAGGAGCAGTCAACTCTGTCTTAATCCCTGAATCACTGCAAAGCTTCTTGAAGTCACCTGAGGTGAATTCTCCACCATTGTCGGATCTGAATGTTTTGATCTTCTTGTCAGTTTGATTCTCCATCAAGGTTTTGAATTCCTTGAACTTATCAAATACCTCATATTTGTTCTTCAAGAAGTATACCCAAGTCTTCCTGGAGAAGTCATCAATAAATGAGACATAGTAAACATACCCACTCAGAAAACTGGATGACATAGGACCACATACATCTAAGTGGATGATTTCTAGGATACCTTTTGCCTTGCTTTCACTGCTTGGGAAAGCCTTCTTAATGTTCTTACCTTTTGCACATCCTTTGAAAACACCTTCATGTTTGGTCTTGATTTCAAGAGGACCCTCTACAGCCTTGCTTGCAATTAGAAGTGCCCTATAGTGCATATGAGCAAGTCTTCTATGCCAAAGTTCACTTGGCTCCATGGATTCATGCACCATGGCATGTTCAGGTTGTCCTTTCAATTTATACAAACCTCCCTCTTGCTCTCCAATCACTACTGCATCACCTATGGTCTTTCCCTTTGGCCACATTAGGACTTGGCCATCCATAAATGCAACCCTCATACCTTTTGCATCCAATGCAGAGATGGAGAGTAAGTTCTTCTTGAGACTAGGTACATAAAGTACTTCTTTCATCATCAAAGATTTTCCAGAATCTAGGTTGTAGGAGGCTTCACCACTTCCTTTGATTAGGTATTGATAATCATCCCCAAGTTTCACCTTATGGGGTGATTCATGTTCAGATAGGTTCAGAAAAGATTCCTTAAACCCAGTCATGTGTTTGGAAGCCCCACTGTCAATTAACCAATCATTACAACCATGGGAGATAGTACCTGTGAGAGCAGAGATTAGAACATACTCTTCTTCACTTGATGATTCATCATCACTATCATCACTTTCTACCCTAGCCTTCTTCTTTGGAGGTTCATCATCTTCGGCAGCATGAGCATGGAACTTTCCTTTGTTTCCCTTCTTCTTCTTGCTGGAGTTGATGTTATCCCTTTTGTTCTTGGGACATTCTGAAGCAAAGTGACCCTTCTCATTGCATGTGAAACATCTCATATCCTTCTTATTCTTTTATTGGTTGTGATAGGATCTCTTGTGGTGAGAGTGCTCCTTCTTGGGCTTGCTTCTTTTGGTGTGGGCTGGGAGAGCTTGATCTTCACCTCCCATCTTTTCTTCACGAGATACAAGCCTAGCTTCTTATTGAGAGCATTCCTCCCACAGTTTACTGAAAGAGATCAATTTCTTTCTTGCACAGATTCCTTGAATAAAGGAGTCCCATGACCTAGGAAGGCCATTCAGAGTGGTCATAACAACTTCACCATTATCCACTACTTCATCCACAACTTCAAGTTGTTCCTTGATCCGCGAGACCTTGGAGAAGTAAGATTGAATGGTTTCTCCATTCAACATCTTGACCCCTTTCAATTGATTCCGTAGGGTCATCTTTCGATTTATGTTCTTCCCTTCAAATAGCTTGGTCAAAGAGTCAAACATAGCCTTGGGTGTCTTTAGAGAAGACACATGGGGTATGAGATGGTCTTTGATGGAATCATCAATGATTCTCTTTGCCTTGACCAAGTTCTTCTTATGCAATACCTTAGCCTCTTCATCCTCTGGTATAGGGATGTCTTCTTTTATGTATGATTCCAACTCATTCTCTTCCAAGATTAACCCAATCCTATACTTCCAAGCTCGAAAGTTATCAGCCCCTTCAAGCTTATCCTCAAGCTTGGTGTGGTGAGACATCTTAAAGAGTACTTCAAATGGAAATAGAAAAGATTTAGGCCTTACTACTTGAAATGCTGAAAACTGGATCTGGTCCCGGATTAGGGTTTGTCGGAAAAACCCTAAAAATTCAAAATGTGAATTTCAACTTTATGAAAGGATAGAAAGATGCGCCTTGATGAGCTGATCAACCTGGTATATTCAGAATTTGAGATCAGCAAAGCTTTACCCTTCAGATTTGCCTTTTTGTCTTCCTGAGTTCACTAGGGAGAGCCCTGAATTAGGGTTTGAGTTTCCCGGAGATCTACCCAGCCAAAAATCTCAATCCAAAGCTCTAAACTTTGATTTTTGCAAGGAACTTCCAGCTATGTCTTTAGATTTCAGAAATTCCTATTTTGTGGAAACCCTAATTTTTAGGGCCAAATCTAAAAATGCTCAGAATTGAATTCTGATTGGATAGATAAATTATCCTTGATGAGTAGAGTCAATCTACTATACTTCTTCTCCAAAATATGTAGAGAGAAACCCAATAAACAAGAAACTCAAGTTTCTGTCACTACAAAATGTCTTCTTCTCAGGTTAGCTCTGATACCATGTTAAATTTTGAGTATTAATTCACAATACTCTAGGATCGTTACTGAGATAATAACATGTACAATATATCAATGCATAACAATCATATCAAGCATGTCAAGCATCACAAGAATCAAAAGCATGAGAGACAAGAGACACAGAGTTTCCGTGGGGAAAACCCTAAGGTGAAAAACCCCACAACTTCCTCAGAGATAGAGAGAGCAATGGCTCAACCAAAGTACAACCAAAATACACTAAGATAGTCTCCTAGTAGCAGATGATCCTCCTCCTCACTAGTGTGCCACTTTCTGAGTGAGAGAAGTATGAGTTTCCGAGTGATCCAAATAGAGATCTCCCGATCTCTATTTATACTTAGCATGTTTGCCCTATATCCTTATGGGGCCGAATTGTCTAGTTAGGTACATCAATTACATATTACATAAAATAGGGCTGACCTCACACATGGTGGTTTAATAACCCATCGACAAGTTCACACACTTGCGACACTTGTTAATACACATGACGACACTTCCTTATAGAGGAATAACACATCTCTTATAAGGGTACAATAAATATATATGAAATACATAGATGAAATACATTCGGAAGTTACATATACATCAACAAAATTAATGGGTGAAGGGAAATCATAAGATCCCATCAATGAAGGGTACATTCCGACACCCGTGTTTCTAGTTGCTAGCTGAGAATCTGTAACTTGAGGTACCACTGATCCCGTGGATGCTGTGGAATAAGGACTAAAGAAATCCAGCTGGTTGATTGTCACAATCTTGCCTTCATGTGGAAAGCAAATAACTCTGAACACAGTGGACGCAACAACTTTCATAGCGTACATCCAATTCCTACCCAGTAGAAGGTTGTAGTCAATGGGAGCATCAACCACCTTGACTTTAATGGGAATAGATTTCCCAACCAAGTGGACAATAAGGGAAGGAAGAATCCCATGTGACTTAAATGACCAACCATCAAATGCAGTGAGCATGGTCCTAGACGTGGATAAGGGAGGAGAGCCAAGAGATTTCCAACAAGATAGAGACATTACTTACGCAGAAGCACCTTCATCAACCATCGTTCTCATGACAAAATTCTGAAGGCACTCCACATGGATTTGAACAACCATGTGGTAAGGTAAGCGAGGTTGAACATCAGTAGTGTCAAACTTGATAATGTTGGGACTCGCCCCATCCTGAACTTCTAAAGCACTCAAAAAGGCATGCCTTTGAGAAGGACACGCCTGTAAAACTTCAAGAGCCAATATGGCACACTACGTTTAGAGGAGGGTTGGATTTCCCTTTTAGAGGATTATTGCGATTACTATTATTGTTCAAATTGTTCCCACCCATACGGTTATTTCTCCCCTTCTTCTTACTACCATGCTGCTAGATAAGATTCGTCGATTGCACAGTGTGTACATCGAACGATGGGGTGGAAGTGGACAAGGTGTGAACCTGTCCGGGAGTAGACTGGTTAAGCGACAAATTTTGCATTTGATTAGAAACCAAATCTATAGGTCGATTACTTGTGGATCCCACAATGCCATCGGCATGTGGTCCAGGAACTGACTTGGGCTCATGTCGTGTTCGCGGTGCGTCAGGAATAATGTCATACAAAATGCCAGACTGAGAATATAATAAATCTAACCGCTGAACCTTTAAGATGGCTTGTTCCTTAGTCACAATGCCGGACATCAAACCATCCTTAGCAATATATGGAAGTAAAGACTTGAGAAACCATTCCAACAGAAACTCTGGAGGAATGTTGGCTTTCACTAACCTCTTCCATCGACGCCACTCTTGAACGTGGTCATAAATGTGCGTGGCCTTATTCTGGTAGAAGGTAGACAAAATTTCAGTACCAGTATTGTAACGAATCAACAACTGGAAATGATCTAAGAAAACCAAAGCTATCTCATTGAAACCCCTATAAGTGCCCCCAGGAAACTTGACATACCACTTCGCGGCTACCCCTGTGAGGGTGCATTAAAATAGTCTCAAACGAACAGAATCGTGATTCAATGAGTTGGATGAGCACCAAAGGTGAAAGGTCGTGATGTGGTCACCTGGATCCTCACCACTATTCCCCTCAAACCTGGGAATGTCCGAAGGGAGCTTGGTAGGGACCGGAGGCCAACTAGGATCGTGACACAACGGATCATTCATGATCTTTGAAAGATCCAGAAGATTTAAATGCGCAAGGAATGGGAGCTGTGGCTGGAAAGCTTGGTTATAAGCTCCAAAAAAAGGTTGATTATAATGCCCCGAAGGATTAGATGGACCATAAGCTTGACCATGACCCTTAAAATGTTGATTATACGGTCCTGATGGGCCATAAGTCTGACCATGGCCATAAGAATGATTGTTAACACCCAAAAAGTGCTCACTAGCTCATTTACCACATTATATGGCTCATTTGTCCATTTTCCTACCATATTTCCATTAAAATCCTAAAAAATCCCATTAAAAAGCCTCCAAAAGGCCTAAAATGCCTCCAAAAGGCCACAAAACCATCAAAATAGCCTAAAAAAGGCTAAAAAACCCCCTTTTCCTCCAAAAATAGCAAAAATCCCCTAAAAAGGGAATAAAAATATAAAATAATGAGGAAAAGGAGGAAAAAACCCTATACAGCTGCCCAAAACCATGTGTTTCCTAAAACCATGGGTCAGCACTCCACCACCAAAAAACTATAAATAGGTGATGGAGATCCCTTATTCCATATCCACAATCACAAGCACCCTTACTCTGCCAAAATCTCTCTCGAAACCCTAGTTCACCTTTGAACTATTTTCACCTTGAGAGCCACCTTTGGCCCATTCCCAACATTGGAGAAGGAGAAGGAGCATTCTTGAAGCTTGGAGCATCCTCTTGGACACTGCAAAGGGCTTCGCCAACCTTCACACTCAAGGTAACATCAATACAAAGACATTCTTTCATTTTGGTGTTTATGCTTCATGCTTGTATTAGAAATAATTTAATGTTTTGTTTATTGCATAATTAGTTTAATATACTGAACTGCTACTAAGGAGTCCATTCTCCTTAGTAGGTGCTCATTGGCACAAGCTAGGGGTAAAACCCTAGCTACAGTTTTGGCGACTCCCCTAGTTTTCAAATTTCTGGTTTCCGTTTTTTAAATTTTTTCTTTCGGCTGTCCCTTTCGGCCGCTGCATACCGCGTCTTTTTCCTCTGCAGTCGCGTCCCGACCGCGCCTTTCAGGCCTTTACCCGCGATCCGACCGTGGCTCTCAGACTGCTTCCGACACTCTGCCGGCGGATTCAAGTATGTTACCTGCGATTCGACCGTGGCTAATCAGCCTGTTTGCCGCGATCTGACTGCGCCTGTCGGCCTTTTTCCTGCGTCGCGACTGCGGCTTCCTGCCTCTTTCGCGCGTCCCGACTGCGCCTGTTAGCCATTTTGCCGCGACCCGACTGTGTATTTTTCCAGTTTTCCTGCGTCCCGACTGCCACTGTTGGCCCGATAGCCGCGACCCGACTGTGCCTTTTCCCCTGTTTCCTGCGTCCCGACTGCAACTATTGGCCCGATAGCCGCGACCTGACCGCCGCTGTTTCATTCAAACCCGCGGTCGGCCTGTTCTGACCCGCCACAGACCCGCGGTCTGATTTCTGCTCTTTTTCTGTTTTTGAGCCCAGCCCCTCTTGTTGCAATATTTTCTGCATTTGAACAGCCCTCTGTCCCACCTGCAGCCTACTTCCTTACAGCCTTTCTGCAACATAATTTCTGTTCCTTTTACAGAATCTTTTTAAAATTTCAGTATTTTTATTTCAGAAAATTTTGCAAATTAAAAGAATCAATTTCAGCATTTTTGATAGATTGGAAGTTGCCCTCCCTTGTGGCACTTCTGTTTTTGGGTTCAACACCTCACGAGCACACACTCTGTCACATTAAATCAAGTGAGCCTTAAAAAGTACCTAACTAAACCAACATTCTAACCCCACTTGGGGAACACAAAAGAATCATTGTAGTTAGGTAGGATCAGGGGGATAGGCTTCCAATAACACCCCTTGGTTATTTCACTTGAGACATAGTTGTTGTCCAACTAGGGAACCAAAATCCCCTAGTACTTTTTGGCACGGTCACGACCAGTTTATCAGAGGGCCTCTCCCTTAGGAGGGTTGAAGTCGGGAGACTGGTTCCGGAGGCCTGAGTGGAATACCGCACTCCATTCAGTAACCGAAGGGCTACCTTTCGCGGTTCGCGGGATATCCCTGTATAGGGGTATTGCGGTCAACGAACTAAACGGCAGATTCACCTTTCTGGACGTGTCATGAACGGGGTATCTTAGTTGCCATTCTTCTAGGATTGACTACCCGGTGTCCCTCCCGGTAGGGGGATATCATAGCCACTTGGCTTTCCTACTCATATTGTCTGACTTGGATTTCATCACCTTGCAGAGGATATGTTTAGTTAAGTCAGAATACTTTTAGTTAGGTGTTTGCATGCTCCTTTACCTCCCTTTGGTCTAGTGAGTCCACCATTTTTCTTTTTTAGGAAACCTGCTGCTTGTTGGTATTCTGACCATCTTTGTTGTTACTCCACCTATTGTAGCACAGCTGTTGCAGTGGGTGTTTTGAGTTGGTTGTTGGCCTGAGTGCCTTTCTTTTTAGCTCTCCTTCTGCACACTCGGTTGCATTAGGATTTTTGAGCTGTTTTTATACTCACCTCAACCCACAGAGATTTAGACACCATCTGTCACCATTGAGTCCCCGAGACATTCTCGGCGCCTCAGGGGCGAGCCCCCACAGCACGGTTCTCTCGACACCACTCGTCATAGATTCCGATCATTGTCCGTTGATACCACTCATCACAGATCTAGAGCCTTGTCACTTGACTCCATCCATCAGCGACGTAGGTCTCCGTCACCAGATAGTGACGCACCTTACTTTACCTCTGATTCTGACGAAGAGTCTGAGAACCCTATTTATACTGCCCCTACTAGCCCCATGGCTGGTACGACTTCCACTCCATTTGTCATAGGGACCATTGGTGGCACATCCACCACTACACCAGTTACTACACCTGTTTTTGGTATGCCCTCCATGGGGCAACCATCTACCGTTCCCCTCACGGTACCTATTCCCACAGCGGGAATACCTATCCCCACTACATCAGTGGCTCACAATACCCATGGTGGTGCTGGACCATCCTCCACTACCTCAGTTCCCCCACTTGGGGGCACCACCCTAAATCTTGTCCCTCCACTTGGGGGCACTGGCCCCAACTTGGTCCACAGCACTACTGTGTCACAGCCTTCTTCCAGTTTGCCGTTTATGGCTAGCCTCAACCTACCTGACCTGGCCAGATTGACCAATGATCCTATTCGACACGACCCTATGTGGCCTCATATGCCTACCAAACTACCCTCTGACATCCCTAAATTCGAGGGTAAGGCCGGTGAGGACCCACAGAACCACATCATGTCTTTTCACCTATGGTGTTCCTCTAACTCCATTGTGGATGACTCTGTTCGCCTCCGTCTCTTACAGCGCACCTTCACTGGCTCTGCAGCCAAGTGGTATATTGAGCAGCCTCATGGGACCCACGCCACCTTTTCTTCCCTGGCCTCGACCTTCCTGCAGTTCTTCCAGTTGCCAGTCCGCTATGACGCGGGCGTTGAGATCCTTCTATCTTGTAGACAAAACACGGCTACCCATATCACGGACCACATCCATGAGTGGCGTAGACGCCGTAGCTTATGCAAGATTAAACTAGATGACCGTATCTTCCTCGATTGGTTCCTCAAGTCCCTGCTTCCTGTCATCGCTAAGGATGTAGCTTCAGAAAGACCCCAGTCTGAAGAAGAGGCCATCCTTAAGGCACAGCAGTTCGACCTCATTTACGCCCAGTCGGGTTACCTTTATACCATTATACCTGACGCCCCTCGCGGCGAGTCCTCCCATCATGATGCGCCGGGGGCATCCCACGCTGCAGATGGTATCATTGGCCGTGTTTCTTCGCATCCCCAACCATTTTCTATAGCACGTCCTACCCCTGGCCCCGACCTGTCGCGGGATACTTCACAGTCTGGAGCAACCAACTCATATGCTCCCATGACACATCACCATTCCCATGGGCCCTCATGTCCACCTCAGTGCTTCGGGTATGCGACTCCTGCTTATGCTCCTCCAGTCGCCCCTCAGCCTTACTACCATCAACAGACTGCCCCAGCTCCTGCGCCTTCACAAGCCCAACCAGCTTATTATCCGCCCCAGGCAGCCCCTGCGGCACAACCACAACCTGCTCCACAGTCCTATCAGCAACCCCCTCAAGTTGCTGCACCTGCTCAGCCTCAACCTACATATCATCCTCCGCAGCCTGCTCCAGCACCTGCGCAACCTCAGAATCCACCTGCTGCCCAAGGGCAAGTTTACGCCCAACAAAACCCGCAGCAAAACCAGAATAACCAACGTAACCAGGGCCAACAGAACCGCGGCAAGGGCCGTAATCAGGGAAATAACCAACCTGCAGACCAAGCTGGTCAACCGGCTAATCCCCCTGACAACAATAATGCGGCCCCCGCTAATCAAAACCCTGATCGCCCGCCCAAGCAGGCCAAAAACCCCAATTTGCGGACGAACCACCCTTGTTCTATTTGTGGGGTCTATGGACACTACACCCATGCTTGCCCACACTTGGAGCGAGCTCGGCAGCTCTGGGTTGACGAGGCCCATCGCCAAGGGCATGCGGCCCCCCAAGCGCCACCCAACCCCCCCCAACCTCAGCAACCCCCTTTAGTGCTGCAAAACCCATTACCGACCCAAGGCGTGGTGAACACTCAGCCGTTGGATCCTCAAGCTAATGTGCAACCCCAACAACAACAGATCACCTACGCTGCTCCTGATCAACCCATGTTCGACTCAGGTACCCACCACTTACTGATGATGTCATCCGCTGACGTCAACCTACAGACCCGTCGGAACCAATATGGCTCCACCTCTGAAGCCCCTCCCACGGATAAACCTACTAACGCCTATCCCACCGATCAGGCGTTACGTATACCTCCGCCGCCCATAGACGGCGCTGCGAAAGCACCTCGTTTCCCACTTCGCCGAATCAACAATAACCCTAACGCGCGTGCTGCGTCAAACTACAACATCGTAGACGACCTAGCCCAATCTCCCGCAGCCATGTCTGCGTTGGAAGTCTTGAAGAACTGCCCTTCCCAGCGCAAGACTTTACTTTCCGCCATCGGGGGGATTGACCCAACTGATTCACACTTGATGGCATTTGATTTAGACCAGTCTGAACCACGCCTACCTTCCAGCTTAGCCTTCCAAGTTACAGTCTCCGTTAGGAATCTTGTTATCCATCGGTGCATCATCGATGAGGGTGCTTCCACATGCGTTATGTCTACATTTGTATGGCAGAAGCTAGGATCCCCTCCTCTCCAGCAGTCCACCACTGCGTTACGTGCCTACGACGGTCGTTCGGCCCAGCCCCAAGGCCTTCTACCCAACGTTCCAGTCCAGTTAGGTGGTAAAACAGTTCTTATTGACATAGAGGTAATCAATGCCCAATTGGATTACAACCTTCTACTTGGCCGCAGCTACATGTATGCCATGCGGGCGGTTGCCTCTTCTGTCTTTCGCACCATGATGTTCCCCCATGAAGGACGCGTGGTTAAGATTGACCAGCTCACCTACTATGATCCCAGTGCTCCGGCGGCACCGGAAAATGTTCTCCCCATGGTTGAACAACCTGTTTCTAGTGCCACCACCTCGTTTGTTTCCTCTACGGGGCCTGGAGTCTACTCAGACGCGCCGATGACCTCCACCTTTCAATCCATTCCTCCGCCGTCATCTACGCCCGAAATGTCTGACTTATGTACCTTGTCCCATGACATCCTACCACCTAACAATCAACCATCCTTGTTTCCTAAACCACCATTGGTACCTAGTCACATTGGTGTTACACCGATCCATACGATCCCCTTCCTAGTTCCTCCAGCAGGAGTAGTAAGCGCCCCGGTCATGGCTACCCTTAGCCTCCCTGGGTTAACATTGGGATTACCTGTATGGTATCTTTCGCCTCCCGTTCGCCCCGCCGACACCAGATGTCGTCCTCCAGCCGGTGCAACCCATGGCTACTACCACTCAGCCACCTCCCGGTGTCTCTACCTCTTCGTCCTCCACGACACCTCCTCCTCCTCCTCCACCCACTGGGGGCAGAGGTCCACAACCTTACACTGCTGTCCCAACTCCCAAGACAGTCAAGAACTCTCCAGTGTTCCGTGCTCCTCCCAAATGCTCGCTGTGTGACGAGTTGGGCCATGCGACCCACCAATGCCCACAGTTACCCGCATTGCAGAAGCACATGCAAATGCTCGATGATGACCCCAACCTCCCAACTGTCGAACTCAACCCTACTCCTAAGCCTAAAGATAAGTCCCTACGTACCAACCACTCCTGTGCCATATGCGGTATTTACGGGCACTATTCACATCATTGTCCCGATCTCCCGGATTACAGAGCAGCTCTTTACGAGATGAACAATCTGGACCTTGAGACGGCAGCACCTACCATTGAGGAGATCTACCCCCCGGTCTCTCCCCCTTCTGAAGAGGTTAATATCATCTACATGATCTCTTCAACCAACACTTCTACTACCCCCCTCGTCAACCGATTTGACGACGCAGACTTTCCGTACTGATGAGGAGATTCTTGAGGCCCTAACTGCCCCGGATTATCCTTGGGATGATATGCACCACCGTTCCTATTTCATCCCAAAAGCGTCTTCCTCTAGCACCGCTACCCAATACGCGGTCGAATCCAAAGACTTCCTCCCCACCAAGGTTGACTGGTTCAAGGACCCTATTCCTGCTCCTGATGCCTTCGAGGAAGGCAACATGGCCAACATCTCACCTGTCATCCAAGTTGATATTGCTGCTCCAGGTCGTGCCCCTGAACTCATTACTTTAGGCGCATTCTGCAGTAAACAAGAGATTGAGGACTACACACACCTTTTCCAAAAATTCCGTGATGTCTTTGCCTGGTCTTATACCGAAATGCCTGGTCTTGATCCCGCAATTATAGAGCACCACATTGACACATGGCCTGATGTAACCCCCGTTCGTAAAAAACAATGTCCTCTGCCTCCCTCAAAGTTCCCAGGATATGCCCCTGAACTCATCACTTTAGGAGCCTCCTGCAGCGAGCGGGAGATTGAGGATTATATACAACTCTTCCAAGAGTTCCGTGATGTCTTTGCTTGGCCCTCTAACGGAATGCCCGGTTTCGACACCACCATTCTCAACCATCACATAGACACACGGCCAGAGGAACTCCATGTTCTTACTGAAACCAACTCTAAAGGCCTCCCTTTACGCAACCCCCATGATGGGTTGCATCCTACGGAATCTCTATCCATAGAATAATTCGCGGCCCCATTTTGGTCCGCATTGTACAGTTTGCTCTCTTTTTTGTTTTTCACTTTTTTACCATCATCTCACATTCATCCTTTATGCATGATTACAGATGGACCATCTTCCACCTAGTTACACTGGCTTCGCTGACGGCACAAGCCGCTGGTCTCCCAACCTGGCTTCTGCAGCATGGGTCTTGTACTCCCCTTCCAACGAGATGATTCACCTTGACGGGATATGTATAGGCGCTGCTACCAATAACCAGGCGGAGTATGATGCCGTGACCGGTCTCCTGACTGCCGCCCTCCAAATGGGCATAAGTCACCTTCATGTGTTCCTTGACTCCCAGCTACTTGTCTCCCAGCTCAACAACTGCTACCAGGTGCGTGATCCCTGCCTTTTTAGAAAATTCCTGCGCACAAAACAACTCAGTCGACAATTTGAATCCATCACATTCACACATGTCCCCAGAGCTCAAAATCGTGTCGCAGACCAAATGGCCAACAACGTCCTAGACTGGCATATCAATCACACCATGTAACATCATGCATCATCATCCCATAGCATCTCATAAAAATACATATAAAAACCCAAAAAGATTGCATCGCATCCACATTTGCATCCCTGTACATACACCACATGCATATCCGTAGGGGCATCCACGTGCCTAAACAAACATATATCATGTCACATCACATAAAATACACAAGGGGCATCCATGTGCCTAACATCCTAACCTACTTGCATCCACGTGCAATATAAAAATATCATAACACATAAAGCGCATCCACGTGCGTACCAATAAACCAACATCATACAAAAAGGTGCATCCATGTGCATATATATATCTCTCAAAAAATATACATGTTCAGTGCTATACATGTCCTGAGTACCCCCGTACTCAGCTATACAAAAAATGGCTATACATGCCTACAACCTCATCTACATACATGCCGTAGCTACAAAACTCGGGGGGGAGTCCCCTGCACTCCCTAATGAGAGTCGTATCCTGCATCACTGCCAGCATCGGCTGCCTCTGAGTCCTCCCCTCGCTCCTCCTCCGGCAAGTCCTCCTCGCCTCCGGCCTCCTGTGCCCGAGCCCGGTCCACCAAAATCGCCACCCGAATCGCGATGGACCTAAACTCACGGGGTGCCCCCATGCAATCCCGTACCACATCCGGCTCGACATCTCGCCAACCCTCGTCGGTCACTCCTATCAATAACCGATCTAAAAGCTCCCGTACAGACTCTAGAGTCACCTCTGGGTCCCGGCGCCGCACCTCTCCTCGTCCAGGCAGAGCTGGCACGGCCACAATACCCCGCCGGGCCACATGCCCTGGAGGTGGCCTCGGGCCCACATCTGCACAAACCAACCATATGTCAGTCACAGTATATCCATCTACTATCATATACATAACATATGACATACATAACATGCAATAAAAACACACACGTACCGTCGGGACCCCAGGCCTGTCCTGGTGCCCGTGGCGCCTCCGGATCTCCTGTGAAGTCCATATCCCGATACGGGAAGTCATCCAGCGTCAGTGGTATCTGAAGCCACTGCAGGTACAACTCCTGTGTAAAATACCTGCCCACGTCGCCACCACCACGGCGGCGCATCATCTCACCCCAACGGACCATCCTCGGCTCCCTCATCCCTCCTGCCCTAATCGGCACCCGTGGCCGCAGTGTGGGTACCCTCTCCATAAAGAAGGCACATAGGAAGGACCCAAAGCAAAAGCCCTTGCCATCTTCCTTCGCTGCCGTCAGCTGTCGCTGAACGCAGGTCAGGAACATCTGGCCCCAGGCGTAGTATGTCCCATCTAAGACGCGCTCTACCATCTGCATCTGACCCCCAGACACCTTCTCCGGTGACTGGGAGCCCAATACCCGTACCACACACGCCGCCATGGCCTGCACTGCCGGCTCCTGTAGATCCCTCACCAGGAGTGCATTCCTATGCACCCTCGCATCCTGACCGCAGTACCTCTCCAACATGTCCTCCATGTCGACGTCCGCGGCAACCCGCGGCTGTGTGTCTGCCACCCTGCCCAAGCAGGGTAACCCCGTCAGAAAGTAAACATCTGTCAGGGTGAGGTCCACCCTCTCACCCTGTACCCGGAACGCCTGTATGTCCGGCTCCCAAAAGCTGATCAGACGGTTCAGCAACAATGTTGCTGTCCGTATCATAGGTATTTGCGCGAACTTCAAAAGTCCGCACAACCCCAGCACTGACCGCACATGGCGGTTCTCTCGGATGAAACGCATGGTCTCATCAGGGATCTCCCGCTCTCTCCAGAGAACCTGGGGCATCCTGCCAATCACACAAAGTGAACTCATCAGTCTCATGACAACTTAAGAAAAATATTTTTCCCTCCCAAAAGCCCTAAAAGCTCAGCCCAAAACCGCGGCTTTCGGGTTTCTTGCCGCGGTTTCCGACCGCGGCTGTCAGGCACATGGTCGCGGTTCCCAACCGCGCCTGTCAAGCCCTAAACCCGCGGCTGGGAACCGCGTGTTCCTCCTTGGAACTCGCGGTACTCGACCGCGGTTCCATCCAAGAATCACGCGGTCTCCAACCACGTGGTTCGGCCCCGAAACTCGCGGTCTTCAACCGCGGTTTCGACCCCCTAACCCGCGGTTCACCCCACGTGGACCGTACAAGTCAACCCTGGGACCCACTACCCAACCCCCCACCCGAAAAAATATGCAGGCATGAGTTTAGTAAAATACCTGTATCTCACGGATCTGCAAATAGCCAGACGGATCGTCCAGAAATGCCACCTAAGCTCTGGTACACTCACCTCACAAGTCCAAGTCAACAAAGTACAAATGACACATGTCATGTTGGACCCACCACTATTTATAGTCAGTTGACTTTTTCTTGTTTTGGTCATTCTGGCCCCATACGGCGTCCGTTTTTCAAACCGTTTCCACCACTGGAATCAGCGCGACGTGACCGTCATGATGGTCACCTCGTTGCATTATTTTTGTCCTGTCATTTTTTACCCATTTTTCAGACGCCACTAGTCGCCTCGGTTTGCGTGCCACATCGGCCGTTCTCCATTTTTCACATGTTTTATATCATCGGATTCATTTTTCCGAGACTGGTGATGATGCTTGAGATCATTTCTCGCTCTCACCTCCAGCTTTTCTGGGCATTTTTCAAAGTGCCCCCCGTCACCTCGGTTTGCGTGCCACATCGGCCGTCACCCGTTTTTGACATCCTTTATATCGCCGGATTCATTTTTCCGAGCTCGTGATGATGCTTGAGATCATTTCTCGCTCTCACCTGGTACAATTTCAACATTGTGTCCCAACACCTTGCTGCCTCGGTTTGCGTGCCACATCGGCCGCCATCGGATTGTTCCACATTTTTACATGAGCCATTCACTCCTGTCATACTGCAAATGTTTCGTTATTTTGCCACCATTTCATCTACCCCGCAAGGAGTTCCATCAGTGTTCCCACCTACCCTCGTTCTTGGTCATCATTACTCAACCTTGATTGAACACTTCCTCCTTGCCTGGCCATTCCTTTTGTCCGGTATAATTTTATCCCTTTTTCGGGCCGGACAAGTCCTTTACGAAAAAGGCACTTAGGGAGTTTCCGTTAAGCTCTTTTCTGACTCCTAAAAGAATGAAAAGATCGCCGAGCAATCTTGCTTCCTTTCATGCTCGTTAAAGTACCTGAAAGGGCGTCTATCTGGTATAAGTTTAACCCTTTTCCGGACCTGGTAGACTACTTACGAAAAAGGAATACTCTAGTCACACCGGCTAGAAGAGTTCTTCATTGCATCCTTTTATGCTTCTTTGGGCCTTGGAGACTAAATCTACGAAAAAGCAACCCCCTGGAGTCTTCTTACTTGCTTTCAGACTCTCTAAAATTGAAAGCAACCACGAGCATGCACTGTCCTGGGCTCGTAAAATCCACACGACAGTACCATTCCACTACCTCAGAGTCTTCTTATCGCTTTCAGACTCCTTAAAATTGAAATCAACCACGAGCATGCACTGTCCTAGGCTCGTAAAATCCACACGACAGTACCATTTTACACACACTTCTTCTAGTTCCTTAACCCCTGAAGAAGTTTTCCCCCGTGCCTCTTGGCACTTTGATCTATCATCTCGGCAGCACCCCCAATCAGGTCGCCTTTGTTCAGAGTATTCAGCAGTCTTCTGCCATTTTACACCAGCTTGAGTCTCCCTCAGCCAGTTATTCCCCCAGATCCATTACAGCTATGATCCCTTTCCCCTGAGTCAGTTTCATATGCTGCCAGATCATTCCCATTATCATACTCTGAACAAAGGAAGTTTGAGTCCACCCGCTCTACTTGCCCAGTTGTCCTCCCACAGTTTATCAGTTCTGCCATCAGTACTATCACATTTCGGTCTTGTACCTCGCGCTCCTGTCAAGGAAACATCATTGCCTTGCTAGGGGCAGGTCTCCCTCTGTCGACGACAGCTCCTCTATTCCAGAGGATAGGCCCAGAGGTCCCTACGCCTTGGACTTATCACCATCTGTGGTAGGTGCCTACGGATCATTCCGAGAGGAGACATCATTGCCTCTCCGAGTGGTTGTTCCTCACATGCTCGACTTCAGCACCTTGATCGCATCGTTGAGGATCGCGTAGGATTATATCCCATCAGTTTTTAGTCGAAGACCCCGGATTTCCCCCGACTCTAGCACATTGGTGAGTCACTTCGGAACGCCCAGTTGTATGTTCCTGTGGATGTCCGGGCTGCGTTGGCGTGTGTATTCGGAAGCCATCCAGTTTCATGCTTCCTTGAGTACCCAGTTTCAGTTCCAGATCAGTTCCAGTTCAGTGTACCATGGAGAGTATGACCCCAGTCACTATGATCCAGTAGCTCATCAGTTCCTTTGGTACCACACTCAGTAGCACTGTTGATTGTTCCGGTGCACCAGTTCTACAGTTCACACATGATCCGCTCAGCAGTATGTCCCGGATTTGTGTCCCCTCTGGACTCTTATGATGTACATAGTGGTCATGTATCTTACAGGTCCCCTTTTTTGGGCCTCACAGTTATATTTATGTATCTTGATACGAGCATGGGTATGCCCGCCTCGTCCATATATTGAGATTATTCCTCAGTCAGTATTTGAGGTCATGTATATTTCAGGTCCCCATTTTTTGGACCCCATTGTTGTTATTATGTTATATCCTGATACGAGCATGGGAATGCCCGCCTCGTCCATATGATCAGATGATTCCTCATCCTTTATTGAGGTTATGTACTTTTAGTTCTTGCAGTTGTTCGGGATCGTTGTTACGGGCTCCAGTTTGTTTCTTCTCTTCTCTCCACATCCCAGGAAAACCATTCATGACTTATGATGTCCATCGGCCATACGATGAGCTCCTGCCCTCGCACATCAGGGGGCAATCTGTTAACACCCAAAAAGTGCTCACTAGCTCATTTACCACATTATATGGCTCATTTGTCCATTTTCCTACCATATTTCCATTAAAATCCTAAAAAATCCCATTAAAAAGCCTCCAAAAGGCCTAAAATGCCTCCAAAAGGCCACAAAACCATCAAAATAGCCTAAAAAAGGCTAAAAAACCCCCTTTTCCTCCAAAAATAGCAAAAATCCCCTAAAAAAGGAATAAAAATATAAAATAATGAGGAAAAGGAGGAAAAAAACCCTATACAGCTGCCCAAAACCATGTGTTTCCTAAAACCATGGGTCAGCACTCCACCACCAAAAAACTATAAATAGGTGATGGAGATCCCTTATTCCATATCCACAATCACAAGCACCCTTACTCTGCCAAAATCTCTCTCGAAACCCTAGTTCACCTTTGAACTATTTTCACCTTGAGAGCCACCTTTGGCCCATTCCCAACATTGGAGAAGGAGAAGGAGCATTCTTGAAGCTTGGAGCATCCTCTTGGACACTGCAAAGGGCTTCGCCAACCTTCACACTCAAGGTAACATCAATACAAAGACATTCTTTCATTTTGGTGTTTATGCTTCATGCTTGTATTAGAAATAATTTAATGTTTTGTTTATTGCATAATTAGTTTAATATACTGAACTGCTACTAAGGAGTCCATTCTCCTTAGTAGGTGCTCATTGGCACAAGCTAGGGGTAAAACCCTAGCTACAATGATAACCTCCTCCAACTTGACCTGTGTGAGGGTAATCAGGTATATATGCATTTTGAGCACCATATTGAGGTGGGTTATAATGATGACCTGTCATGTTCCCAAATTTTCCTATGGTCCAGGGGGGATGATTTTAGCCTAAGTTACCTAGGCATTAATTAAATAATTAATGGATGGATGAAGGAAGATTCCTAAGGGTGAATTAATGGAATTAAATGGATAAGGAGGGGCTCCCATGAAGTTATTAACCCCCAATTCAAGTGCTAAGGTGATTTATTAATTAATTGGGGAAGTTTTGAGGCAATTACACCATAGTAGTTAATTAATTACTGGATAATTAATTAATTGCTTAGCTAAATTATTTATGAGTTGTATTATTGTCATTTAAATGTTTATTACTAATAAATGTGCCAAGTGGTTGATGACTTGGATAGGAAATTCGAATTGGTCAAGTAGGCCAAACTTCCTTAAGTGATAAATCTCATAAAAGCTAAGGAATATAGTGGAGACAAGTTGGAAAGATGAACCCAAAAAGGAAACTGACAAAAGCTGACAAAATCAGACAAAAGAAGGAAAGAGGAAAGTAAAGAAAGTGGAAAGATTCAGAAAAGATTTCAAAATGAAAATAGAAACAACCACAAAAAGATACCTAAAGCACACTTGCCCAAATTCAGTGAAGGAGGTGAAGGAAAGAAAGTTTTGAAAGCTCAGAAGTTGCTATTCTCCTCAAGAAATGCGTCCTCATGGCTTTGGAGTAGAATGGGAAAGTGGGTAACCTACTCTCACAGGTCACCAAGCCAAGAAATTGCTCAGTAGGTCATCATGAAGTTTATAAAAGAATCCAACCAACTCCATTTGATAACTTTTGTCATTTGCAATTTTTATTTGAGAGCTCTGAGCCTCTCTAGTTGAGTGATGTGCCTCAACAAGTTTGCTTGGGATATGTGCCCCAAGGCCCCATGAGTTTCCAGTGAGTGTTATGCAGGTCCAGAACATGATGCTATAGCCAATAACATTCAGAACAGTTCAGCATTGAAGTCACACAATCAGTTTGAAGAGAAGATCTCTCTTACAGTGAAATCCTAGCTAGTTTTGGTGAAGCTTCTCTAGTGGAAGATGAATGCTCCAGTGGAAGTGCCCAAGGATTGATGGAGGGTTTTTACATCCATATGTTCAGCCAACAATGATTTATAGAAGCATAAATCATTCTCAGAACTGATCCATTCTCTTCTTCTCATTACTTCTTACAATCTCACCTAAATTTGGTGGTGTTTTCCCCATAAGGAAGAGAAGATTTGTCGTTAGCTCTCCATACTTTTCCAGAGACTTAGTGTGCATCCATACACTCTGTTTCAGACCCATTGAAGATAAGAATACACCTTCAGAACAGATATTGGGTCATTACTTCTCTTCTTCCAATAATTATATGTCCCTATGAGGTGATCTCCTCGTCTATAATTCATTGTACGAAGGAGGAGCTATTAAATGAGTGAAAAATTGGTTCAATGAGTAACATTTCAACCAAATTCTTTTAATTACATTATATCAGAGCACTCTAATATTTCATAACAGAGTTTTACATTTGAATAAGTCAATACTTAACTCAGAATAGAAGACTAGCTCATTGAGCATTGTTTAATGACTAGTTTCACTAAAATGACTGTCAAATTTATTCTAAATGTTAGAACTGATTTCTGTAAGTTGTAGAAGGTCATTAATATACCATACAAGCTATATCAGCTCATACTTTAATAATTTGAAAGGATTTACCCATTGTTTGTAAATATTGAAATTTGACTAGCTCTGTCATCCCGACATGGTCTAAAACATCTAAACCACCTCTACCCTTCCCAAACCTTTTTTATTGTTGTCCATAGCATACATTGAAACTATTTGACCATAATAACTCAGTTTTGTACACACCCAGTCTAGTAAGCATATGTTGGTGCGCCCAGGAAGCATTGCGGTAGGCTTCAGCAGTAGCTAATGTCCGAAACATAAATGGCCCCAGTGCTTTGTGCTTAGGAATATCCCTCTGATATTATTATTTGCTGCTGCACATTTCCCCATACAAATTCAAGAACTTAAATTTCATCCCACCATCCTTAGATTCAGTCTCCATCCCCCTCACTAACATCTGCTCTGTTTAAAAATATTATTAAGAAATTTATCCAGTGAATTTTATTAAAATTTTTGAAGTTGAGTTAATATCTTGGTTAAATATTTCCAAGGATATTACATGACCAACACCGACTATATTGTCGTAAGGGTTACCACCATAATTATGGGGCATATACATGCTATTCGCAGCGAGAACCGTGTTGTAATGGACATGGTTATAAGGTATGTTCCCACCCCCTACATAAGCATTATTAGTAGCGTGAGTGACTTCATGTGGTGACCATAAGTATGAGATGTATTCTCAACTCCAACATTGGTATTAGTAGTACCAGGAATGGTGGTGTTGTGACCATGAGTATAAGGTATATTCCCACCTCCTACATTAGCATTAATAGTAGTGGTAGCAGACGTAAAAGTATACGGTATGTGTCCACCCCCATGATTGGGAGGATTGTTAACATTCTCAAAAGTGGCCCTCGGTTGATGGGTAGAGGCATGTGTATTGAAATATGGATGGTGAGTCATGTTGCGAACATTGTTCCTATTAGGATGGGTAGTCCTAGGAGATGGCCTTCCTCCGACATTTGGATTGTTAGGAGGGATGTGATCGGTCTTTATACTATGTGTGTGAGTGGAAAACGTGGTGCCCCCAGTGAGGGTATTGCCCCGAGTGGGTGCAGTGTTGCTAACACCATGACTAGTGCTAGCATGACTACCAAATAGAGTAGAAGGATCAACTGTGTTGTAATTAGGCATACCAAAGAGAACGGGGTAGCGTTGGTCGTAGGGTGTGTGTTATCATGCAATTTAGGCATCCCATATCGGAAATCATGTGCATTCAAAGGATCGAATGGGTCGTCCTCGGGTGGGTCAGGACCAAACAAACTAGGTTGGGTATTGGGTGGACCACCACCCCATGCCTCTCAAGGAGTAGGGGTGTCTGAAGTGTGTTCGAATCCACCCGATGGAGTCGTAGGGATTTCTTCTGTGCCCGAATGTGCATTCATGACATCGACGATATATGTTTCGTAAGAATCCGAAGACTCGGAGGGGGACTTCCGGTATCCCCTATCAATACAGCGTGTAAGCTTGGAAGTTGGTAAACCATCCAACCGACGAGATCGACAGAGATCAGGACTCTACACCATGATATCTCTAGAGAGACTATAAAATCAAAGCATCCCCTAACGACCAAACTATCAATCAAAAATAGAAAATCAAGAGAACACACCTAGAGAAACTATAGCTAAGAGCATGCAAACAGAGTGGCTAAATGAGCTCCCGACACTACAGCCAGTATATTGTCTCTCTTAGGAGAGGCTTGAGCCTCCCAAACTATAGCTAGAGGTAACATAATCAGTTATAAAGGTTCCCAGGCTTCATTGTGTGCACAGGGTCAAGTCCCTATACAACGAAAATATGTTGTCCAACCCCTATCTGACTCAGGATACGAACAGTATAACCACTCCAAGCACCCTGTGCGATAACTAGGTAAGGAAACTATGGTCACTGCAATATAACCAATTCTCAAGGGGACATTTGTAGGTGGGATCAGTTGTATGGGAAAGGTAGCTAAGCTCAAAGCACAAGAGGATGAACGTTCGGTACCCCCAGATACGAACAAATCCTGGAAATATCTCCCACGTTCAGCCGATATTGGAGGGCTATTTCTGCAACCAACCTCCCGTGACCTCGTGCTTAACTCTGGTCTGAGTAGAGCTTTCTGAGAAAACCAATATATACCATGTATTTCACCACTCCCTCGTCAGACACATAATGTTTCATCTAGTAGTCTTGGATTCTTAACTCACAATGATCTATTCCAAGACTCTAAACCTATGCTAGTTGGTGTACCCCATAAATAAAAACCATTCTAATCAATTTTAATATTATGTGTTAATTTTAACGGCTTTGGTTACTCAAAGGATATGGTCGTGAAACTAATGATGTATATGACTCAATAGTATGCAAAATTGTCAAACTCTAGACTCATCTATCCAATAAAAACAATGCCACTAGAATGAAAATCAATCCAACAGTTTTGAAATAAAAAATGCAACTCTTTTATATTTTCAATGCAAAAGCAGATCCTAAATGAAAGCACAAGCACTCGGATGCAAAATGCAGTACATAAAAGTAATTTTTTTTTTTTGTATTTTCAATTATAAGCAAAAGAAAAATGCAGAACTATGTTTTTGTATTTTTCAATATAAAAAAATGAAAAATGCAAGCAAAATCCCACTATTTAGCTACAGAAATGCAAAGGAGATCACTCAGACAACTCAGCAGATCCCAAACAGTAAGACTCGGCCAATATAATAAGCTAAAAAATAAAAAAAATGGGTAAAAACCAACAAGGCTCAAAACCAAGAGAAAAGAGGAGTTCTGGTCACGAACAAAGCATGGAACATTTAGGAACAAGGCCAAAGAAGACCCGGGAACACTCACAAGCAACCCAGCAACAACCAAAGTCCATAAACCAATCACCCCCAAAGTTGTACGCTACTGTCGAAGAAAAAACTATGGGTACCCATAGGCTATAATGCAAACAGAAGCGGGTAGACATGGGAAGAACTAGGCTCACTCGCATACAGGGAAAAGCAAATGAGTAAACAAAGAGCCCAATGACCCAGAAAAGGCCTGTTCTCTATAGTGTATCCTAACGGCCAATCAATGACACAAAGAATTGACACACATCAACTCTAAATAAGGACTAATGCCTAAAAATCCCCAAAAATGGATGTTCTCCCTAGTGGAGTCGCCATTTATGTTATGGAGAAAACTTCCTATGGCTTGGGGTAGACCACAATAGATAGCTGACTACCAGAAAATGACTCAATTCCCAATACAATGCTAAGATAATGGAGAATACAACCAACCTCGATCTGGACGTTCGATGTAGATCCCCGTTGAAGCTTTCAATTAGTGCACTTGAACCTACAAATTAGTCTTGACAGCCAATATACAAAAAGAACATATAATATATGAAAGACATTAACATCATCAATAGAAATGGTCCATGATATCATAAGTAAATGCAACCCAATGTAATATAAACAACATTCACAACATTAATGGACGAGAATATGAGTATTTCTATTAATGAACAATAAGAAGTACAATCTGATATGACCTCTTTCCGGGAACCAATCTGAACCAAGAACTGGGTCTCTCCACTTGTGCCTCCACCACTTCAATCCTCCATGGAATGGAAAACTCAAACTATGAAAGGAGTTTGGAAGGTGAACATAAAGGGTTCACAAAAACAAGGATCAATGAGTGTAGACTCAAGATACGACAAAAATTCACTAGATTTATCTTGCTCTCTCCTTCTCCTCCCTTCCATATGCCATATGCGCTCAATATATAGTCCTTCCAAAGGTAAGTGAAAGGACACATCGAGGCATTTCGGGGAAAATGGAGGGCCAAAGGTCACCCTAAGACCATTTTTTGGGAGTAAAAAGTAATTTACTAGTGACTTTTACCATTTTACTTGACACCCACAGGTTATAGTGGATCAACTCATGAGTACACTAGCTAAAATGTAACAGCTAGCATACAGGAAGAAAAATAGGGAAAAAGTGTGTTCTGAAGGACATAAAGTGACTCTGAGTCAATGAAATGGATCCTGAAGGCCAAAGCATGTTGATGCTCACAAGGTGGAAAATTACGTTGTAACACTTGGACAAGGGAAGTATGTAGTAGAGATCCTAAAGCAGTTCGGGATGATGGACTGCAAGGCCATGGCCACACCTATGGAATCAAACTTGAAGCTATTGAGTGATGCTTCATCAGATTCGGTTGTTGCCACAATGTATTGTCAGATTATTGGGTCCTTGATTGACCTGACGAACACGAGTCCATATATTTTCTTTGCTGTGAACACTTTGAGCTAGTTCCTAACGGATCCTAGACATGTTCACTTGATTGTTGTAAAGCATATTCTGAGGTACCTGAAGGGTATGGTTGATTATGGGCTCAAGTATGATGTGAATCAAAAGTTTAACCTGGAGGGTTATGTTGATTCAGATTGGGCAGGCAGTGCTGCAGATAGGAAGAGCACTTCGGGGTGCTGCTTCAGTATGGGATTAGGTTTGATATCTTGGTTTAGGGGAATAAATCCTACGTAGCACTAAGTACAGCCGAAGCAGAGTATGTCGCATCCTGTTCGACTATTTGTGAGGAATTATGGCTAAGGAAGCTACTATCTGATTTGTTTGATCTCTAGTTGGATGCTACTTATATATTCAGTGACAACCAGAGTTGTGTGAAGTTGTCTGAGATCCCGGTGTTCCATGACAAGTCGAAGCACATCGAGATCAAGGATCAATATATCAGGGATATGGTGTAGAGAGGAGTAGTGAAGCTCCTATATGTTGCGACAGACAAGCATATAGCAGATGTGTTGACCAAACCACTAGGCAGGGTGAAGTTTGAGTACTTCAGAGAAAGGCTTGGTGTTCTTCAGATTGAAGATACTTCGAGGAGGAATTGACGATACACAGATGCAGGAGCCCTTCCAAGCATGGTGGTAGGAGGATCCTTCCCATGGATGTGGATGTAAGTGTTGTGTTATGAGCATCAGGACGATGCTCCTCTATGAACATCTGGATGATGTTCTATATGATGATGATCAGTATGATCATGAGCATCAACATGATGCTCCATGCGAGAATGATCAGGTTGATCATGAGTATCAAGATGATACTCTTAGGCCATGGATATGTGGCAGGTTTTGCAGTGGCATGTAATTTAGTCCTGGGAGATCCTATAGGTTGAGCATGAAGCTCGTGATCAGTCCCGGGATGCTCTTTCGAGGTTTTTCCTGGTATCATGTAATTTAGTCCTAGGATATCCTATAGGTTGAGCAATATGCTTGTAATTAGTCCTGGGATGTTCTTTCGAGGTTTTGCTTGGTAGCATGTAATTTAGTCCTGCGAGTTCCTATAGGTTGAGCAGTAAGCTTGTAATTAGTCCTAGGATGCGCTTTCGAGGTTTTGCTTGGCTGCATGTAATTTAGTCGTGGGAGATCCTATAGGTTGAGCAGTAAGCTCATAATTAGTCCTGGGATGCTCTTTCGAGGTTTTGTGAAGTCTTCATATAATGGGTCCCTGGGAGATCCTATAGGTTGAGCAGTAAGCTCCTAATCAGTCCTAGGATGCTCTTTCTAGGTTTTGTAAATGCACATAATCAGCCGTGAGATTCCACAAGATGGGCCGCTCATAGAGATGATGAAGAACTACATGGAGGCTAGGCCTACATCCAACACGAAAAAGGGATGGCTCTGTAGAACTTCCTATGACAAGAAGAATTGAGAGATAGCACCAGTGATCGAGATGACGATTACAACAGCAGTGACGATGATGCTCTAGTGATCTAGTGTTGATGATCCAGCTCCAGTATTAAAGACTTGTGCCTATATGTATTGATGACCTGTGTCAAGAGAATACCTTCCTAGTTAAGAGGGAGTGTTGATGTTTTTGTAACTTCAGGAGATATTCACTTGTATATTGTATGTATTACATTTGTACTTTATTATATCCCCAACAGAGATGTATTATTCCTCCGATTGAAAGTCATTTGTATTTGCAAGTGTCGCAAGTTATATTGTAAGTGTCGTAACTTATATTTGATGGGTTATTAGACCACCTTAGAGGGGTCATCCCAGTATGAGTTAAAGGGTTATTAGACCACCCTATTGGGGTTGGCCTAGTGACAAGTGGTAACGGGTTATTAGACTCTCCTAAGGTAGGTCAACCCAGTTAGAGTAAAAGGCAAGTAAAGGTAAAGTATAAATAGAGAGAAGCACCTCTCTATTTATCCATTCATTCACTCACTCACTTCGCATTAGTGAGAGAGAGGAGTAGTGTGCACAAGTGGAGGAGGAGAAGCTGCTAGGAGGCTATCTCTTGTTTTGGGGTTTGATCTTTGTGATCTTTGTATTGGTGCTCATTCTATCTCTGAGGAAGTTGCGGGGATTTTCACCTTCTTGGTTTTCCCCAGTGAAATGCTTTGTGTCTCTTGTCTCTTATTTTTGATATGTTGTACATGTTGTTCTCTCAGCTAAGATCCTTCATCATATTGAATTAAATGACAAAAAACTAACAACACTTTCTTCAATAGAGGCAGAGTATAGAGGGAGATGTGAATGCAGCCATCTAGGAAGTTTGGTTGCATGGGATCTTGACTGAGTTTGGAATTTGCACTTCTCCTTCAGTTGACCTATTTTGTGATAATAAAAGTGCCATCCGCATCTCTAGTGACTCGGTATAGAAGCAGAGGACCAAACATATTGAGGTTTGCATGCACTACATCATGGAGCGTGTGCATAATAGGACCAACTCATTGCATTATTGTCCTACATAGGATATGATTGAAAACATATTCACTAAGTTTTTCACTTAGAAGATATCTGTCTATCTCAGATCTCTACTTGGTGTGAAAGTTGTCTAAGCTTCCTGTTGTCCTATTTTGAGGTGGGGGGGGGGTTTCCCATGAGGTTTTCCCCATTTCCTTGGTTCATGAATAGTTCTTTTATTTTTTATAATTGATTTGATTGTCTCTGTGACCTTTGGTATTAGTAACCAGGTCCCAGGATGCAAAAGTATGGATTAAGCGGGGGTGTTAGGATATTTTAATACTCCATCGTTGTCCTACCTAGCATTATTTATTTTTCCTAGTAGATGATAATGTCATTTCCCCCCTAGTGGTGTGCAGATATAGTATAGGATCCATTTAACACCGTCTGAGCCTATTTTTTAAGAGCCTACTCAGTGTTCCATTTCAGTTCACCTAAGTTAGTAGTCTCTTGTGGCGGGTTAGAGATCTGAATTCCACTAATTGTGGCCTCATGCACCATTTTCTAATTGTTTTGAATGGAAAAATAATTGATGCACCCTCCTTGGTCAGTTAACTAATTGTGTCTTAATTTAACTAAGTTTAGGATCAGTTTGGTTGAGTTTGAGTCTTCCATAGCACTCCAGTGGTGACAATACCTATGCTATACCAACTGAGACTCAAATTATTCTGTGTAATTCGAATTCTCTTCATTGTTGACTATACTGATTATTGGATCATGTGACCTTATTCTGTTCCTATCTGATTTCTCATGCATGATTAATTGTCTGCTCATGTTTACTGCAATTTTCAGTCTAATTCATCTTTTCTACTCATTATTTATATGTGAGGTATACTCAACTCTTAGGTCTGCTGTGATTTAGAATTTCACCGTAATTTTTCCCAAATAATGACCATCCATTTCAAAACATTCACAGAGATATGAACAAAATTTTGTCCAAGAAATATAACTCTTGTAGGATTTCTTCTATCATTTCCACCATTACCAATACTTAGGTTCTAAATATAAGACACCCACTCAAAGTTTCAGCATATCATCTATGATGCCATGCAATAATAGATAATGTTCCATTTGAGTGACCCATCTTGTGGGGTTTGATCCACTAAATTTGGTGAGATAGAATTTAGGATGTCTATGGCACATGCAATTCATTAGATCATGGACAAGTAGAGTAGACTGGGTCCCACTAGGATTGTATGTTTTAGCCCCTCCCTTTTGGGGATATTGGTCTATCTCTAGGAATCTCGAATATGGAAAAGGAAAGAATATCATGAAGTGGGATATTTGGTTATAAAGTGACTTTAATTTGATAGTGTTGGCACATACGTCACCAATATTGTGTTGAGTACACGATTAATTGTGGTCTAATTTGTGCTGCACCTCATCACACTTTGTTTCTAGATGGAAAATTTGAAAAAGATCAGGTATCCTCCTAGAATGTTAGTTGACCCAATCTGTTTGGGAACTAACTAAGGAGGCTCGATTGTGCCATTAGCCATACTACTTGACTACATAGGTGCTAGAGAGTAATATTGTCAAGTGATGTGCTTGATGCCACCATAGTAGTAAGACAATTGATTGGATTATCTAAATATAGTTTTAGGTCACCCATGGGACTTTTGATATAACCAAGGGTATGTGGAAGTGAAATTTTGTATACATGTTCTATTTGATGTGGTAATACTTGAAGGTGAACCAATAGGGTTTACAAGGGTGTCCAACCAAGTTAAACCTCTTCTATTTCCTATGTGTAATCTTCACTGACTATATATTTATTGGCTAAACAATAGATCACTATGTTATTTGTAGATGTGAGAATATGTCTCTAGCTTAAAAAAGTTCTCTAAAATATTTGGCTCAAGAAAGTGCTATGATACCAAATGTTATGTACCTTAATAGTAGAATAGGAAATTCGAAGCAGAGATGATAAAATATAGCAATATTTTAGGGAAAAAATGATAGAATTACGACAACATTTTAAAGACAATTATAGATAACCAAATACCATAGTAGCAATACATTTATTGATGAAATCAATGATCACTTGCCTCTTCAAGGGGGAAACCTCCAAATGAGCAGAGCTTCTATTACAATGTACTTCACAAGACATATTATTACAATACTTCTACTACTTTATAGAGTTTCTAGTGAAGGGACTTTCTAGTAGGAAAAACCTTCTAGTAATCCTTCTTACAATAGTGTTTCTATCTAACCTTATAGAATGTTTTTAGTGAAAGAACTTTCTAGTAGGTAGAACTTTCTAGTAACTCTTCTTACAAATATTTCTTTCACGTTATATATACTTCATGGGTTGTGTTTAATATAGATGGCCTCAATACATAGAAACCTATCTATCTATTTAAGTTGGTTAGGGTAGGACCATAATAGATCATGGAAATCCCTAGGATAGATTCAATAATACATGTAGAGTTAGCACTACAAAAACAAAAACACACAATCAATACATTTAAATTCAAGCACATAAGCCAAGTATGAAATTATCTCTTCACATGGTTGACAAACACCCCCTCATAGCTCAAACACCAACTCAGCCACTTAGTAGACAACAATCTTCTACATGAAAACATGGTAAATATTATCCATAGATCACATTCCACCTAGTATATTATTCTCATAACAAAAAATAGGAGGATGCATGTTAGGATATTTAGACACTTAGGAATTAGTTAAGATCAAATAGGTATAATTTTTATTTAGATAAAGTGTGCTTCTTTATGATGCATTAGTATAATTCATTTGTACTTATGTAATTTGACAATCATGATATGTTTGAGACATAAAGTGATCCAACGATTCATCGTCACCTTGGTCTTAACAGATATTTATTTGTGGATTAACACCGATTGGTCCCTGAAAATAGAATGGAGGGCCATTTTCTTCATGATCGATTGTGAGAAAATCATGTGTAAAATATTTTTTCCTTTTCATTAATATATTGCCTCAAGTTGCTATTTAGCTAGGGTTGTGGGCTATTTCTCTCTCTTAGGGTTTTAACCATGTAAAACATTAGTGTATTGATCTGTGATCTATTTACGTGAGTGGTCAATAAGACGTTCAACCTTGGTGTAATCATGTGTTAAGTCAAGCATGGTATCAAAGCATTTATGAAGACCTGCTTTTGTTGTTGACTGATATTTTGAACCAAAGTAGCCATGTGCATCAAAGGATTTAGGGATTCTAATATTTATGTGTATTTTGGCTTAAGTGAGGTGTTCCATTGTGTTTGGAGTGCAGCTTTCAGTTGGAAATGATTTTTTTCACTCAAAAAGGTTTTTGTTTGCCTAAAATATGACCATTTTACCAGATCCAGAGCTATACTATTTACATTTACAGATTAAAAAAAATGTTCCCACGTTATTTCATATTTTAGTTTGGTTTTTTGCTTTATTCTCAGTTTGTTACCTTTTTGGTCTATGCATTCTATTTTTCATGTGCTCTATGTGAACTAAGAAAATATAACAAAAAAGGTTCCAATCATGGGGGCATTGTGAAAAGATACCAGTCATGGGGGCATCATGAAAATTGTCAGTCCCAACACTTGTAAAATTCAGGATAGATGCAAAGTTGATATTGCTATATACCATGGTGTTGGAACCTATATCCAATAGCTATTCCATATTTGTTAGAAAATAATGGGTCCCTAGTGTTTTGGTTTAGTGTTTATACATCATGAGAGGGAAACCATGGTAATGTTTCACGCTTTCAAGTTGTTGTGGTTGTTTGAATTTTCCAGAACTTATCATGTTTATATTTGAATTCGATTCACATTAATCCTTTACTTTCTTTTCTTCAGAAAAATTGCACAGGCAATTAAGATTCCAATGACAACATTTTTTATCTACGACTATTATTCATATCTTAATTCCATGACTTAAAGCATGGAATTCAAAAAGTGAATAGTATCTCAGTATATTTATCATTACCCATTTTGCATCTTTATTATTGAATACTGCAACTTGTCCCAAGGGTCTTTGTTCATTCAATGATCAAATTATATTATAGTATCATGGCAGGATTCGTGTGCATAAGATTCGTGTGCATAAGAGTTCTTTTAACATATGCTATCTTATGATAAAATTATTAGGTCTTTCATCTCCCATATTTTACATGTCTTATGAAAATTTAAACTATTTTATTGGTTAAGGTCAATATTAGTGAAGTCATTGGATAACAACATATGCATCAGATCCCTTTAAAGCATCAAGGCTATGAGGAAAATCTATGACTAGGGTTGAAGACCGACCTGTATTCAATAATACATTGGCATACTTTTTATTAATATTATTCAATGGTTTTTAAAGATTATTTTTTTATATCCCATTGTTCTTATGTGTCAAGGGTTGAATGATATCTCATCAATTCAATAATTGACATTATATTAATACTATCATAGACATAGTTTGATTTACAGCATTGATATTTAATTTCATTTCGATCAATGTATTATGATGATTCAATTTGGGTTGTTGATAAGAATTTTTATGTAGCCTTTGATTGAATAAATTGTCCTCTGATATCATGACATGATCTGTTCGGGTCATTGAGACATGGACAATTCAATTCAAAACCCAAGTTAAGGCCACCTATTACCTGGTTGAACTAGACGCGAATCATGGTTTTGGCTGGGTCGTTCCTTTGATGGACAAGTGGTATCCCACGAGGACGACTGGGATTTGGTATCCTCTCCACCTCAACCACACACTCATTTCAACGAGCCAACGTGGTTAACTTATTAACGTCTGGTCCATATGAAGACAAGGCACATTTATCAACTTTTGTTTCTATTTGACACATATCTCTCCAGTACAACTTATTTAAAGAACACCGGGTACGAGCTATTGAGCCATTATGTATGGAATTTACAGTCATAAATTACCGCGAGAATAGTAAGAACCAAGGGAGGTGATGCTCATTCTTTAACCTATTCTCTATGCGCTTCGTAGGAGGGTTTTGATACAACACAGAGAGGCTGATAATCTCAAATATGTGCCTTTCATTCTGATTATTCAATCCATTACCATTTGTTGTGTCATGGGTCTTATTTGCAGGATCAAACCCAATAATCCCACCATTGTCGAGTCATACCCCCAAATTTGTAAGGTTTTTGAGAAAGCGGGTTGGTTTCCCTTTGTTAGGAAATTTCATGGACACAACCGAGACGTCAGGATTTCCTTTGTGAAATTGTTTGATGGTAGGAGGGTCATGGTAGAGAACCTTGAACTATAGGTCAATGAGAAATTAATTTCGGCTGCTACTGGTTTATCCACAGTTAGAGAAAAATGGGTCAAGGATACACCACTCAAGGGAGTTCCGTTGAAGCATTTTCTACTTAAGCTAGTGGACCATTGTAATACCCCATTTTGACCCTTAGGATATATTAGCATTTAATGTAAATAATGTGTACATGTGATTTATGTTTTCCTAGCGTGGAGCTCAAGGCCAAGGCCCCGCTAGTGAAAGACTGAATTTTGATTAAAAGGGCAAGCATTGATATTTGATGCCCATGTGCTCTTAAGCCATGGAAATTGTAATAGGATGTAAATAAACATCATGCAATATAAAATACCAAAACTGGCTATGGGAGCAACGAATGAGAAGGGGCCATGTGTATCCACTAGGGAGTGGTGAGGGGGCTATGGGATTGAACCATAGGCTGCCATATGTCACCTTGAGAACCCATTTGACTTTCCTTGATGACATTTAATTTTGTTGTAAGGAAGTGGTTGAGGATTTCAGTCCATGGCTTCAATGGAGCATGGGCAGCCCAGAAATTCGTATGGCAGAGTATGGGCTCTGTTTTCTTGTACCACAAGCCACTCTACCTCATGGATGTTGCTTCTTCCTCATCCCCATTCGATTGGGAAACTTACTGGCACCATTTTCCATCCAAAAAACGATTTGCCAGCAGAGTGAAAAACCAGAAATCGCGACTTTGAAAGAACCCGCGTTTTGAAGAGCCAAGAACGCCCAGATTTGGCATCGGACAGTGAAATCCAATGGGGGATCCATTGGTATGAACCTTGGGGTGAATTTGGGAGCATTAGCTACCCCGAAATCCATTGGAAATCCCAGTTTTTACAGCCCAGAAATGAAGTGACGGGATTGAGTTATTGGATAACAGAACTGTGAGAAATCCAAGTGTGAATGACTGAGCAGAGGTTTGGTTTGCTTGATAAACCCAGTGAAGGCTAGAATCTCAAGGAATTAGCAGCTGGACCTTTCTATGCCCACCCTAAAGAGAACTGGAGGGAAGGGACGCCTGAGGGACTGTGCAGCAGAGAAGGGGACCTTCCTTGTGTTGGGGTGCGGTAGGTATTGTGGGTGCCATGACTGCTGAGATCATTTGAGATGCCTGTAGCTTTGTGGTTGAGCTCACTGGATTAGCATCCTCCTCATTTGTCATCCATATGCTTGATAAACCCAACTGTGTGTTGGCTTAGCATGGCTGTTTGAGTGAAACCCTGACTGTGAGTGAGCCATCTAGTTCCTCCTTAGTGGATACACAACCCAGCTCGGGGGTGATCTCTCAGCTGAAAGAATACAGGCTGGACAGAGATCTATGGTTGGGTGGAACGTTGCTCTCACGTAGCCATTCGTTGGACAGCTTCATCTTCAAGATAAGTGTTCTATGTGTTATAAATTATTTGCATTTTGTGTTCTGCAATATGTTAAATTGTCCATGTTTAATGAAATGAGTTGATTATCTTAATTTGGAATCCATGCATGGCATTGTAACGAGATTGAGTCTCTATATGCTGAATCATCCCCCGCTGTGATATATATATATATATATGTTAGGCACTACTGTTTGTGTGCTTGCTATTATGTTTAATTCCGCTGTGTTTATATTGAGATGAATCTGCATATAGAAGTTTTTAATTGTTAGATATTTATGAGTAATTTAATATTGGGGCTAAGCCTACCAAAAGCCCCGGTGTGTTGTTAATGTTTCCTTCCCTGCATTTGTTGATGGAAGGGGACGTTACAGAGTGGTATCAGAGCTCTAGGTTCAACACTACGGCTGTTGGGCCCTTCACAGAGATATAAATCATTGTGTGTACATGCATTTTGTATTTGGAACTAAAATGCATTAAAGAAACCTCAAGATTGCGTGGCTTCTATTTGTTGGAATGGGAAATCATTTCCATGATTGTTTGGGGATTTTTGCAAGCTGCTTGCATTGATTGCATTCTATGAAATAGAGGAAGGAGTGAGAAAATTCATTTTCAGGATGAATGCTTGCTCTAATTGTCCCCAATGCTGTAGCATTCAGTTTTGTATTTGTTTGTTTGCCTCCATGGAGGAGAGAAAGGAGGGGCAACCTCTGCCATCTTATATTGTTGTTGTTGTTGTTGTTGTTAATTGTTGTGCATAAGAGATGATGCATCATGTGCTTGAGACCTGGATTAATGATTAATCCATGTTCCTTGAATGTCCATGATGCTTTGAATGCATGAACTTGAATGTTGAGCATGGCTGGAAATGAGTTTTGTTTGTTAATTTCCTGAGTAAAAGCATGAACAATCAGTTGTTACAGCCCCATGTCTTAATGATGATTGTTAATTACAATGAATCCACATTGTGTGGCCAATTGATGGTTTTCAGAAGTGAGGAAAGCTTTCAAATTACGCCCTTATGCTCATGAGTCTCCTTACCCATGCTTGTTGGCTGCTTGGAGATTAATTGTGAATCCATTGGTTGGATTGTTGAATGTGAAATGAAAAGAAAATACCTTATTAGAGATGCAAGTTCTTGTCATTCTCTTACTGTTTTTATGCAAGTTTTTATGCAAGTCTGATCTGTAGTAGTTCACCTTTGTAAGGGGATGAAAGGGCACATTCCAGAAAATTTTCTAAACTATTGTGAAAAGTTGCAGTTGCAGGCAAGAGACAGAACGGTTTTGATGTGGAATTGGGAAGTTGGGGGCGTAATTTTGATTTGGAAAAATGGCAGGGTCAAATTTCTCAGATGTAGCAGAGGATCACACCATTTCATAGACCTCTCCAAGAGCTTTCCAACGGTACCAAATTCGTCCAATTTGGTTAAGGGACGAAGGAGAAATGGACCCCGGAAGTTACAGGAAACGCAAGGTGCGCGGCGGCAGTTTTAAATCTGCGCGGTGCGCGGAATGTGTGCAGATTGCGCGTGGATTGTGCGCAGATTGCGCGCAGGGCACGCACAGATCGCGCGCGGATTTCGCGCAGGTCGCGCACAGATTGCGTGCGGATTGTGCGCAGATTGCGCGCGGGGCGCGCACAGATCGCGCGCGGATTGCGCGCAAGTCGCGCACAGATTGCGCGCGGATTGTGCGCAGATTGCGCGCGGGGCGCGCACAGATCGTGCGCGGATTGCGCGTAGGTCGCGCACAGATTGCGCGCGGATTGTGCGCAGATTGCGCGCGGGGCGCGCACAGATCGCGCGCGGATTTCGCGCAGGTCGCGCACAGATTGCGCATAGGTTGCGCGCAGATGGCGTGCAGGTTGCGCACGGATAGTGCGCGGATTGCGCGCAGGTTGTGCGCAGGTGGCGCACAGGTGGAGCACAGGATGCAAAGGGAGTTAAAAATGTGAAAAGTAAGAAGTAGTTAAACCCAGAATTTCATAGAAGATGAATGGTGCATCGGAATTGAGATCCGCGAAGTGCCGAGTGTTCCTTGTTATATGGACTAACTTTTCCCGATATAAAAGTTTTTGCGATTCTTCATAGATTTTCTTCCACAGGTGTCTGAAGTTGGCATTCTGGACCAAAATACAACTGTGTAAAATGTGCAGAATTGGAGTACAAGTTGTCATTTTTTAAGAGATGCAGTTCCCGCACCTGATGTCGGAATGGAGCATGAAGACAGGCATTGGAAAGCTTTTCCAGCAGGGAGCAATGATGCATGACCAGAGTTTCAATGAGGTCTACATATATCATAGATATTTAGTGCAGAAGAGTGCCATCGGCTGTTTGACAAACAAATTTTGTTGTCAATGTGGGCAATTTCTACAATTGCATGATATGGAAGAGGAATTCCATGTTACAGTGAGGGATCGAAAAGGGAAGAATTCTTTAAACCCCTGTTTGTTATCATACTTCTAATTATGAAATTGTCATATGGCATAAAAATGTTAAAAATGTAAGGGATTACATAGATGTATATGCACTAGATGGCATCTTAACAAACATTGCATAGTGCATATGGAAATGGTTGTGCATAAATGGGATATTGCATATTGGTAAAATAATGAAGTCTACATATGCAATGAACCACTAATGGAGAATATTGTGGTTGATAATCACTATTGATGTTGGTATTGGTTGTAGGACCAAAGATAACAAAGAGCATGGCTAAATGTGTTGAGGATGTTGTTGCATGAAGCCAACAACCTTATGCAGAAAGGGTGGTGCAACAAATCTATGATCATAAAGTTGGCAAAAGGACTGAGCAGCCTTGGTAAGAGGCCAACTGATCAGGTAACATCAGATGATGTTAATGGTAACCATGCAGGTAATGATTATTGGTGCCAAATTGCATGAATGTTGAAAGAGGATTTGGTAAGATCTCTTCAACTATGTTTGAGCTATGATGAGTTAGTTTGCATGTGATATTGAATACTGATTGGGACTGATAACCTACCAAGCTTGGTGAGGTGTGGGTAAGTGAAGGAAATGATCCTTACACCCTATGACTATTTAGAAATATCAATGCATTCATATGAAATTATATCATGCCAGGTGTATGTTGGTTATGTGCTTAATAACCAAAGCAAGTGACTGGTGGTCCTGATTATGGTAATGCAAGTTATATGAGATAGTCATGTTTCGATCATAATATGCTTGAATGCCTAGTACTCATGAAACAATGTGAGGTAGCATTGAGTAGATGTGCATTAAGAGATTTCATAAATCTTGTGATGCATTGTATGAATGCATAGAACTGATGCATATGTTATTGCAAAATAAATAATGAATGAAATGATGAATTGATGATAATTCTAGGATCATTTCATGGGCTGTTATGAATGCAGAATAGTAAGTGCATGAAGAGCCCAACCATGATCGATGGGCTGCTAGAATGCTCTGTGGTAGGACAGAGTTGTATGAATGATATGGCTATGAGAATAATATCACAATTGCAAATCAAATTTATGTGAGAAACAGATTTGAAAATTTGATCTAGAACTTATGAGAAGGAATCTCATGGTTGAGAGCTCTAAGTTCTGTTAGTAAGAACAGTTGTAAATCTAAGATTTGTAAGTGTTTCAGATTTGAAATTTTGATAATAATTGCTAATGACTGTTTGGCTTATATGAAAATGTGTCAGGAGGACATGCTGTAAGTGGATGCTCATGTATGGCAGCGGGCATAAGACCATAACGGGCAGAGTGGTGTCACTTACAGGAGCCAAACAATATGAGGATAGCCTCATGGATAAGAAAACCAATTTCTGTAGTAGACAGAGTTGCAAATTCATGCTGAATTTAATTATTAGTGCCATGGATTGGTTATGAAACAATCAGATTTGAATGGTATTGTTAAATGTTGCTGACTGTTTGGCTGTTTAATAAGTGTGCCAGGGAGACACATTGCAGTAAGACCATGAGAGTGGGCTTGCAGAAGCCAAACTTCATGGGAAGAGATTCCATGATTTGAAAGTGGGTTTCAGGTGAAACGCCATAAGACATTATTAATGTCTCATCTGCACTACATGATTGGTAAACAATATGAGTGAGATGGTGAAGATTATGTTAGTAAGACATGTGAGAGGCTCAAAAGGAATTGGGATGGAAAACCGAGGGACTGTCAACTCAGAGAAGGAGCCCCCATTCCTCATTAAAGAAGAGAAATAACATCTGCAAATGGATAAGTGTTCCATAAACCCTGATTGATATATATATATATATATATATACATACATGCATGTCTAATTATTAGAGTTAATATGCAGAGCATGTTTTGATTTGATTTTCATTATGGCAGACTGCTTGAAGTATGATTAGGATCTTCATAGTTCACATCAGTAAGGAGTGCACGCCTTTCAGTTGCTGAGTTATGTTAGGGATGCCAATATTGACTACGCCTTAAGGGAATGGACGCATTCCTGGTGTTTCAAGATTGGATAGTGAATGTTATGAAATATGTTTACAGTTTAGAGCAGCAATACTAATGAGCTTGCTATCCATTTTGTGTTGACAGATTATACATATGAAATTCAGTGCTGCACATTAAAGGAAAAAGTGAAGAAAAGAATACTCAAGAGGACTGTATGAGCAGTGGTAACCCTTGTGTAGGGTGAGTGGGTATCATGGGGCCATGATAGCCTGCAGTTAAGAAAGTCACCTAAAGAATTCCTTAATGGAACCGCCGGCTTACACAAGAGAAGAAGTGCCACCCTTGTGTGGGTGAAGAATTGTTATGCGCATTGAGGGATTGTGATACATGTGAAAGACTGATGCAAGCCTAAGGCAAAGGGTAGTGGAGCCTTGACCTGTAATGGTCGGTGGCGCAGTTACCTTCCATTGGCCGATGACCCAGACGTATGTGCTGGCTCGGCAATGGAGAGGGCCAACCAGGTATGGGACTGGTTGGGCACCACCAAATGCTTGGTAAACCCAGTCGGCGTGAAGGTGTACTGGTAGGGCATTAATTATTTCATGATTTGGAGCAGCCTGTGCGCTGGCCAAACATCCTAGTCCGCAGGAGGATCCCAAGGCTTATAAAGTAAAAGCAGGACCCTGTGGACCAGAGAAGAAATGCACAATATAGATAAGTATTCAATTTCATTTATTTCTTGTTTGGAATAATGAAGATTACAAGTATAAGTCTTGTAACAGTTAAGCTGATGCACTATTGTTTCTTTGTTGGAAACCTTGGTCATGCAGGAAGCAAGGACCCTGAAAGAACTAAAATTTGCTTGGTAAATCCAGAGAGTGGCTGGTTGGGCAAGATTATTTATGATTTGGAGCAGCCTGCGTGCTGGCCAAACATGCAAAGATTATTGATGATTGGAGCAGCCTACGTGCTGGCCAAACATGCAAAGATTATTGATGATTTGGAGCAGCCTGCGTGCTGGCCAAACATGCAAAGATTATTGATGATTTGGAGCAGCCTGCGTGCTGGCCAAACATGCAAGATTATTCGTGATTTGGAGCAGCCTGCGTGCTGGCCAAACATGCAAGGTTATTTGATGTTGAGGGGCAGCCTGCGCGCTGGCTAAACATCCAAATCCATAGGTGTTTCCAAGGCTTATAAAGCAAAGAAGGACCCTATGGAATAAAGTGAAGACATCTAGTGCAGATAAGTATTTGGTTATCTTGTAATTTCTTGCTTATGAATATACATGTGTATTTGATTTGGCTATGATTTCCTATGAAAATAAACTAAACATGTGAATTAATTCAATGTTTGAGTGTAGGTATTGCTGGAAGCAATGACTATGAAAGCATCTTAAGGATGCATGTGGACATGTAACCGTCCTAAAGAGCTCAGCATGAGCAGTAATGGAAAGATGGGGCTAGTGGGACTGTGTGAGTCCTAGCAGCCAAGAGTTGTAGATAAACCATGTGGAGGGACTCCATGGTTGAGAGGTCTGAAATAGACCATAGACATTAAGTGTCATAGCCAAGAAGGGCAGGTCAAGCATTCACGTTGAGGTGAAAGAGACTAGGAGCATGAAAACCACTGTGGTGGTGTGGGTTCCAGAATGGAACAAGACTAAGAGAAGAAACTCTTACTGCTCTCTCTTTCCTTTTTATTGATGCATTTATAAACACAAAAAAATTGTTGAATGCATGTATGGCTGAAAGTAGAGTGTGTTTATTTGCTTGAAATAAATTGTGAATGCTGAAGTAGTTAATTTAATGTGAATGGATGAACATGAAAGAATTCATGTGTATGCTGGAAAAGCATGGAAAGTGTGAAAGTCTCATGAATAGAGCATGGGACCTCCATGTCAAATGGGGAAAAACCATTGACAGATTTTTTTTTATGTTTGGGTTATGCTTGGCCTAATGATAATTGTAATGATGAATTTCACAGGTGGAAATTAAATCAATTGGTTGCAGTTGCTATGAGCAAGTGTTGCTTGTGAGCCAAGTGAGAACCAGCTGTGCACAGTGACCATGGCAGCAGACCATAGGCTATTAGAATTGGCTGGAAGTATTCTTCAAACAATTTCCAAGACCCAAGAAAATCTTGGAGAGATGCTCAAGATGCAAAAGCAGCAGAACGAGATGAACCTCAAGAGGGTAGCAGCCATAAAGTTTTCAGACTTATGGATGAGCTGGAAGATCCGAATCAGCAGGAGCAGCTTGTGAAAATCAAAGGACTTGGTCCTGAAAGTTCAAAGTAAAGAACAGAATGCAGGGCAGATCTGCAAAGTTTTGAAGTTTTGGACATGTGTAAATTGTATATGTGTGCCTAAGTCTTGGAACACCGAGGACGGTGTTATTCTAAGGGGGAGGGGATTGTAATACCCCATTTTGACCCTTAGGATATATTAGCATTTAATGTAAATAATGTGTACATGTGATTTATGTTTTCCTAGCGTGGAGCTCAAGGCCAAGGCCCCGCTAGTGAAAGACTGAATTTTGATTAAAAGGGCAAGCATTGATATTTGATGCCCATGTGCTCTTAAGCCATGGAAATTGTAATAGGATGTAAATAAACATCATGCAATATAAAATACCAAAACTGGCTATGGGAGCAACGAATGAGAAGGGGCCATGTGTATCCACTAGGGAGTGGTGAGGGGGCTATGGGATTGAACCATAGGCTGCCATATGTCACCTTGAGAACCCATTTGACTTTCCTTGATGACATTTAATTCTGTTGTAAGGAAGTGGTTGAGGATTTCAGTCCATGGCTTCAATGGAGCATGGGCAGCCCAGAAATTCGTATGGCAGAGTATGGGCTCTGTTTTCTTGTACCACAAGCCACTCTACCTCATGGATGTTGCTTCTTCCTCATCCCCATTCGATTGGGAAACTTACTGGCACCATTTTCCATCCAAAAAACGATTTGCCAGCAGAGTGAAAAACCAGAAATCGCGACTTTGAAAGAACCCGCGTTTTGAAGAGCCAAGAACGCCCAGATTTGGCATCGGACAGTGAAATCCAATGGGGGATCCATTGGTATGAACCTTGGGGTGAATTTGGGAGCATTAGCTACCCCGAAATCCATTGGAAATCCCAGTTTTTACAGCCCAGAAATGAAGTGACGGGATTGAGTTATTGGATAACAGAACTGTGAGAAATCCAAGTGTGAATGACTGAGCAGAGGTTTGGTTTGCTTGATAAACCCAGTGAAGGCTAGAATCTCAAGGAATTAGCAGCTGGACCTTTCTATGCCCACCCTAAAGAGAACTGGAGGGAAGGGACGCCTGAGGGACTGTGCAGCAGAGAAGGGGACCTTCCTTGTGTTGGGGTGCGGTAGGTATTGTGGGTGCCATGACTGCTGAGATCATTTGAGATGCCTGTAGCTTTGTGGTTGAGCTCACTGGATTAGCATCCTCCTCATTTGTCATCCATATGCTTGATAAACCCAACTGTGTGTTGGCTTAGCATGGCTGTTTGAGTGAAACCCTGACTGTGAGTGAGCCATCTAGTTCCTCCTTAGTGGATACACAACCCAGCTCGGGGGTGATCTCTCAGCTGAAAGAATACAGGCTGGACAGAGATCTATGGTTGGGTGGAACGTTGCTCTCACGTAGCCATTCGTTGGACAGCTTCATCTTCAAGATAAGTGTTCTATGTGTTATAAATTATTTGCATTTTGTGTTCTGCAATATGTTAAATTGTCCATGTTTAATGAAATGAGTTGATTATCTTAATTTGGAATCCATGCATGGCATTGTAACGAGATTGAGTCTCTATATGCTGAATCATCCCCCGCTGTGATATATATATATATATATGTTAGGCACTACTGTTTGTGTGCTTGCTATTATGTTTAATTCCGCTGTGTTTATATTGAGATGAATCTGCATATAGAAGTTTTTAATTGTTAGATATTTATGAGTAATTTAATATTGGGGCTAAGCCTACCAAAAGCCCCGGTGTGTTGTTAATGTTTCCTTCCCTGCATTTGACAACGGAAGGGGACGTTACAACCATTTTTTATTGCTGAGCATTAAAGACATGGAATTTCGATATCGTGAGACCTTTAAATATTCTGATCACGTTCTATAAATATTCTGATGACGTTCTATATCACTTTGGCCTTATCTGAATTTTACTTGAGTTCCATCTGGCTCAGTCTGTTCAGAAATGCTTATCAGTTTTAGAAAGGAATCAGTTTGATGGTTTGGAGCCAAAACATGATAGGGATGTTGTAGACATGGAACATGATATTCTCTTCCATTCCCATGAATTTTTAGGTTCTACAACCCCTCATTATCACTCCCATAATGTGAATTGTGACCTCCCGAAGTCAGGTTCACCTTGTCATAACCAATCGATCTCTTACGATCAAAGTGGCCAGAACCATGGTTAGGAGGAACTGCAGTCTCAAAAAAAGGAAAATATGATTATATAATGGAGGAATTTTTTGCATCAAGACCAACTAGGTGAGGTCGATACAATTTAAGAGAAACCCTTGGCAAATAATATCTCTACCCGTCCATCCCATGAAAGTCAGTCAATTACAGTCCATGTTCTTCAAACTAATAATCAATTGAAATATTTTGTCAATCTAGTTGGGGGAATCATGACAAAGGATCATACGCCCCAAGGTATTGTCCCTATTTATAATTTTCAATCTTTTCCACAATCTATGTTGGCCTCCCTTAATTAATATTATGTGCATGGAAATTCCCTTGATGATATTTTAAACTTCACCTTAGAAAAAATGGGGGTTACTCGTTTGATTCAGGATGTTAATCAACTTAAGAGCTTAGTTAATACCAAGATTGATTTCATTGTCCAGCCACAATTGGGAATTGGTCAGATAGAAAAACCATAGGAAGTAAAACATAGTCAAGATCAAGTAGTCGTTTATAAGGTTGAATTCTCTGGTGAACCAAATCGAACCGATCACACTCTACATTTTCAGCTATTAAATATCACTGGAGGGTCATCTAGTAAGAAGACTCGAGCTCATAAATCATCTAATCATCTTGTTCACAATGTCGTTGCCAAAGGACAAGCCCAATTGTTATCAAGATATAATAGGTGCAGGAAGTATTCTCAAAATCGACAATCGACTTAATCAGACCCCATTCCAGTCATTCATATATTAGACTATGATGAGCTTCAGACTAAGCCAAGTACACAAGAAACTGCTCAACATAATCCATCATCAATAGGAAAGGTAGAACACAATAAAAATGAGAAGGTTGAGGCTAAAAAAAATTTAGCGGAGATAAAGATGCAACAGGGGAAGAAACTGAGCTCTCCAACTGATTCAACCTTGATCCTTCTTCGATTCCTTATATTGACAGTGCTCTTCGAAAATTTTGGAAAGAAGCAGCCCCGTTTTATAATCAAGGAAATCTAGATGCAAAACCATCCTGTAATCAAAATTGCCAAAATTTAGTCAGGTATTATCAAGCCAAGGTTTATTCCATGGCTCAATAAGTAAACTATCTACAAGATAAATTTTCAGAGCTGAAAACATAGAAAAGGATGTTAAATGAACAACACGAAAACGGGGTTAGTGAGCTCAAAAAGAAATTGAAGAATTGTACTGGTGGAACTGTAATCAATAACTCGGGCGTGAATATTTTTGTTAATCCAAGCACTAATGAAAGTGTGAACCAAAAATAGTTTATATCCTTGTGTTGGTTTCTAGTTGAATTTTGTTGTCATGGTCGAATTTTGAATTAATAGGTGAGTTTTATTTTTATTATTTAATTTAATAAAATATGTAGTCTTCTAAGTTATTTTCTTTAATAAGAAGTAGCTACATAATCATAGATTCTGCAACCACTTCATTTTATTTATTATTTTTATTTAATTTTCTTATTTCTCCTTTTGTTTATGTCTCGGGAAAATGGTCGAGCCACAATTTATTCAAATTTAAGTCAAGAATATATGGATCAATGGTAGGGAGAAGCATGTGCCATAACAAGTAAGCTCTCCATATTAGCAAGTAGATCTTCTGAAGCCGATTGTTATGGTTTTTGGCATTGATAAACTGTTGTATTTGAACAGATGGATTATTTTAGATGATGTCATAATACACTTTCCTAAATTAAGAATGTTAGATCCTTATTTTTGGGAAATTCAGATATTATGCATTGGGACTCGATCATCATTGATCTGTATATATATCCTGAAACAACATGAACTAGAGGGTTCTTTTCGCAGGAAAATGGTGTGTGTGTTGACTCAGACTTAATGAATTTATTATATTTTTGCGAGTAACATATTCTTGGAAGTATTATGGTGTTATTATTCATGGTTATTTTATTATATATGTCATTTTGTCAGTATTCGTGGAAAATCATCTTCCCCCCGTGTAGATTTTTTTTTCTCGAATTATATAGTTGCTTCATTTTCTGATTATTGTTATTGATCAACAGTTAATTTTCTTTCATAACCGCCATTTCTGAAATTGTTCTTCATATTGCATCTATATATTTCATATTGACATGATTCGGTTTCGGTATTTTGTTTTATGATACATTAAATCATTAAATATATGGTTGTGATATGTTAGTGAATATTTTTGGTTGATTTAATCATAATAATGTATTTTTTGGTGATGCACTGTTAGATTAACATGATAGGTCAATCGATATTTTTATAAGCTCAAATTTGAATTAATTATTTGACATTGGTCAATAACTAGTTTGTTTCTTTTATTTGTTCAAATGTTTGAATTGTCTACATGAAAAGGATGACATAACTCTATTCCTTTTATATTAGAGTCGATTGATTCCAGTTTCTTAATATTATATATCTTGATCAATATTAGGTGAGTGTAAGTATTTAGAATTGGTTCTTCCTCCATCTGTAAATCTAATAAGTGATTTTAATTCAAATCAATTTGGACTAAATTAATACATTTAAAAGATCTATGGCATTAGATGTGTATTAGATATTTTATCTTTAGTACACCTGAAGTATAACTATGTGTGTTGTTAGGGTAAATGGTTTTGATTTTTAGGACTTAAATATTATTTAATATTTTATCTTGTTTGTCACAGTCAATATAGTATATTTTTGTCTCAAAATCATTTTGCGAAGCACACAGAAACACTTGGGATCCCTACATCATAGTGTATATTTGTATAAAATCGGAATTTTCTTATTATTTGTATATATATATATATATATCTGTGTGTGTGTGTATCTCTCTCTCTCTCTATATATATAGTATTTGAAGGTTTGTTTCCTTAGTTTAGTTATTAAGTTAGCAATAATATCGGCTAACAGAGCCATGAAATCTGTGAGGGATGATCATTCACAACAACTTGGGGTTTCCCTAATACCCTCCGATCAAATCAATCTCTCCTTGTTGATGCAAGTGCGCAAATCCTTCATCAACAAATAGCGCTAGAAGGAGGGCCATTCATGGTATAATGGCTAAAGAGAATCAAAATAGGCCTCCTATAGCTCACTCTGCCATCATTACCAGAAATTTCTCAAGTACATCGGCTTCAGTCAATGTGCCTAGATCTTCTCAACTAGAGGTTATTCAAATGACTCTTCAAACTATTTCACGTCCCTAGGAAAACGTCTTGGTATCCACTCCATTATCCTTGTATCTTGAAGTTGAAGAGCATATCAATGCATCTCCTGATCTAATAGCTAAATACCAATCTAGGTTAGCAAGAAGCCGAGAAGTTCAAGAACACTTGGCAATCAGAATTCATGATTCTGTAGGAGGTACATCACAATCCAACGAGAATTATCAAGACAATTTCGCCTTGGAAAGTCAACAATTACATGAGAATTTGATCAATTGTTTTATACTTCCCTAGTACAATCCCTCCGAGTTCTCTTCACTAAGAGACCACACTAATCGCGACCATCAAGAACATCACACTGATCATCATGAAATAAATATCAGGAAGTCTCTTTCTCCTATACAAACTCAACTACCTTTTGGGTCAGGAGGTAACAATATACCACCTTTTGTCATGTTCCCATTTTGTCAACACCATGAAGAAGATCGAACCCCATGGATCCTAGTGACAGATTGAATTAATTAATTAATTAGGAGTGTGCATTTAATTTTATCCATAGTTTGATATCAACTTGGAATAAATAATTATGGTGCACTTAATATTATTGGTGCAATTAATATTTTTATTGTTATGCTGAATAAATGGATAAATTGGCCCACCAAGTCAAATTTGTAGATAAGGTTGGAGGAGTTACTTGGGATATAAGTTATTAGGATATTCCTATACTCCATCCTAGTCCTACCAGCATTGCATTCAATGCAGTCATGCAATTGCATGCATCCCAGTCATTAGTATCCCTGTCTCCCAACACCTTGTCCCTAGTCTGCTAGCCCCAGTAGCTTCTTTCCATTCAGTTCCATCCCTCCTAGTCAGTGATGCACCCTCTTTTCACCTACCACATGTGAAGTGTGCCCTCTCTCACCTACCACACCTACCACCGGTGGAACACTCAGTTAGTTGCTTGTTAATTGACTACACTCAGTTAGTTGCTTGTTAATTGACTGATACACTCTATTAGACATCCAAAGAGACTAGTTTATCTGTTCTGACTACTGACAACTTCACTTACATCCAGTTAAGAATAGTGATACTCTGTTAGACTCGGTTACATCTAGTTGACTTAGTTTGACAGCTACTAGTGCATTGATGACACTCCACTACTGATCTGATGATGAGTTCATGTAGGCTAATTCAAACTACCACCTTAGTATTCGAATCCTCTCCATTGTAACATTTATTGTTCATATTATGATTAATGAATTAGTGTGATGTTATTCTGCTTCTATCTGAGTTCTACTGTATCATAATTCTGCTGCTCTTTTACATTGCATTGTCCACTCTTCTTCTATTTTCTTGCTTAATATTTCTTGTGAGGTATACATCAACTCTTAGATCTGTTGTGAGGATTTTCACATGGTATAAGAGCATGTTGAGATTATAGTCTATCTCCATTCTTGAGAGTGTTTTTGCAGGTTATTACCAAGATTTCAAGTGCAACAGCAGTTGCAGCAGTTTTCTGCAGTTTTGCAGCAGAATTAGTTGCAGACATTCTCCTTTGTTTTTGTAGGTCTTCTGCAACAGCTTCCATGAATCTAGAAGGAATTACTCCTCTCTCTCCATTCAACTATGATGAGTGGAAACCAAATATGATAGCATATTTGAAGAGACATGGTCTTTTTTATTATTGTCTTGAAAGAGAGTTCGAATCCTCTGAAGAGGAGAATGATTGGTTAAATGAAGGTGACAGAGCCTATGGAGCAATGTTGAATGCTATGTCTCATTGTATGTTATCCCACTTCCATGATTCTGTTGAATCTCCAAAAAAGCTATGGGCCCATTTGGATGAAAGATTTGGAAAACATAATGAAGGGATTGGTGCAAACTATTTGGAGAGCAAGCCCAGTGATGCATTCTCCCTCCTTGATGGTCTCTCTGATCATGATTCAGTATCAAACATATCTCATAATGAAGTTCTCCAAAAAGAAGAAGAAATTGCAGATTCAACACTCAGGTTCTCAATGTCTTCTATTTCGAATTCTGAGCTGGCTCACACTCTAGAAACTGAAGAGGTTCTTAAATCCTCTCTTGCATAAGAGTCTGTTGGTTTGCATAATGATGATCTATTGAATGTTTCGAAGGTTAAATCAACAATTTGAGGTGATGCATTCGCTCTCCTTGATCACTTACCTCTTATGTACTACTATATGATCATTTGTAAATGCTCTTAGAAGTTCATTGAAGATTTAGGGCATTACCATTCGATTGGGATCATTTCTCTTGCATATCATGGTTTATTAGGTTTTGATCTCACCCCTACTGGTTCAAAGGAGATCTCAAGAAACCATTCATCATTTCTTGGAGCTGATTCGAAATCCAAGCCATTACCATTGTTTCATGGTACATTCATGGATTTGATCCTACCTCAACTGATTTGAATCACAGGTTCCAAGATCATCCTCATACCTTTGGATTTGTTCTCATCACATTCGGTCTGAAGAGCAAGTACAAGCACATGCCTCCATATTCGCTTGCATCCACTAAAGGAGAATAGAAGCACATGTTTTTGGAGCATGAACCACTTCTTCCCAAGAAGAAGATACCTCAAGACATATCACCAAGCATCACACCTGCTTGAGTTTGGAGCATTTATTTTTTTGGTGTGCCTTATAGTCTCTTTTGAGGGGGGTTATTTTTCCCATGAGGTTTTTCCCATTTCCTTGTTTCATGGACTATTCTGTATTATTCATTGTATTGGGTGACATTTGGCCCACGATGGATTAAGGGGGGGTATTAGGATATTTGTATACTCCATCCTAGTCCTACCAGCATTGCATTCAATCATGCATTCATTTTTGCATGCAGTCATGCAATTGTATGTAGGCATGCAATTGCATACATCCCAGTCATCAGTAGCCCTGTCTCCTGGCGCCTTGTCCCTAGTCTGATAGCTCCATGAGCTTCTTTCTGTTCAGTTCCATCCCTCCTAGTCAGTGATGCAACCTCTTTTCACCTACCACATGTGAAGTGCGCCCTCTCTCACATACCACACCTACAACTAGTGGCACACTCAGTTAGTTGCTTGTTAATTGACTACACTCAGTTAGTTGCTTCTTAATTGATTGATACACTCTGTTAGAAATCCAGAGAGACTAGTTTATCTATTCTGACTACTGACAGCTTCAGTGTAATACCCCAATTTTGACCCTTAGGAAATATTGGCTCTAATGTAAATATTGTAAATACGCGATGTATGTTTCCCTAGCGTGGAGCTCAAGGCCAAGGCCCCGCTAGTTTATGCTCGGATTTTATTTAAATTAGACATGCTTGATATTTTGTTACCCACGTGCTATTAAGCCATGGGATATTGTAAATTGATGTAAATGTTTAATATGGAAATAAAATACCAAAACACTGGCTATGGGGGCAACGAATGAGAAGGGGCCACGTGTATCCACTAGGGAGTGGTGAGGGGGCTATGGGATTAAACCCTAGGCTGCCATTTGTCATTATGAGAACCCATTGACTTCCCTAGGTGACATTAATGCCTGCTGTAAGAAGGTGGTTGAGATTTCAGCCCATGGCTTCAATGGAGCATGGGCAGCCCTGAAATTCGTATGGGTGGGCATGGGCTCTGATTGCTTGGGCAAGAAGTCACTCAACCTCATGGGAGGTTGCTTGATTCTCACCCCAGTCCATTGTGAAACTATCTAGCATCATTCCCATCCAAAAACGTGTGCCAGTAGTGAGGAAAAACCAGAAATCGCGACCTTGAGAAAACCCAGTTTTTGAAGGACCAAAAACGTCCAGATTTGGCATGGGACAAGGAAATCCAATGGGGAACCCATTAGCATGAACCTTGGGGCGAATTTGGGAGCATTAGCTACCCCGAAATCAATGGGAAAATCCAGTTTTTGCAGCTCAGAAGACGAGTGACGTATTTGAGTATTTGGTGAGCAGAACAGAGAGAAATCAAGTTGGGATTGACTATGCAGAGGTTGGGTGTGCTTGATAAACCCTGTGAAGGCTAGGATCTCAAGGGTCAGCAGCTGGACCTTTCTATGCCCATCCTGAAGAGCACTGGAGGGAAGAGTTTCCTGAGGGACTGTGTAACAGAGAAGGGGATCTTCCTTGTGTTGGATGTGGTAGGTAATGTGGGTGCCTGACTGTTGAGCCCACTTGAGATGCCTGTAGCTCTGTGGTTGAGCTCGCTGGCTTAGCACTACCCTCCTCTATCTGTTTGGATGCTTGACTGAAGCCATGGCTATGAATGAACCCAGCTAGTCCTCCTTAGTGGATACACAGCCCAGCTCGGGGGAGATCTCTCAGCTGAAGGAATATAGGCTGGATAGAGATCTACGGTTGGGAGGAACGTTGCCTTCACGTAGCCAGTTGTTGGACGTCAAATTCTCAAGATAAGTGTTCTGTGGATTCTAACTTGTTCCATTTTGTGTTCTGCAATATGTTAAATTGCCCATGTGTAATGAAATGAATTAATATAGAATCCATGCATGGCATATGAATTCGCTTGGGTCTCTGTAGGTGGAATCATTCTCTACTGTGATTGATATGATTGCAATTACTGTCTGTTTGAGTTCTTGTTAGCATGTTCATTCCGCTGTGTTTTATATGGAAACGAATTTGCATATAGAAGTTTTAAAATGTTAGGAATTTATGTGCAAAACTTATTGGGGCTAAGTCTCCGATAAGCCCGTGTGTTGTTAACGTTTCCCTTCCTTGCACTTGATGATTGACGGGGGCGTTACAGTTTGGTATCAGAGCTGCGTTGCAGCACTGGGCCGCTATGGGCCAAAACTGATAGTAAAGAGAAGAGAAGAAGTTAAGTTTTTGGGAAAAATTTTGTTTAAAACTCTGTTTTGAAAATTTTGTTTAAAAACTGTTTAAAGACTGTTTCGGAAGGGATTCCCGAATGTCTTCCGCAACTGCGGAAGCATTCGGCGAATCGTTCCGAAATCGCGGAAGAATTCAGCCAAAGGCTCCGAAACAGCGGAGAAAAATTTTGTTTAAGTGAAAAATTTTCTAAGTGTCGGCGTGAAAATGAATTTTCGGAAGGAAATCTCTTCCGAAATTGCGGAAGGAATTCTCTTCCGAAATTTCGGAAGGATTCCGTGAATCGTTCCGCAACGCGGAAGAGTTCGGCGAGTCGATCCGAAGTTGCGGAAGACTTCGGCGAATCGTTCCGCAACGCGGAAGAGTTCGGCGAGTCGATCCGAAGTTGCGGAAGACTTCGGCGAATCGTTCCGCAACTGCGGAAGACTTCGGCGAATCGTTCCGCAATTGCGGAAGACTTCGGCGAATCGTTCCGTAATTGCGGAAGACTTCGCCGAATCGTTCCGCAACGGCGGAAGACTTCGCTGAGTCGTTCCGCAACTGCGGAAGACTTCGGCGAATGGTTCCAAAACGGCGGAAGGATTCCGCGAAGGGCTCCGAAATCGCGGAAGGATTCGGGAAAGTCTTCCGAAACGGCGGAAGCCTTCGCCGAATGGCTCCGCAACGGAAGCCTTCGTCGAATGGCTCCGCAGTTGCGGAAGAATTCGCCGAATGGCTCCGTAGTTGCGGGAGAATTCAGCGAATCGCTCCGCCATTGCGGAAGCGTTCGCCGAACTGCTCCGCATTGCGGAAGCATTCGGTGAACCGCCCCGCAGTTGCGGGAGCATTCGCTGAACCGGCCCAAAAAAAAAAAAAAAAAAAAAAAAAAAAAAAAAAAAAAGTGCCAAAAACTCAATTTTTTTGATAGGGGGAGCACCGGGGCTCAGAATGGGATGATTTCTGTGGGGCTCGGAGGCCATTGACGGGGGCCATGAAAGAACCAGTGAAGACCCCAAGCCCATTACACTCCAATTTGATAGAAAAAGGGAAATAGTGACTTTTGAAGGATAGAGTCCCGAGGCTTGACAGAAGGTCGGTTTGAGCTGAAATTGATCAGGCGCGGCCATGAAGCAGGCACAATGTTAAGTTCCGAATCTTGGAACCAAACTCCAAAGGATGTGGAGTCGGGGTGAGCAAGAAGGCCAAAAAGCACTGTTCCGGGCCACTTTTTTGGGATTTTGAAAAGCTTGTGGGCAGTAAAAGTGACCCTAGATGTGGGAGTCAGAAATTTTACTGAACTAGACATTTCATATTCTCATTAAGACAGACAACTTCCGTTAGACGAAGATTTCCCAGAAATGCACCGTTTGGGAGATAGCCATTTTTGGCCCAAAATTTGGAATTTTGGAAAAATGTGAAAAGAGAGAAGTAGTAAAACCCAGAAATTCATAAAAGATGAATGGTGCATCGGAATTGGAATCCGTAAATTGCTGAGTATTCCTTGTTATATGGACTAACTTCGCCCGATAGATAAGTTTTTGTGGTTCTGCATAGATTTTCTTCCACAGGTGGCTGAAGTTGACCTTCGGGACCAAAACACAACTGTGTAAACTGTGCAGAATTATTGGTAAGAGTTGTCATTTTTGAAACAACGCTGTTTCCACACCCGATGTCGGAATGGAGCACGGGGACAGGCATTGGAAAGCTTGTCTAGCAGGGATTAATGGAGTATGAACGGAATTTGAATTGGGTTATCGGACATCATAAATTATCAGGGCAGAAAAGTGCCGGTGACTGTTTTGTCAAATTAATGGCAATATGGGCAATTTTCAGAATTTCATGAATGGGCAAAAGAATTGAATAAGTAACAGCTATGTTGATTATTCCATGAGTTAATTATGTTAAATGTTGATTGTTGTGTATTCCTAGATGCATTTTTATGGGGTCTAACAAATATCATAATAATGCACAGTGTTTGCAGCTCATAAAGTTTATAATTGTAGCAGAGGTAAGATGGTGACCATTAATGATGCTCAAGATCCTTATGAACACGAAGAAGACGTTCTAGGAGAAAATGTGCATGAAGGGAATGCGGAGACTGAATCCAATGGGAGAAGGGAGCAGGTGAATCCTCAAAATTTGGTTGAAACCATGGTGAGCTTCAATGAAAGATTGATGAAGGCTCAAGAAGAACAACACCAACTCAATGCTGCTATTTTGCAAAGCCTCACTGATATGCAGCATAAGATAAACCTTGGGTCCAACCCAAGCAATATGGGTGAAGAAGGAAGAGATGCAGGGAGTCATTCTAGAGGTCGTTCGAGGAGAAGGACTCCAAGCCCAAGGAAGAGTTCGGTGAGCAGAAAACATAAAGCATCTTCATCAAGGTCTTCTTCCAGCAGGTCGGGTGACTCCAAATGTTCTAGAAGAAGTCCGGGACATGCACCTAAGAGATTGGACGGAAGAAAGAGGTTCAAGGGTATCCCACAGGGAGAATTTAGGAAGGCAAGACCTCCCACATTTGATGGGGAAGGAAAGACAGGTCAAGAGGCAGAAGCATGGCTTCTGGGAATGAAGAAATATTTCAGAATTCAAGACTACTCAGGAAATGAGAAAGCCAGAATTGCCATTTACAACTTAAATGGCAGAGCTTCCATTTGGTGGGACAATCTCTTGCAAGTGAAAAGAATTAACGAAAGAAGGATCAGTTGGGAAAGATTTAAGGGGTACTTCAAGGAGAAATACCTTTCTGCTAGGTATTATGACGGTAAGAGAAAAGAGTTTAATGAACTCAGGTTGGGACAAAAATCTATGGAAGAGCATGTCCACAAATTCTTGGAATTACTGAGGTATGTTGATTATATCAAAGATGAGAGAGTAAAAATCCAATGCTTTCTTGGGGGTCTACCTCAGAGTTTCAGGGATCGTATTGAGTTTGTTAATCCACCAAGTTTGGATGAAGCCATTAGGATGGCAATGCACCGCTATGAGCAAAATAAAGGAAGAACAGAGGCTAACCCAGCATGGAAAGGAAAGCCAAGAGGGAAGTTTGATCAGAAGAAGGATGGCTTCAAGCCACCATTCAGAGGTCAGCCTAAGACCTTTCCACAGGGGCAACAAGCAAGGAGTGGATTCAAACCAGCAGTGGCAGTAGACAAAGCATCAAAGGGACCACTTCAGTGTTGGGGATGTGGAGAAAACCACATGTTGAAGGATTGTCCACATCGGAAAAACAATGCTCGAAAGTTGAACAACCTGAAGGGAGTAGCTACGGTAGAGGACATGGCAAGGGCAACACCTCGGATTTATGCAGCGTTGGATAATCACCAAGCAGACCATCAGTCATCAGTGGTGGAAGTCGAAGGTAAGATTGCTACGCAATCTATTTCTGTTTTGATTGATCCAGGATCTACTCATAGTTATGTTTCTCCAAAAGTGGTTGAAGGTTGTTCTCTTAGAAAAATAAAGCATAATAAGTCTTGGCTAGTGCAACTAGCCACGGGAACCAAGAGAAAAGTAAGTGAGGTAGTGATGGAGTGTCCCATAGAATTGAATGGACTCCACACATATGCTGAATTGAATGTGTTACCATTAGGATCCTATGATGCATTAATTGGCATGGATTGGTTAGAAAAACACAGAGCCAAATTGGACTGTTATGAGAAAGCACTTGAGTGCATTGATGAAAAGGGAAGGCCCACATTGGTAAAAGGGATTCCCAAGCAAGTTTCAATAAGACAGATTTCAGCCCTGCAGCTGAATAAGTTTTATAAGAAGGGTTGTCAATTATATGCAGTCCATGTGCCAGATTCATTAGAGGACAAAGGGCCAAGACTAGAAGACTTCAGGATATTGCAAGAGTTCCAGGATGTGTTTCCGGATGAGGTACCAGGGTTGCCACCGACGAGAGATATTGATTTTACCATCGATCTTGTTCCGGGAGCAGCGCCGAATTCCAAAGCTCCTTATAGAATGAGTACACCGGAATTGGTGGAATTGAAGATACAGCTGCAGGAATTAATAGATAAAGGATATATCAGGCCTAGTGTGTCTCCTTGGGGAGCACCGGTGTTATTTGTCAAGAAGAAAGATGGGACTTTAAGGCTGTGTATTGATTACAGGCAACTCAATAAAGTGACAGTTAAGAACAAGTATCCATTACCAAGAATTGATGACTTGTTTGATCAAATGAAGGAAGCCAAATTATTTTCAAAGATTGACTTGAGGTCTGGCTACCATCAAGTGAGGATTAAAGAAGAAGACATTCACAAGACGGCTTTCAGAACTAGATATGGTCATTATGAGTTCACTGTGGTTCCATTCGGCCTTACCAACGCACCTGCCACATTCATGTGTCTCATGAATAGTGTATTCAGCAAATATTTGGACAAGTTTGTGATTGTGTTTTTAGATGACATTCTTGTCTATTCAAGTAATGAAGAAGAACATGAGGAGCATCTAAGAATGGTGTTGCAAGTTCTTAGAGAACATCAGCTGTATGCCAAGTTAAGCAAGTGTGAATTCTATCAAAAGAGGATCCAATATTTGGGTCACGTCATTTCAGAAGAAGGAATTGCAGTGGATCCAGAGAAGATTAATTGCATCATGGATTGGCCAACTCCAAGAAATGTTCCAGATGTTAGATCTTTTATGGGCCTTGCTGGTTACTACAGAAGGTTTATTGAAGGATTCTCCAGGATAGCGCATCCGATCACTTCATTGCAAAGGAAGAACATCAAATTTGTATGGTCTGAAAAATGTGAGAAAAGTTTTCAGAAATTAAAGGAGTTACTTACTAGCGCTCATGTTTTGAAGATAGCCGATCCAAGGAAGGATTTTGTAGTATGCACAGATGCTTGCATTGAAGGACTGGGTGGGGTTCTCATGCAGGAAAGAATTGTGATTTGCTATGAATCTAGGAAATTGAAAGAGCATGAAAAGAATTATGCCACACATGATTTAGAATTAGCAGCCATAGTGCATGCTCTTAAAATGTGGAGGCATTACTTGATGGGAAGAAGATTCGAGCTTAGGACAGACCACATGAGCTTGAAGTATTTGTTTGAGCAGCCAAACTTGAATGCTAGGCAAGCTAGATGGATGGAATTTCTATGTGAATTTGATTTTGAAATTAAACATGTAAAGGGGAAGGAGAATAAGGTTGCAGATGCTCTTAGCAGAAAATTTCATGTTTCAGCAGTAAGTATGTGCAAATCAAATTTGAAGACAAGAGTTCTTGAGGCCCAAAACAGTGACGAAACTTGCCTTCAAATTAAAGAGAAGTTGCAGCATGGTGATGTGGATGAAAAGTATGCAGGATATCAGCTGGGTGAAGACAGTATCCTCATCTACAAAGATAGGTTGTACATTCCAAATAATGTAGATTTGAAGAAACTAGTGATGGATGAAATACACCAAATGCCGTACTCTGGACATGCAGGATATCAGAAGACTATAACAGCGGCAAGAAAGCAATACTTTTGGAATGGCATGAAGAAGGACATAGCTGAGTACATTGCTAGGTGTCAGAAGTGCCAACAAGTCAAGGCAGAACACCAACATCCAGCAGGGTTATTGCAGCCCTTACCCATTCCAGAATGGAAGTGGGAAGTGATCTCCATGGATTTCATAACAGGTCTGCCCATGACAGTGAAGAAGCATGATTCAATCATGGTTGTGGTGGATAAGCTATCAAAGGTAGCTCACTTTATTCCAGTGAAGTCCACTCACAAGGCTAGTGACATTGCGAACATCTTCATGAGAGAGATATTCAGATTGCATGGATTGCCTAAGGCAATAATTTCTGATCGTGACACAAAGTTCACCTCCAATTTCTGGAAGGGATTATTTCAGGAGTTGGGAACTAAATTGAATTTCAGTACAGCTTACCATCCGCAAACGGACGGCCAAACCGAGAGGGTGAATCAGATCCTTGAAGACATGCTGAGAATGTATGTGATGGACAAACCATCCAAGTGGGAAGATTATTTACACTTGGTTGAATTTGCATACAATAATGGACACCATGCATCCTTGGGAATGAGTCCATTTGAAGCATTGTATGGCAGGGGATGCAGGACGCCAGTGAATTGGGATGGCCCAGTGAACAGGGTGGTGCTTGGACCAGAAATGATCAAGGAAATGGAACAGGAAATTGTTAAGATTAGGCAGAATTTAAAGGCAGCTCAGGACAGGCAAAAGAGTTATGCAGATTTGAGAAGAGTACATAAGGAATTTCAGATTGGGGATCATGTTTATTTGAGAGTGAAACCAAGGAAGAGTTCCCTCAAGTTGGGGAGTTGTGCCAAGTTGTCACCAAGATATTGTGGGCCATTTGAAGTCCTTGATAGGATAGGGCCAGTTGCATATAGAATTGCATTGCCTGCTAGCATAAGAGCTCATAATGTTTTCCATGTATCTTTGCTTAAGAAGTATGTACATGATCCTAATCATATGATTGATTGGAATGTGATACAGGTGGAACCCAAGGGAGAATTCCAAGTAGAACCTATGCGCATCCTCGACAAGAAAGTCACAGTGCTCCGGAACAGAGCCATCGGGCAGGTAAAGGTCCAATGGGAGCACCTTAGTCCCGACGAGGCTACCTGGGAGCTAGAGGATGCCATGAGGGAGGCATTCCCATTTTTGTTCAGTTTTGAGAACACCGAGGACGGTGTTGTTCTAAGGGGGAGGGGAATGTAATACCCCAATTTTGACCCTTAGGAAATATTGGCTATAATGTAAATATTGTAAATACGCGATGTATGTTTCCCTAGCGTGGAGCTCAAGGCCAAGGCCCCGCTAGTTTATGCTCGGATTTTATTTAAATTAGACATGCTTGATATTTTGTTACCCACGTGCTATTAAGCCATGGGATATTGTAAATTGATGTAAATGTTTAATATGGAAATAAAATACCAAAAAACTGGCTATGGGGGCAACGAATGAGAAGGGGCCACGTGTATCCACTAGGGAGTGGTGAGGGGGCTATGGGATTAAACCCTAGGCTGCCATTTGTCATTATGAGAACCCATTGACTTCCCTAGGTGACATTAATGCCTGCTGTAAGAAGGTGGTTGAGATTTCAGCCCATGGCTTCAATGGAGCATGGGCAGCCCTGAAATTCGTATGGGTGGGCATGGGCTCTGATTGCTTGGGCAAGAAGTCACTCAACCTCATGGGAGGTTGCTTGATTCTCACCCCAGTCCATTGTGAAACTATCTAGCATCATTCCCATCCAAAAACGTGTGCCAGTAGTGAGGAAAAACCAGAAATCGCGACCTTGAGAAAACCCAGTTTTTGAAGGACCAAAAACGTCCAGATTTGGCATGGGACAAGGAAATCCAATGGGGAACCCATTAGCATGAACCTTGGGGCGAATTTGGGAGCATTAGCTACCCCGAAATCAATGGGAAAATCCAGTTTTTGCAGCTCAGAAGACGAGTGACGTATTTGAGTATTTGGTGAGCAGAACAGAGAGAAATCAAGTTGGGATTGACTATGCAGAGGTTGGGTGTGCTTGATAAACCCTGTGAAGGCTAGGATCTCAAGGGTCAGCAGCTGGACCTTTCTATGCCCATCCTGAAGAGCACTGGAGGGAAGAGTTTCCTGAGGGACTGTGTAACAGAGAAGGGGATCTTCCTTGTGTTGGATGTGGTAGGTAATGTGGGTGCCTGACTGTTGAGCCCACTTGAGATGCCTGTAGCTCTGTGGTTGAGCTCGCTGGCTTAGCACTACCCTCCTCTATCTGTTTGGATGCTTGACTGAAGCCATGGCTATGAATGAACCCAGCTAGTCCTCCTTAGTGGATACACAGCCCAGCTCGGGGGAGATCTCTCAGCTGAAGGAATATAGGCTGGATAGAGATCTACGGTTGGGAGGAACGTTGCCTTCACGTAGCCAGTTGTTGGACGTCAAATTCTCAAGATAAGTGTTCTGTGGATTCTAACTTGTTCCATTTTGTGTTCTGCAATATGTTAAATTGCCCATGTGTAATGAAATGAATTAATATAGAATCCATGCATGGCATATGAATTCGCTTGGGTCTCTGTAGGTGGAATCATTCTCTACTGTGATTGATATGATTGCAATTACTGTCTGTTTGAGTGCTTGTTAGCATGTTCATTCCGCTGTGTTTTATATGGAAACGAATTTGCATATAGAAGTTTTAAAATGTTAGGAATTTATGTGCAAAAATTATTGGGGCTAAGTCTCCGATAAGCCCGTGTGTTGTTAACGTTTCCCTTCCTTGCACTTGATGATTGACGGGGGCGTTACATTCAGTTACATCCAGTTAAGACTAGTTATATTTTGTTAAACTTAGTTACATCTACTTGACTCAGTTTGACAACTACCAGTGCATTGATGTCACTGCACTACTGATCTGATGATGAGTTCATGCAGGCTAATTGGAACTACCACCTTGGTATTCGAATCCTCTCCATTGTATTATTTATTTTTCATATTATGATTAATGAATTAGTGTGATGTTATTCTGATTCTATATGAGTTATACTATATCATAATTATGCTTCTCTTTTACACTGCATTGTCCACTCTTCTTCTAGTTTCCTGCTTAATTTTTCTTGTGAGGTATACATAAGCTCTTAGATCTGTTGTGAATATTTTCATAGAATTCAAGTAAGCACTAGAGTCAAAAAATGAGAAAAAGGGAATATTTCAGGAAAAGCAACATAAATCCAGAAATTAGGAAATTCTGAAAAGCAAGAAAGTCAGAAAAAGAGCAAAAATAAGGAAAGCCAAAGAAAAGGAAAGCAAAGTAAAGCAATGAAGGAAAGCAAAATTTCCTCATCCACTCATGGGTGGACCATGTGGAAGGGTTCTCACAGGTCACCAATCTATTCAAATTGCTCAGCAGGTCACACAAAATTCTATAAAAGAATATAAGCAAATCCCTTTCACATCTTTTGTTAGTTTGAGAAATTTTATGAATGCATTTGTGCATCTGAGACTTGGGAGATGTGCCCCTAGTCAAGCATGGGAGATGTGCCCAAGATTTATGTGAGAGGATTATGGAATTCATCCATTGTCATTTAATTTATTTGTAGGTCCTGTAGCTAATAAAGTTAAATTTGAAGATGAGAAAAAACATCATCCATTCCAGAGTTCAAATCTCCAAGCTTCCTATGGATTTCTAGAGCTAGTTTCTGGTGTATAGGAAGAGATATTTTTCCATGATGTTTGAAGAGGAATTTCGGCCTATTTCTGATGTAATGAAAGTGAATGTAATCCTATGATATCAGTGGTCTAATTTCAGGAAGCTTATACAAGTCTGTGGTTCGAATCTCAGCTCCATTCATTAATTTCTAGTATTGTAATGTTCAATAGAAATGGAGAGAATATTTTGTAAAAATATGAGGAGCCTCTTGGCCCATATATGATTTCATAATAGTGAAATTCATCCTGTGATACCATTCAGCTTGAATAAAATTGCAGAATTCACATTTATTCTCATATTTCTCTATCGTCTCTAGATTTAGCTAGAATTTAACTAGTTTCCAGTTTGCAAGCAATAAATGTATGAGAATGTATTCAAATGTAGTAATTATTGTTCCTGAATATCACTAAGATTCCAGAAATCACATACCATGCTCCATTTCATAAATTTGTGACCCTTTCAATCCTTTTTGGAAATACTGAATTCACACTAGCTGAGTTGTCCTGGAAGGAAATTTTGTGTATTTTTTTGTGAGACTTGATCATAAATCTTTGTAACTTTATGGAATTATGTATTATTTTTGAATGACTGTTATTAATTTATATTTAACCTCTTTAAGCTCAAAAAAATCCATCTCCAGTCTCCAGTTAAATACCTCACCCATACTAGTCTATATATGTTGAGTAGCCCAGGAGCGTTGGATTAAATTGCATAGTGTTGCTCTTGAAAAATCAATAGTATCAGTGCATTGTGTAGAGGTATAAACTCAGATCAGAATCTTCCATCCATTCATAGCCTTTGTTCTTTCCTATCTCCAACAATTTTAGCTTCCACAATCACTGTTTTAGTCAATTTTAAGAAGTCTTGAGTTTCTGTGCCACAATCCTAAGTTGGTACGTTAAATTGGTATCTTTGCTTCTACACACATCCATACAAATTCCAGAACCTAAACCTTTTCAAAATCATTCCTTGAACCTTTTCAGTCAACCCTCGACTAGCTTTTCCAAGACTAGTTATGCAACTAGTTTTCCTGTTTACTAGTTAGTGTCTTAAAGTTTTAATTTTGGGATAATTTTTTAAGTGATATATGATCAGGGATATTATAGTGGTATTAGAGCACTTTCGTTGTCTCAGCCTATCGAAAGTAACTCTCAATGGAAAGGTAGCTCAGCACTACCTTCAAGTTGCAGTTGTGGAATTAGTTCCAGTCATGGAAGACTAAGAATTTGAGTTGCATGAAGAAAAATATTATTTTTATGAAGAGTATGATGATTATGATGAGCAGTATGAAGAATATTTCAGACAGTATGAGGAAGAGAATTTCTAGGAAGTACCTTTCACAAGCATCTCCCATGACATCATGATTGGCAAAAGAGACTATGGTTATTCTTATAGCCATATTCAAGAAAACGTTGCATGTTCCACAATAAAAGGTCAACCTTTTATGGAATAGATAATAAAAAATATGAAATATTCATTGGATGCATGTGTAATGTCCCCATTCAAATAATTGCATAGTAAGACAATCCCATCAATCCTACTAGTTTCCTAGGTTGGATGGGCACATGTGGAATTGTAATAAGGAAGCTAATAAATGATGTTTAGATATTAGAAGGGTTCAAGTATTTAATAAATATGGTGAATAAATAAATTCAAGAGAAATTCTAGGTGGCAAGTGGTTTTGGAGACATATGGAGGGCGTGGGACCCACACTAGCTTGGTTTTCAATGACACATGGCATCTCTCTCTTGCCAATTCGAATTCATGGGAAGGTGAACACTCTTGGGTGAGTTGGTAATTCATAACACATTTCATTGAGCATCTTAGGTCGAATTGGAATGGATTGGTAACATCCATGGAAGATAAAGAGTCAAATTGGAAGTTTGTGGACACTTGGGCTAGATTCCCTAGCCCCTATGACACCAATGATGGAGAATCTATGACAACTATGACAAATTTCAGACCTAAACTCTGACATGTGACCATTATGACATGTCATCCCCAAAAATAGGCTCAAGGAAGGCACTCATGGGAGTGCAAGAAGCCAAAGTGACTCAAATTCGAATTTGGGAGAAGATGGAAGGTTGGAACTAGGAGACAAGTGGCAAATGTGGAATATTTCCTAAGTGGAAATCTCTTGAATCTATTGAGAGGATTTCGACCCTTAAAAGGATAATATTGGTTATAAAATGTAGAAATCAAGTATGCGAATGGCTTTTGATGATTTGAGAAAAGTTGCATTTGTGAAGAGAGAGCTAGTGGATGACTAGTTTCTTGCCTTAGCCATTTTCGAGGGTGAAAGATTCTCATCCAAGTTGGTGTTTGGAGAGGCCACTCAGGTCTTTCATGGAGATTTAATGGAGCTTTTATTTTCAGGTAGCATCTACAGGAATTTTCATGGTTTGGTTTAGTGCAGCACTTATTCTCCACCATTTCTAGTTTTTAAGGCATATTCATGCTCCTTGAGGGATTGCGCTTTGGGTGAGCTCTTGTACTCATTGGGAGAGATTAATATGATATTTTTCTGATTGAAATAGGTTCATATCCTCTATTTTTATTATTAATAAAGTATCAGGTCGAAATACCCACTGATTGTATGCAAAAATATTGATTAATGAGCAAACAATGTCCATTTCCCCAATGCATTGATGTATGACACTGTAATGTTGATTATTTCGAATGGGTGGATGATTATCTAATATATTTGTGATAAATATACTTCCATGGATGTCTTATACAAGTTTCATGTACTGTACTTGAGAATTTGAATCATTTTTACTTAGTTTAGTTGTATTGGAAGGTGAAATAGTGCCATTTCCCCAAGGGTCGAATTGGGAATTTTTGCAGTTGAATGGGAGAGGGTGATAACAGTTTTCATAATCCATTAATGGTGCATATGATACCTTAATAAAATAATTAACACATTACATACCTCTGTTCATAAATTTGAGGGAGTTTAGAGGCATTTGGGAGGCCATTTTCAGTGTTACCCCGGGGGATTTGATACACAAATTACTAGTCAAAATTGCATATATTGGTCATAATATAAATCAAGTTTTCTAAAGTATTTGGAGGACCATAAAACATACCTAAAACTAATATTCAAGTCTAAATATCATTCATACGCTCATACAAAATATTTGGGAGCATTTGGGTTGATTTGGAGGTTAAAACAGTAAAACTAGTCAATGGTTGAAATTGGGAAAAAAGTGGAAAATTGGGCATTTTCTTAAAATTTTAAAAAAGGGACATTACAAGTGGTATCAGATCATGGTATTGGCACCTGATGGTATTAACAAGAATCCAAACAAATAAACCACCACCCTTTGAATCAGTAGTTGAAGAAGAGATAGTAGCAGAAAAAGAGTTTTTTTCTAAAACAATGGGTAAAGAGGAGGAGGAAAAATTAAGACATAAGGAGGAATTTATTGAAGCCTTAAAACCATGTTTTGAAGGAATTACCATGGTTATGCTAGATATGAATAAACAAATGATGAAAAGTTTCGAATTGTTGGGTAGCCAACTTTCAGGCAAAGGGATGATAGGAGATAACAGTGGTTCACATTTAGGGGAAAAGATAAAAGGGAGTGAGCATATTTTTTCAAGCACGGGACCACATAATAGACCTAATGAATTCCAAAGTACACAAATGCATACTACACCTAAATTTCTCACACCCAAAGAAGAGCCCAATATTGAGGTGGATTCTAAGAAACTAGTAAATGATTGGAATGATTCGAATGAAGAGTGTAAAATAGGTGTACCACTCAGTGACTACATTGATGCTATACAAAAAATTAAAAGGAGGGAAGACAATAGGAGTCCATTAAAAAACAAATAATTAAATAGTGCTATTGGAAAATTTTCACTTCCTACTTTTGATGGTTCTTCTCAAAATTCTGCTAACACTTGGGTGCAAAAATTGGATGTATATTTTTAGTTGAATCCTATGTTGGAAGAGGATGCATTAAAAATGGCCATTTTTCATTTGGAAGGAGATTCCAATGAACGATGGTTTCATGGGCTGAATACCTTGGGTCATAATCAAGTTAAAACATATGGAGAATTTGTTGATAGGGTACTAGAAAGATTTGAACAAAAAGATCCAGAATTGCCTTTCAAAGAACTAGCTCAATTGAAGCAAACTGGGTCCCCTACTGAATATATGTTGGACTTTAAAAAATTATTAGTCAAGGTGGATGATGTATCTATGGGAAGATTAGTATTTCTGTTCATTGAAGGTTTGGCTGAACCCTTAAGAGGTTTGGTCAAATCCCAAAAGACAACTACATTAAAATATACAATGAGATTGACTAGGGATCTCCAAAATGTGCTTCTTAGAGTGAGATTTCCTCCCAAGCCTAGATACAAATTTGAAAAGAAACCTTGGCAAAGGGATGGATATGATAATAAACCTTGGAAAAGAGAGTCATTTGAAAGGAATAAAAAAGGACTAAACATGAATGAACTTGGAAAAAAGAAACTGTGCTTTACATGCTTCCAACCATGGACACCGGGGCACAAATGTACTAAAGGAAAGGCTCAATACATAGAAGTATTTTCTGATAATGAGGGGTATGATGGGGGCATGGATGAAGATGTACATATTTCAGATCAAGAAGAGGCATATGAGACAGTAGTAGAAGAGGAAAGACAAGAAGAAAATCAGCCTTCACCGGACAAAGCAAGAATGGCAGTACTTTCAGCAGTACCTCGCTATCATACTATCCGATGCAAAGGTGTGGTACAAGGACAAAGAAATTCAGTTTTGGTAGATGGAGGAGCCACCCATAACTTCATTGATGCAGAGATGGTGCAGAAAATAAAGATACCTATTGAACCATTTGATGAATTCACAGTTGTCATTCCCGGTCACAACACAATGCAATGCAAAACATGGGTTCCAAAGCTGCAAGTCACCGTAGGTAACTATACTTTTGTTGGTATTTTTTATGTGGTTGATGTTGCTGATACTAATGTGGTTTTGGGATTGCAATGGTTGTATTCAATAGGAGAGAAAACAGTAAATTATCAAATTCCATAAATGAAATTCCAAGATTCAAAAGGAGTACAAAGAGTTGTGAGAGGGAAATACACTTATCCAAATCAAGTAGTGACTTGCAATAGTATGAGATCTATATTGAGGCATGGGTATATAGAATGGGCTGCTGAATGTGATATTACATCTCCCAAGACAACTATAAATATTGTTGAACACCCAAAGGAGATAGAGAGACTTTTGCAAAAATATGAAAAGGTTTTTAGAGACCTTCCACATGGTAGACCATCGGATAGGGGGGTTGAGCACAGTATTATTTTGGAGGAGGGTACTTCACCCATTCAGATACCACCTTATAGACATCCTAAAAATTTCAGAGATGAGATTGAAAAATCCATCCAAGAACTCCTAGACTTGGGACTCATTAGACCAAGCTCTAGCCCTTATGCTTCTTCAGTAGTGCTAGTGAAGAAAAAATATGGAACATTGAGAATCTGCATAGATTTTAGAGCCTTGAACAAAAAGACTATCAAAAATAGGTATCCTATTCCTAGGATTGATGAGCTTATGGATGAGCTACATGGGTCCAAATACTTTTAAAAAATTGACCTTAGATTAGGGTATCACCAAATTTGAATGAAAGATGAAGATGTGCAAAAGACCGCTTTTCGATGTCATTTTGGCCACTTTGAATTTCTTGTCATGCCTTTTGGGTTAACTAATGCTCCAGCCACATTTCAAGTATGTATGAATAGGATCTTTTACAAGCAACTAAGGAGGTTCGTTTTGGTTTTCTTTGATGACATTCTCATTTACAGTTAAACATGGGAAGAGCATTTGCAGCAATTAGAGATTGTGTTGAAAATTTTGCAAGAAGAGTCCTTATTTGCTAAGTTATCAAAATGTGAATTTGGGATGAAAGAACTAATATATCTTGGGCACATTATTGGGAAAGAAGGAGTGAAGGTACACATGGAAAAAATCAGGGCTATCTTGGAATAGCCATCACCAAAAAAAACTACCGAATTGAGAGGATTTATTGGCATATGCACCTACTACAAAAGCATTTGTGAAACGGTTCTCCAAGTTGACTTCTCCACTCACTGAGTTGACTAATAAGGATGCTTTCAAGTGGGATGAAGAGGCTGAAAAGGCCTTCCAAAAAATGAAAAAGGTAATGAGTAGTTGTCCCATACTTGCACTTCCTGATTTTACTGAACCTTTTGTTGTGGAATGTGATGCTTCAGGTGGAGGAATAGTGGATGTCCCAAAGCAAGGCCAACACCCCATAGCCTATGAGAGCAGAAAGTTGCATCCTCATGAAAAAATTTACTCCATCTATGATAAAGAAATGCTAGACATTATGCATGCATTGGCCAAATTCAGACAATACTTGGTGGGCAACAAGTTTGTGGTGAAAACCGACCACAATAGTCTAAGATACTTTCTCACCCAAAAAGATCTAAATGAAAGGAAACAAAAGTGGGTAAGCAAGATTCAAGCTTATGATTTTGATATTGAATATGTAAAAGGAAAGAATAATATATTAGCAGATTCTTTGTCAAGAAGACCTTCTTTTTCTCTCATGGACATTGCCAAAGATTGGAAAAACATGCTACTAGTTGAATATGCTAAAGACAAATTTACTTGTGATGTGTTGGATGGAATCAAAGGGGATGATAACTGCAGGATTTTGAATGGAATGATATATTATAAGGGAAGAATTTATTTAGTTCACAACTCCGAGCTCAAGTACCGAATTTTGCAAGAAGCACATGACTCCCCACTAGCGGGCCATCTAGGGATCTTCAAAACTTATAGACAGTTGAGGCAAAGATTTTTTTTGAAGGGGATGAAGGAAGATGTTCAGAAGTATGTGAATGAATGTAAAGTATGTCAACAAAACAAATCAGAACTTACATGTCTAGCTGGCCTATTACAACCCTTTCCCATTCCGAAGCAAAAATGGGACAGTATCTCCATGGATTTCATCACCGAGTTGCCTAAATATTTGGGTAAGGATTGCATCTATGTGGTAGTTGATAGGTTGAAAAAATTTGCTCATTTATTTGCTGTTACATCATCTTTTAGTGCTTCACAAGTGGCTGATATTTGTTTTAAAGAAATCTTCAGATTGCATGGGCTCCCCAAGAGCATTGTCAGTGATAGAGATAGTAGATTCATGGGTGCTTTTTGGCAAGAAATTTTTAGATTGGAAGGCACTCAATTGACTCCAAGTACCAGCTATAATCCACAAACTGATGGACAAACAAAGAGGGTAAATCAATGGTTGGAAGGATATCAAAGAAACTATGTGGGAGAGTAGCGAAAAGCATGGGAAAAATGGCTACACTTGGGTGAGTTTTGCTACAACACCACTTATCATATGTCAATAGGAATGTCTCCTTTCAAAGCATTATATGGTTATGATGCACTTACATTTGATGAAATTATATTTTGTGATAGTAGAGCCCCAAAGGATAAAGTTTGGGTGGAAGAGAGCCAAGAAATTTTAAAGCTCTTGAAAGACAATTTGCAGGTTGCTCAAAATCAACAAAAACAAGATGTTGATAGACATAGAGAAGAAAGAACCTTTCAAGTCAATTATTTAGTATATTTAAGGTTGCGGCCATATAAACAAACATCTCTCAAAAAGAATGGAGCATAAAAATTAAAACCAAGGTACTATGGGCCATACAAGGTAGTGTGGAAGGTTGGAGAAGTAGCATATGAACTAGAACTTCTGGAAGGGAGTAAAATCCACAATGTATTTCATGTTTCCTGTCTCAGGAAATCCATTGGTCAGCAAATCATCACTTCAAAAATACTTCCTCCTTTGGATGATGAAGGTCAGTTCACACTTGTTTCGGAAAATATTTTGAAGACAGGGGAAAGAAGGTTGAGGAGTAGAATTATCAAAGAATATTTAGTGCAATGGAAGGACTTACCAAATGAAGATGCCACATGGGAAGAGGAGAAGATTTTATAGCATCCAAATTTGAAATTGCTTGAGGACAAGCAATCTTGGGTGGGGAGGACTGTAATGTCCCCATTCAAATAATTGCATAGTAAGACAATCCCATCAATCCTACTAGTTTCCTAGGTTGGATGGGCACATGTGGAATTGTAATAAGGAAGCTAATAAATGATGTTTAGACATTAGAAGGGTTCAAGTATTTAATAAATATGGTGAATAAATAAATTCAAGAGAAATTCTAGGTGGCAAGTGGTTTTGGAGACCTATGGAGGGTGTGGGACACACACTAGCTTGATTTTCAATGACACATGGCATCTTTCTCTTGCCAATTCGAATTCATGGGAAGGTGAAAACTCTTGGGTGAGTTGGTAATTCATAACACATGGAATTGATAATCTTAGGTCAAATTAGGATGGATTGGTAGCCTCCATGGAAGATAAAGATTCAAATTGGAAGTTTGTGGACACTTGGGGCTAGATTCCCTAGACCCTATGACACCAATGATGGAGAATCTATGAAAACTATGACAAATTGAAGACCTGACCTCTGACATATGACCATTATGACATTTCATCCCCAAAAATAGGCTCAAGTAAGACACTCATGGGAGTGAAAGAAGTCAAAGAGACTCAAATTCGAATTTGGGAGAAGATGGAAGGTTGGAACTAGGAGACAAGTGGCAAATGTGGAATATTTCATAAGTGGAAATCTCTTCAATATATTGAGAGGATTTAGACCCTTAGAAGGATAATGTTGATTAAAAAAGGTTTTTCTATAATTGTGATGAGAAATTCACTCGGGGACATATATGTGTTCAACAAAAGCTCTATCTCTTGGATGTGGATTCTCCGCCTGCCTTAGAACTTGGTGAAGAAGCTACAGATACAGTAGATGATCAAGTCGACATTCAACACCCGACTGTTGACACCCCATCTCAAGACGACCCACCTGAGATCTCTCTCCATACTGTAACCGGCGTCACCACCCCACAAACAATGCGGTTCAGGGGATACTTCAACAAGCTCCCTCTTACCATACTCATTGATTCTAGTAGCACTCATAACTTCATTGACCCTCGGATTTCCAAACAGGCTGATTGTTTTGTCCATCCTTGCTCCAACTTTGAAGTCGTGGTTGCCAATGGGGGCACCTTACCTTGCAAGTGGAAGTGTCACAATGTATCTCTATGGAAGATTATAACCTACGCTCTGACATGTTTGCCTTGTCCTTAGGCGGATGTGATGTGGTTTTGGGTGTTCAATGGTTACGCACACTTGGCCCCATCTTATGGGATTTTGATGAACTTTGGATGCAGTTTAAAGTCAATGGGGCACAACACAAATTTATGGGCTTACAACCAGGGTCTCTCTGCATCATCAGTTCACATCGCTTGGAAAAAATCTTTAAGAAGAATTCACATGGTGTCATCGCTCAGCTCAATTCCATTCAGATGCACCCATCAACAGTATCCACTACTTCCTTGGATAGATATGCAGGTATCTTTGCTGAACCAATGTCCTTGCTACCCTCAAGAGACCTTTCCAGTAAGAATGTAGCCACATCTACCTCTTAGCAGGAAATGATGGCTTTTTTGCATGCAGTACAGAAGTGGCAGCCATACCTATTAGGGAATTATTTCTGCATCAAGACTGATCTCCCGAGTCTGGTAAATTTTCTGGAACAATGGGTCTCCTCCCCAACACACCTGCAATGGGTTATCCAACTCATGGGTTATCCCTATGTGATCACTTACAAGAAGGGTAAGAACAATATGGCTGAAGATGCTCCTTCTCGCACAATTGATGACCCAGTTTCTCTTACAGCTCTTTCTCTGCTTGTTCCAAATTGGTTGCAATATGTTCGACAGGGCTATCTCTTCTATGAACTCCATGCTTCTTCATCAACAAGGCACTCGGGGTTCTGCAAAATGTATGACCGGGAACAATGTAACTTCTTTTGGCCGGGACTAAAAATGACAATTCAACAGATGGTGGCTGACGATGATACTTTCCAATTCAACAAGGGGGAAACGACACTCCTTTCGGGATTGCTCAAACCCTTGCCCATCCCTACACAGCTTTGGCCAACCATTTCTATGGATTTCCTAGCATTGCTTGGGTGGTACAATACCACATCTCAAAGGACTCCATATGAAGCAGTCTATGGAAAAACACCGCTAGTTCTTCTTCCATACACCCTTAGTAGATCCCCAGTTCAGGAAATTGACTCGGTTCTTCGAAACCGGGATTAGATTCTTCTCATTCTGCAGGACAATCTTCACATGGCCAGAATCCGCCTGAAACAACAAGCCGATCAGCACCATTCTAATCACATTTTCCACGCAGCTGATAGGGTTCTTCTTCATCTACAACCTTCCAAGCAATCCTCCTTGACACTCCAAAGGTGTCAGTGGCCCGAAATGCAAACCGAGGATGCTACCGAGGAACCACTCCTTCAGATTCTGCAGCAATTTCTCCAACCAAATCTTTGAGGACAAAGCTTTTTCTAAGGGAGAGGGGATGTTAGGAACCTATGTCAACCCTTCTCTTTACTATGTTAGTATATTGTTGTTGGACGCATATGCTTTGTAAGTCGCCCCGTAGTATTTGTTGATCTGTAGTTTATATTAGCCCATAGTATTGCACGCATATGCTTTGTAAGTCGTCTCGTAGTATTAGATGTCCCATGGTTTTGACTCATAGTATTGGGCATAGAATTAGTATATAAGTGTGTGTTGAGTTCATTGAAGGCACCATGAAGTTAATTGTATTGAGCTTGCTCAAAGGAGGTTGCCCCCTCGAAGTGGCCCGTGATCAATATAAAAGTGATTCTGAGTTCTATTATTTCTGATATCTTGTGTATTTGCATTAATTAATTATTGCAGGTTCATCACAATTGACCACGGGTGGCCACCTCTATTTTCTCAATAGCCCACGGGTATGGCCGTGAATTTATGTTGACCGCGGGTAGCAGCCTCTGTTTTCTCAATACCCCAGAGGTATGGCCGTGAAGTTGGTTTTTTAAATGTAAAAGGATAAACTCTTTGTGTTTCTTCCTCCAGGATGGTTCTAGAGTGGAGGGAAAGGGAGCATGACCTTGTGGATGAGGCTTCCTGCCATGATTTTCCTATACAACAAGCATTACAAGCATGTGGGATTTTAAAATGATGGAGAATTGGGGGTTTGAGGGCCCAAAACCAATTGCTTCGTCGCTTGATATTCTACTGGGATGTAGACGCACAAAATTTCAACTTGGATGGTCAAACACTCTCCTTGGAGGTGGATGACATATATTTCATTACAGGATTGTCCCATCGAGGGGAAGTGGCAAGTCTTTGATCTCATATTGTGGGTGGTGGGATCACCATTCCCGACTACATAGAGCAGTATTGTCTTCCCAACACCTGGAAGGTGGGGATTTAGGTACCCTTTGGAGCCATAATCAGTCTGAGCATGAAGATCATAGTTTCCACCCTCATTAGGATTACAGGTTTAACAGCACTACACTAGGCCTCAAGGCTGGTGATGTTCTACGCCGCAAAGTGTATGAGACCCATGATATATGACTGGTGCACAACGTTACTAGTGTCTATGAAGACCTAGTTAATGGAGTGCAAGTGTGGGGAGGCAAAGAAATTCAGATACAACAATATACTATGCAGATTTTTCTTCGAGAGGGTTCTGGGCTCAGTCCGAGGGTTGAAGTCCCTCCTCATTGTCTCTATGACCCATCCTTGACCTGGTGGGTAGAGGTATTGACACAACAGGGTGGTGGCCGATAGGCATCACCATACATAGACGAGTTCTTGCACTGGTGGGACCGACAGGTCATAGCCATTGACGACTACCCCTATGCAGGGATAAACTTCTGTGGTGATCGCGACATGCCGCTTCCTCCAGGAGCCGTGTACGGAGACATCAGTATGTGACTCTTTTTATGTTTTTGTGTATTAAATTTTTTGGAATTTTTTATTATATATGAAAATGCAAAAATATTTTTGGGGGTAGTATCACATATTGACATTCTACTATTTTCTCGTAGATATGGGTCCGCGAAGACTGGATGGTTTCTCGAGACAACGTCGATGGGGAAGGGGTGGAGAGATAGTTGGTACAGCCGCAGAGCGCACACTAGAGATCGTATGGGTCAACCTGTCCCGTATGACTAACAGAGTATCCATGATCGAGGTAGAGCAGCTGCCAGAGGATATGTAGCGCCATGTTGTGGGAGTACCGAGCACCTGGGTGCGACTACTGCGGTGCATAGCCAACTCAGTACATTATTACTATTAGACACATCCTGTCGAGGAAGCTAGGCCTCCTTGTGGGGATAGACATCTCAGAGTCCCATATTTTGCATCGATATGTATATTTTTTAGAGCTACAAGCTCTAGTTTTGTATTGTGACACTACCATTTTGGACATGTTATTTATATGTAAAAACTATGATTCTCCGATTCTACTATATGTGTATGTACAAATGTATGAATGCATGTTTATTTGTGTGTTTCATTATGAATGTGACAAATGCCAATCTAGGACATAGTTACCATATGCATCAGATACATGATTAAAACTTCTCGGAACATGAATGTATGTAATGGAAACAAAATGACGTTCCAAGAGTCTTACCCTCAAGAACCTCCAAAGTAAAGTAGGATCCCTCACACGGTACTAACCATTCAATTGAGACACAAACAATTGTGAATCCAGGAAAACTTCTAAAGATTGGATACCATGTGAAAAGGCATCATGAAGTAGCTCGACAATGACACTGTACTCAGCCACATTGTTGGATGTAGGACCAAGACAAGCAACTCCCGAAGACACAACTAGGTGGTCAGGAGAATAAATAACCCAAGCATCAGAAGCGATCTGCTGCGTATGACGGCTAGCACCAACCACGAATCCCAAGAACACAAGAGATTCCACTAACATATGTCAACCAAATGGAAGTGAATCAACAGACTGAAAAACCACAAGAAATCTAAACTATGTACAGAAGCAACTATACAATAGTATACAAAAGTATTAGCTCGAACTAGAAGTTCAAGCGTAATACCGCTTGAGGTAGAGCCCATTTCTAGGCTCCTTAAAGGCATTCCCTTAATAATCTTCCAATTCATAGGCTCCTTTTTCCAAGACATGCCTCACTATGTAAGGACCATGCCACATGGGGTTAAACTTTCCTGCCCCCAATGGTTCTTTAGCTTGATCATATAAGAGGACCAGTTCACCTTCATCCTATTGCCGGGGATAGACAAACCTATCGTACTGAACCTTAACATGATGTTTATTGGCATCTATAGCCACGATGGCATCTCAATGATACTCATCAAGCTGCTCAAGGTGGATCAAATGTTTCTCAATATCGGAGGTGTCAGGAAAGAGCTCTATGGCTAGATTTAATGAAGGGATTTCGTATTCAATCGGTAGAATAGAATCTACACTGTGTACTAGCTGAAACGGTGAGAACCCGATGGAATTATTAATTGTGGTTTGATATGCCCACAAAGCAGGGTATAACATAATGTGCTAGTTCGTCTTACTTTGTTGGATGGTACATTGGAGAATGGTTTTTAAGGACTTATTGACTTCCTCAACTTGACCATTTGCTTGGGGATAGTACAAGGAGGAGTGATCTTGACGAAAACCAAGCTTGAGTGACAAATCCGCCATCATCTTGTTCTGAAAGTGACTTCCATGGTCAGTGATAATCTCTCTCGGAATACCGAACCGAGTGATAGTCTGATTGAATACAAAGTGGGTTGCTGTAGCACCATCGAATTTTATGGTAGGCATGGCCTCATCCCATTTGGATAAATAATCCACAGCCACAATGATATGGTGATGCCCCCAGCCGAAGCTGGTTTGCAATCCATGAAATCCACCCCCCACTTGGTGAAGGGACCGACGGTGACGATCGGATGAAGGGGTGCTGGATGCGAGTGTACATTTCAAGAAAGCACTTGGAAAGGGTGACATATCTTTATGGCGTTCATACAATCCTTGAAGATCGAAGACCAAAAGTAACCAGATCGCAAAATGCGTTGGGCTGTTGCAAGCCCGGATAAGTGAACACCACATGCCCCAGTGTGGAAATCATTAAGAACATTCTCCGCTTCTTCTTGATTCAAACAACGACGAAGGATAGAACCCTTTCCTCGACGATACAAAGTGTCGTCGATGATGGTATACTCTTTAGTGTGGTGTTTCAAACGTTGTCGTTCGTCTCGTGAATAATGCAAAGGAAACTTCAAATTTTGAAGATATACAATAATATCCCCATACCAAGGGTCCTCGGACGAGATAAGAAATAAGTGTTCATCAACAAAGGAATTTTCATGGACAATATCCTCATCTAGTCGTGGAAGTTCCGACATGAGTTCAACAAAAACCAAGGATTTCACTGATTTCGCTGAAGCAAAATCGAGATCAAACTCCTGAAGGATCACAATCCATTTATTATACTTCCCCCCTATATACGTCGTGATAGCACAAACTGAAATGGATTGATGTGAACTATGAATGTAGTTTTCCTGAGCATGATTTAATGCCATAACCATTGGACTGCATGAATAGTCGCATGTAATATCCCCAGTTTGGCCCCATGGCATTTACATTATAAATGATGTAATATTTGTTATGAAATCATGGTGAGGAGCTCAAGGCCAAGGCCCCGCCGTCGATTTATTGATGCATATGCTTTGCGTGCTAGCCAGGCACATTGGAATTTCAACATCATGTAATATGCATTTTAATAAAAATACCCACAACTAGCTATGCAATGCAACAAAGAGATGGGGGCATGATTTCACAAGGAATTGGGAGGGAAAACATTCAAACCCTTGAGCCACTAGAGTCAAGCCAAGTGTCAATGAGGGAACCCATCAAACCCTCAACTACCCATGTTGACTTTTGTACCAAACCATTGATTTCTCCCAAGAGTTGGTTGGGGCAGTTAATGCCTTGGGAAGGGAGAGGTATGGCTGTCCAAATTTGGGTATGGGCAAGCCACCCATCATGGGAAATCGTGTTGGTCTCCTTGGGAAAGAAGAGAGCCACGAAATTGCTCTCCAAGCCAGAATCCATGACCATTCTTCCTCCCTCACGAGTGGAGAGCTACCTGGGGGCGTTTTCCAGGCATGTGGAAAACGTTTTCTTCATTTTTCCTAGCAGAGAAGGGCGTTTTCTGTGTTGTATACCAGTGGGGAAGAGGGGAGAACGAATGGGGGGTTCAATAGAGACCGTTTTGGACTGTTGAAGGCTGAGATATTGGGGACGAAATCGTTTTTCCTCCCGGGGGTTGTTTGCCCCATCCCACAATCCGTTTTTGTTGGGAACGTTTTTGGGAAAACCCATGGCCATCTTATTTGTAGTTCCCATTGTCTAAAATGTGTATCCTTTCCCTGTTTGTGCTTACTATGTGAATGAAGAGTGTGTTGGGTATGGGTATCCATGGCTTGAGCTTGAGTGTAAGCCTCCAGGGTTCAATTGTAGCCTAATAAACCCAGTTGGACTGGCTTGGCTAAAATGAATTGGTTAATGGACTGTGTGTGAGCGTGGATGTCCCCTTTTCCCTTGTGAGAATCATGCCCAGCTCGGGGGTGGCCTTCGGATGGACTCAGTATAAGCTGTCGAAGAGCCTATGGCTGGGTGGAACGTTGCAGCGACATAGCTAGTTGCTTGGGACAATTGCAATGGAGATAAGTGTTTCTGCCTATGTATTTACTCCTGCAATGTTTAATTAATGATTGATTATTGATATGTTGAATGCATATGAAGAGTGTGTGAATGTTGTTGTTTTCCGCTGTGCATACTTGATTGTTTTACATCTGCACACCCATTTATTATTTATGTGAATTTAGTATTGGGCTGAGATCATGTAAAAGCCCTGAGTTTGCCATCATGTTTCCTGCCTTGCATTGGGTCAGCAGGTGGGTACGTTACATCGCAAGTGCCAACTTTTCCACATGGGTGTATCTCAGTTCAGCATCTACTAGATCTCGATCTCGTGTTCAACTTCCAAATCCACCTTTCCTTCAACAAACTTGCAATAACAATACCTTTCTCAAAACATTTTGGGCAATAAATAAATCTTGAAAGAAACAAAAGCAATGTTTAACATTCAGCATTGACCAAACTAAATCCAACTTAAGATGCCATTTCATAACACATTCAAATTGGAACAAGAAAAACACTTCAACCTTTATTTGTCAAAAGTAGAATGATGTACAAGTATACCTGATCATGAAACAGGCTCCTGTAACTAGATTCTGGGCTCTAGCTCTGCTCTGGCTTGGATGTCTTCAGCATCAACTCCTCCAATGCACGCTTCTTCAAAGTTTTTCCATTAATCAATCTCACTAACTCCAATTTCTAACCCTTCTCCTTTAACCTTCTTGGTATTTATAGGATCAAAGAAGCAGTTCAGGTCGAAATGTAGTTATGGAGGAAGTTGGGGGAGTTATAAAACTGCCATCAACTAATCCTCCTCGATGAATTAATTTATTTTTTAATCATCTAATAAGATGTACGCGACTCTTCTTTAGTGGAGTAGCGTATAGGGCGCTACCCTAGTGTTTAACAACTAGCGCTCAATCGATTTTGAATTGTGAGTGCTACTATGCTACACTGGAGTAGCGTATACTTGGATATGGGCGCTACTATTATACAGTGGAGTAGCGTATGGGTGCTAGTCTCTTTGAGTAGAGTAGCGCTCATATATCAAAATGATATTTTTTGTGTTTTTCCAGTATTTTCACGAAATGGAATGAGGTTACATATCATCAAAGGTCAACATGCTCCTCCATCCAAGTTGTCCTTTTGTGTGATCAGCAGCTCAGGGTGATCACAGACGGAGAGGTGCAATATTGACCTATAACAGATGCCCCCTAATGTGTGAGGTTAGAGGGAAATGATGGCCGAAATACATTATAATCCAAAGCCAGAGGAGGAGCACAGAACCGCAGAAAACGAGTCATAAGAAACCTGCAACAAAGATCAAGGTCAGCGAGCAATTACATTTTTGACATCTTATAGATGTGTAGTGTGATACAACATGATCTCCGATACATAACAAGGATATGTATATAAAGCATGGCCACTTGAAATACAAGCGTGGATCCATGTCAAATTGAGAGATCATAGCCATAACAACAAACTAGATCTATGTCTCATGGAGAGCCGAATATAAGTGAGGCTCAGTCTTGCGCAAATTGGGTGATAACAAAAGGAGGTAATGTCATCCAAAATCCCAAGGTCTTCCTCCCACAATAACCCTAGGTACAAACCCTAACCATGTGAATAGATGAGCTGATAGTCGAACATGGGGGGTATCGTTTGATTATCGGTCATTGATGTATACCGTTAACAAATGCGAGGACTTCCATCGATAATGATGATGGGGTCCAAGGTACCAAGTATGATTCGCCAAATGTTAATAGATGGACTTGGAGTCGAACACTTGGGAATCCTGTCGAAGAAGAGACATTGATGTATTCTCATCATGCAACAGCGAGGAATATTTCCACTGGTGACTGCAATCTCCAAGGTACTAACCGAAACTCTAAACTTCAATCCCAGAATAATGATTTGGTGTCGATGGGAAGAATTTCATTGGAAGGGATGCCTTAAAGCATCCTCCATCATCCAGCTCGAGGAACACTCAACTGGTAAGAGCTGATATGGAATAATATGTAACAAGACTGACACTAGGAAGGCCGACACATGAGGTCAAGGTAAACTGCAGAATGGCCGACACACGGTATATACTTCAACATTGAGCATGACACAAAGTGACTCAGGAAGTTTCGGACATAATAGGGTAAATAAGTCTGAAATGTAAGAGACATTAATAGACCCTCCATATGGTTGGAAGAATAACCAACCGGGGGAGTAAATAACTCGGAGGAAAGGTTCACCCTGAGGTCAAAAACTAAACCCAACCGACAAGATAGACTCAAGTAGGTGCTGTGCTCAAGGATAGAACTTGACTGAAAACTGCCTTTGACAATGAAGATATGATATGTCTTTCCCGTTCCTTATTCTTTTTAGATAAAAGAATACCCTTCTTGTTGTTTTAATGAGTCCAAGAAAGAATGAAAACTCAATAAGCCCAACCATGTAAAAAATTTAACGAGCCCATGGGAGGAAGACTCAGTACCTTCTTCATAATTTAGAGAGTTCGAAGAAGAGATAGAAGATTACTCTATATGTACTTATCTCTGTATTTTAATATTGAGCCGAGATCTGTTCTTGCTCGCCGGTGTTTTCAATTTTAAGGAGTCTGAAAAACTTAAACAATAACTCCATATATCTTCTTGTGGATTTTAGTATCGAGCCCAAGCAGATTAATGCTCGTCGGTGTTTTCTTGTTTATAGAGTTTGAAAAACTTAAACAACCCTCTTTTCACCTATCCGTGGATTTTATATCGAGCCCGGATTGGTCTGTGCTCGGTGGTGTTTTCTTGTTTATAGAGTTGAAAAACTTAAACAGTCCTCTACTTACCCTGTTGTGGATTTCACATCGAGCGCGAGTAGGTGAATGCTCGCTTGGTATTTTCATGTTTAGAGAGTCTGAAAACCCTAAAGAGAGACTCCAAAAGGTCCTTTTTCGTAGATTTAGTCTCCTCCCCCGAAAAAGTATAAAACAATGAAAGGAGAACTCTTCTAGCGTATATAGGAGTATACCTAGAGTATACCTTTTCCGTAGTTAATCCACTGAGGCCTGGAAAAGGGGTAATTCTATACCTGAGTGGATGGGCCTTCGGATACTTTAACGAGCTCGAAGAGGACAAGTTTGCTCGGCAATCTTGTTTAGGTTGAGATAGTCCAAACAAGAGCTTAAAATGACTTAAAGGTTAGCTTCTGGGATCATAGCTTCATGCCCTGCCAAAACTAGGTCTTCAACAAAATATTAGTCGATGCGGCAAAAATCTCGAATAATATACAAATATGGAATATTTAGTTAACTGACAAGGTCTATCATCAAGAAATTTGAGCTTAGGAGACGAATCCGAAAAAAATTAAATGAAAATTGAACTTGGATCAGTGTTATACCGTATTGTGTGTTTCAATTGATTAATTAGGGTTTTTGAAAGTTTTGAAGCTATGGAAAATTAACAAATATGGGTAAAAATCAAAATCCAATTTATATATAATTTCATTGTTTAAAAATCAATTTTCAATTTGTTTGTAGGGCAAAAAATTGGGGCAACATTTTGCAAGTTTCAAATCTCCATTGCGATCGAATCGAGCATCTAATCGTCACATTTCCTCCACCAAGTAAGTTGAAATCCACCTATCTTGCATTTCAATGGTTTATTTTTCAATTTTTGAGCAAAAATAGCCTTGCAACGTGATGCTCACAAGCGTTTATGTGCGGGCGCTACTGTGTATACACAAGAGTAGCGTACAAACGCAATGGGCGCTACTTTGCTCAAACAGAGTAGCACCTACACGCTACTGTGTAGTATACACAGTAGCGTACATACTTGCAAAGCTACCTACAAGCGCCGAGACTCAAAATTTTTTGGGTTTTTGTGCAGGATGGTCTTACAATGGAGGGAAAGGGAGCATGAAGACATGGATAGGTTAGCCATGCAAGACCCGGCTACCCTCCATGTGCTCCGAAGATGCGGTTTGTTGAAATTTTATCGAACCGTAAACATGCGGGCACTAAACAAACTGTTTCGAAGACTGATTCAGTATTGGGATGTGGATACTAATACCTTCATCATCCGCGGGCAAACTATTGAGCTTACCGTTGAGGACATATACTTTATTACCGGTCTCTCAAGGAGAGGAGACGTAATCAATCTGAAAGGGTCTTCTCGTTTGGGTGCACGATCAGTGCAAGAATATGTGAATACATACTGTGTTGCCGGAGCAAACAAATCGGGAAGCCAAGTCCTGATTACGACTATTGACGGTCTCCCTTTGAAAGTGATAGTGAGCATGATCAACCGAGTAGCCGGTAGTGCATCACAACATTTAGCTTCCAGGCAATCGATGCATATTGGTGTACAGTGCTTGCACGGTCATGTTTATGATTGGAGTACTAGCTTGCTGGCAAACATGAAGTCTCAATTGACAGGTTGCAAATCCGGCACAATGAAGAATTTTGGGTACGGAAGTATTTTGTGTACTTTCTTCTTCGAGAGGATGCCTGCTATTAGTTTGGGAATGCCTCTACCACAGGTTAACCCCCGTGAGCCCAGACTAGGTCGTTGGGGTGACATTTTTCTCCGCCAGGGTGGTGGGGAAAGTCATATTGTTACCATACTGATGACTTCTGGGGGTGGTGGGAGAGGCAAGTAGCCGCTTTTGAGTAGTTTCCCTATGCTGGATTGGATTTCTGTCACGATCCAGAGCTGGTGCTTCCGCCAGGTGGAGCCTGGGGAGATATTGGTATGTTTAACTTTTGAGAATTTATTTAATTTTTTCAAAGTTTTTCAAGTATTTGATTTTTATGAATGAGTTTTGAAGTTCTAATCAAGTGTCATATGCAGATGTTGGGCCCATTCGTCCTGAGGTCCATCCCACCATCTATGTGCGGCCAGCTGATATTACCGCAGCGGATGCTATGTTGGGAACCCTGGAGAGGAAAATGAGTCAGTTGAATCATGAGATTCTTGCATGCCGCATGGACCCGATACTATTGACATGCAGGAATATGTTGTTGGGGTGCCCCCAGCATGGCTTAGGGTGCTGCGGCGGGTTGCCAGACTAGTCATATGCTATCGCAATGCGGTAGATGATGAGGAGGTCCCTCCTTCTCCATAGGAGAAGAAAACATTCTATGTATATATTTTTGAGGCTACTATGCCCAGCTTTTGTACTTTTATGACTTGAATTGATGAACTCATGATCCAAAACTCATATTTTTTATACGGTACCAGTTATATACAGTATTGGTTATTTACATGTGTATGCATTTAAATTTTATGTGTGTAATGTTGTTTATAATGTATGATGCAAATGATACTCTAACACATAGTTTGCTAATGAATCAGCTAAAGTGTTTAAACTTCTCAGAATGTGTTCATATCTGATAGAATGAAATTGCCTTTCCAATAGTCTAACTCGTAGAAACTGACGTAGCAATTCTGGATCCCTGATCTGATAGACACCTGTTAACTGAAATACAATTAATTGTGAGTCAAGCCTTACCTCCAAGTATGAAATGCCATGACTGAGAGCATCTCGAAGAAGTTTTATAACTGCACTGTATTCTGCTACATTATTCGTGGTAGGTCCCAAACAAACCCCCCCCAAAGAGACTAGTTGGTCGGCGGGTGAATAAATGACCCAAGCTGCTCCAGCCAACTGACAGGTGTGGCGACTGGCGCCATCAGCAAATCCTAAGAAATGTTCGATTGACATCTGGTACACGAAACGAAACACACATAAGATCACCTAACGAGCATAACAAAACTAGCTTTACAAAAATATACAGCTATGTTACAAGAAAAAGTATTTCAGCCTAGGCGTAGTACTTCTTCAGGTAGGGTCAGTGCCTGGATCCTCCTCGTGAGGTCGGGTAAAGGTGTTATGGAAATCACGGAAAAAATTAGTATACGGAATGATCTCATCGAGATAACATCCCGTCTCAAAGAAAATGTTTCCATTGACCCCAGTGAAAATGTTCACCAGTGAGGTATGTAATCTATTTGCTTCAACAATAGCAATTTGTGAAGGAGTGAGACCAGTATTTTCATCGGGTGGTGAACAAAATTCACCTCTCTCTAGCAAGTTAAGAAAAGGAAACAAGAAAGACGCACGATCTATATGTTCACGAGGATGGTCCGGGTCATTCAAGGATTCTAACATTTCCTCATCAGAAGGTAAAGTAATTCCTGAACTGTCGAGAGAATGGATTGGGTCAGGTGTCTGAGTAGTGGCACAATCTATGTTTGACTCGACAGACACCAATTGAGTCGACATATGTTCTGTTGTAGTTTGATGAGAATCCAAGTGGGTAACTTCTACAACAGTGGTGGGCACTGAGGGGTTTGTATTAGTTGGGAGAAACTCAGAATCAGTTGTTGAACTAACCATAGGAGTTTCAAACGATGAACATCCCTCAGTACCAACAAATAAAGTAGGAGCGGGTAGGTCAAAAGTGCCAATTAGTGATCTGAAAAGTCTCTCTCCTAAACTCTCGCCAACTGGGGTGTTTTGATCAATAAAAGGAACTATGGTTTCCGAAGAAGTCTGGTGTTTTCCTTGAGTGAAAGAAAGTTGATCGACTGTAACGATCTTACCTTCAAATGGGAACATGACCACTCGAAAAACTGCCGATGTTATAGCTTGCATGGCATAAGTCCAACTCCTGCTGTTAACACCTAAAAAGTGCTCACTAGCTCATTCCCTTACTCACATGACCCATTTGTCCACTTTTCCACCATCTGAGCCTCTGAAACCAACAAAAGGTCACCAAAAGACCTTGGTACACCCCTTTTTCCATTAAAAAAGATTATTTTTCCAAGAAAATCATAAAAAACCCTCAAAAAGGGTCCAAATTCCCAAAAATATTAAAAAGGGAATTAAAATATTATTTTTATTCAAAAAAGGAAAAAGGAGGGAAAATTACCTAAACCATGTTGGTCAATACCATTGGTTTCCACAAAACCACAAATGGTATTCCTCACCACCAAAACCTATAAAAAGGTGGTAGGGGCTCCTCATTTCAGATCCTTCCATTATCTCATCCTTATGCTGCTGAAATCTCCCCTGAGCACTTTTAGCCATTGAAGCAACCTTGGAGAAAGAGACCTATTGGAGTTTGGAGCTACTCATCTTGGGAGTTGCTCAACATCAACCTTCACCATTGAAGGTAATATCGCAAGCACTTGCTTGCCCCCCACTTTTCAATACAAAAATTATTTCTTATGTTTCTTGTTCTTGATTTTTGAAATATTCAAATTATTTGCTTAGATTCTTGCTTAGATCCATGAAAAGTATTGTTTATTTAGTTTATAGTTTTTATTTCTATTGAAACTGCTACTACTAGTTAGTAGGTGCCCATAGCACTAAGCTTGGTTGCAAAACCGAGCCAACAGTTTTGGCGACTCCGCTTTGGTTTGAACTTTAGATCTCTAGCTTTGCCATTAAATCTTAGTTTTTATGAGTTTTTAACCATTAGATCCATAGATCTGCCATCTTAGACAGCAGATCCATTGTTGTTCTGAGATTTGGCCCCAAAAACAGCCCTAAATTTTAAATTTTCGCGTTCGTTTCTCGGTTTCCGTGCACGGCTTCCGCCTCGCGGCTTTTTGCCAGACAGTCGCGCGGTCCATCGCGACTTTTCTGCATTTTTCCGCGCGGTCCATCGCGGCCTTTTTCCAGACAGTCGCGCGGTCCATCGCGACTGTTCTGTGTTTTTCCGCGCTGCACACCGCGGCTTCGCGGCCTTTTTCCGCGCTGTCCATCGCGACTGTGCGCCCAAAACCTGCGCGGTCCATCGCGACTGTGCGCCCAAAACCTGCGCGGTCCATCGCGACTGTGCGCCCAAAACCTGCGCGGTCCATCGCGACTGTGCGCCCAAAACCTGCGCGGTCCATCGCGACTGTGCGTCCAAAACCCGCGCGGTCCATCGCGACTGTTCGGCCAAAACCCGCGCGGCCCATCGCGGCTGTTCGTCCAAAACCCGCGCGGCTGAATTTTTTCATTCGGCCATCCCGATTTTGAAAAATATTTTCTACTGTATTTTCTGCCCATAGCACATTTTTTTTTACAGTATCAAATTCTGCATATTTTCCAGATTTAGAAAATTTTTTTACTATTTAAAAGTGCATACCTAGAAATCTTTTTAAAAATTTTCAAGAAAGTGAAAGAAAGATTCATTTTGCATTCTTTATCTAGATTCAATTTTTTCTTGTTTACTTCTTTAGAATCTTGCCCTTAGCAGTTTTTATTGAAACAAAGAAATCCATTTATTTCTTTTTAAAAAAAGAGTTTATTATTTTCTTTCATAAAATCCAAGAAATCCTTTATTTTTTGAGTTATTTTTTAAAAAGCATATTAAATTTCTTTTAGTGAAAAAAGTCTTCAATATTTGCTTGTTATTTTTCGAAAAGTCCTTTATTTTTTGAAAAATTTCCCTTCAAAGCATTTAATTTTTTCAAGTTCAGTTTACAACACCTCACGTGCACTCACACGATCACTTAATTGAACTAAGACTTAAAACTTACCCTAATTTGAACACACTCTTAACCCCACTTGGGGAACACGAAAAGAATTCTTGTAGCTAGGTAGTATTGGGGGGATAGGTGTTCCAATAACACCCCTCAGTTCATACATCTGAGACATAGAAGTTGTCCAATTAGGGAGCTAAAATCTCTTAGTATTTTTTGGCGCGGTCACAACCGGTTTGTGGGAAGGCCTCTCCCCTAGGAGGGTTGAAGTCGCGAGGATGGTTCCGGAAGCCTGAGTGGGATACCGAAACCCATTCAGTAACCGAAGGGCTACCATTCGCAGTTCTCGGGATATCCCTGTATTGGGATATTGCGATCAAAGGACCAAACGGCAGATTTACCTTTTCTCGACGCGTCATGAACGGAGTATCCTAGTAGCCTGTCTTTTTAGGATTGATTACCCGGTGTCCCTCCCGGTAGGGGGATATCTAGCCGTTGTCTCTACATTCATATTGTCTGACTTGGATTTCATCACCTTGCAGGGGATATCGTCTGTTTGAGTCACAATACTTTTAGATTAGGTGTTTGCATGATCTTTACCACCTTTTGAGTCTAGTTACACCTATTTTTTCTAGGAGCCGCTTGCATGTTGGTATTCTGACCGGATTGTTGCATTCCTCCACTTATTGTAGCACAGCTGCTAGAATAAGTGCATTTTTTGAGGATTGATTTTTTGGCCTGTGAGCCTTCTTTTTTCACTCCCCTTTTTTGCACCCTTGGTTGCATTAGGGTTTTGAGTCTTTTAAATATATATCACCACCTGATACTTAAAACAACATTTTAAACATAAAACAAAAAACATATTTCTCACCATTGAGAATTCTAGACGTTCTCGTCGTCTACGGGGCGAACTCCCAGAGTTCAGTCCACTTGGCTCTCCACGTCACGGACGCAGAGCATTATCCCTTGATTCGACACATCGTCGATCATTTAGACGGTCATCCGATTCTGACATACCCCACTTCACCTTTGATTTGGAGGTAGAATCCGAAAACCCCACAGAGTTACCACCGACCACAATTATGTCTGGAACACCAGATGATCCACAATTTACATTAACCATAGGTCAGACATCAGCAGACCTTTCTGCAGGAATACCATCCATGACAACATCCACCCCCTTGGGTATGCCCAATATGGGTACCACTCCACATTCAGGAATGCCTAACACAGGACCACCACCTGTCATTGGCATGCCCAACATGGGGGTCATACCCCCTTCGGTTTCCACAAACCCTATCCCAGGAATCCCTAGTACGATTCCTAACCCAAGTGTCACTCCTGTTGCACTTGGGAGTGCTATCCCAGGAATCCCTAGTGCGATTCCTAACCCGAGTGTAACCCATGTTGCACTCAGTAGTGCTATACCAGGAATCCCTAGTGCGATTCCTAACCCAAGTGTAACCCAGGTTGCACTTGGGAGTGCTAACCCATATCAGGCCACACCTTTTGGAGGGCACATACCCTCCATACCTAGCATACCTATAGGCGCTACTGGACCCCTACACCATACCACAATGGCTAGGCAGGCCCCGGTTCCGGTCACTACATCCGCTAGTCTACCATACATGGCAAGTCTCAACCTGCCAGATTTAGCTAGGCTCACAAATGACCCCATCAGGCATGACCCTGCTTGGCCCCATATGCCCACTAAGCTTCCCTCTGACATCCCTAAGTTTGAGGGAAAGGCCGGAGAAGACCCCCAGAACCACATCATGTCTTTCCACTTATGGTGTTCCTCCAACTCCATAGTGGACGACTCTATCCGCCTCCGTTTATTACAGCGCACCTTCACTGGCTCTGCAGCCAAATGGTATATCGAGAAACCCCATGGGACGCATTCCTCATTTACCTCCCTTGCCTCGACCTTCCTGCAGTTCTTTCAGCTACCGGTCCGCTATGATGCGGGCGTCGAGATCCTACTGTCTTGCAGACAGAACACAGCCACGCACATCACTGACCATATTCATGATTGGCGTCGGCGCCGAAGCCTATGCAAGATCAAATTAGACGATCGAATCTTTTTAGACTGGTTCCTTAAATCCCTCCTTCCCCTCATTGCGAAGGATGTAGCTTCTGAAAGACCCCAGTCTGAAGAGGAGGCCATCCTTAAGGCCCAACAGTTTGACCTTATCTATGCCCAGTCAGGTTACCTATACACCATCATACCTGACGCCCCACGAGGTGACTCTGCACGCGGTGACACACCGGGGGCATCCCATGCCGCCGATGGCATTATTGGCCAAATTACACCGCAAGCAAAACCTTTCAGTATGGTGAGCACCATGCCCGCCCCAGACCTTTCTAGGGCTACATCCAGTTCTGGAGCGACAACTTCTTATGCTCCAACAAACCAGACCCATCATGTTCATGGACCCTCTTGTCCACAACATTGTTATGGCCAAGCGCCATCAGCATATGTACCTCCTACTTACTATGCTCAACCTACGGTACAAAACCCCATGCAGTTTCCACAACAGCCCATGCATTACCCACAACCGGTTGCACCGGCTAACCTCACACCTCCACCAGCGCAGGGGTACCAACAACCCCAACAGGCAACTGGACCACCTCCAGCTCCACCTGCATACTATCCACCGCAACCTGCTCCCGCACCTGCGGCTCCTCAGAATCCCCCCAATGCTCAAGGGCATGTGTACGCACAACAACAGCAGCCCCAATATCAAAATAACCAACGCAACCAGGGTGGACAACCCAACCGCGGAAGAGGGCGCAACCGTGGAAACAATCAAAACCGCAACCAGGCTCCACAGCCTACCCAGCCCCCGCAAAACAATAACGCGGCGCCCGCTCATCAGAATCCTGATCGGCCACCTAAGCAACCTAAAAATGCTAATTTACGGACAAACCATCCTTGTTCCATTTGCGGTGTCTATGGCCACTATACCCACGCTTGCCCACATCTCGAGTGAGCTCGACAACTATGGACAAATGACGCCCATCGTCAAGGGCAGGCGGCTCCTCAGCCACCACCCAACCCCCCGCCACCTCCACAACAACCTCTGGTTCTCCAAAACCCCTTTCCAACACAGGGAGTGGTAAACACCCAGCCGTTAGCCCCCCAACAGGGCAACGTGCAACCACAACAAATTACTTACACATCTCCTGATCAACCCATGTTTGATTCAGGCACCCACCACTTATTGATGATGTCCACCGCTGACGTCAATATCCAAACCCGTCGGAATCAATATGGCTCCACCTCTGAAGCCCCTCCCACCGACAAAAACACTAACGTTAATCCCACAGATCAAACGTTACGTATACCTCCGGCTCCACTTGATGGCGCTTCCAAAGCACCTCGCTTCCCACTTCGTCGCATCAACAGTAATCCTAATTCTCGCGCTGCGTCGAATTACAACATTGTCGATGACTTAGCCCAGTCTCCTGCAGCCATGTCTGCTTTAGAAGTTTTGAAAAATTGTCCTTCGCAGCGCAAAACTTTGCTCTCTGCCATTGGCGCCATTGACCCCAATGATTCACAGTTGATCGCATTCGATTCAGACCAATCTGAACCCCGCCTGCCTTCCTCTTTAGCATTCCAAGTTTCCGTTTCTGTTCGGAATCTTGTCATCCATCGATGCATTATCGATGAAGGGGCCTCCACATGCGTCATGTCCACATTCGTTTGGCAGAAGTTGGGATCCCCTACTCTCCAGCAGTCCACCACTGCATTACGAGCTTATGACAGCCGTTCGGCTCAACCCCAAGGTCTTTTAGCCAATGTCCCTGTCCAGCTGGCGGGTAAAACCGTGCTCATTGACATTGAGGTCATCAATGCCCAACTAGACTATAACCTTTTACTTGGTCGCAGCTACATGTACGCCATGCGGGCTGTTGCCTCATCTGTATTTCGCACCATGCAGTTCCCCCATGAGGGACGCGTGGTCAAGGTCGACCAGCTCACCTATTACGATCCCAAGGCCCCCGCCACACCTGAAAATGTTCTCCCCATGGTTGAACAACCTGTTTGTGGTGCAACTACCTCATTCATTTCCTCGGTAGGACCCGGACTTTACTCCGAGGCGCCGATAACCTCTACATTCCAGGTCATTCCACCACCATCACCGGAGACCCAAGTCGCAAACCTCTGCACTCTTTCACAAACACCCGGTAATCAACCCTCCTTGTTACCCAAACCACCATTGGTCCCTAGTCACATCGGTGTTACACATATCCACACAATCCCCTTTCTATTTCCTCCTTCGGGTGTAGTAAGCGCCCCGGTTATGGCTACCCTTAGTCTCCCCGGGTTAACATTGGGATTACCCGTGTGGTATATTACGCCTCCTGTTCCTCCACCGACACCAAACGTCATCCTACAACCGGTGCAACCCATTGTTACTTCTACCCAACCACCTCCCGGTATCACGACTCCTTCGTCGTCGACGAATCCCCCTCCATTCGTCAGGCCCACTGGGGGCAGAGGCCCGCAGCCATACACTGCGGTACCCCCACCCAAGGCAGTTAGACCTCCCCCCGTATTTCGTGCTCCTCCAAAATGCTCGTTGTGTGATGAGTTAGGCCATCCAACTCATCAGTGTCCACAGTTACTTGCATTGCAGGAACACATGCAAATGCTGGACGACGACCCCAACATCCCGGTTGTCAAACTCGATCCAAACCCCATGCCTCGTGATAAATCACTGCGTACCAACCAACCATGTGCGATATGCGGTATTTATGGCCACTACTCGCATAACTGTCCTGACATCCCAGATTACAGAGCAGCTCTCTACGAGATGAACAATTTGGACCTAGAGACGGCACCCTCTACTATCGAGGAGATCTACCCTCCCACATCATCCTCATCCGGAGAGATTAACACCATCTACATGATCTCTTCGACTACCACTACCTCATCACTCGATTTGACCACTCAAAGCTCCCGCAATGATGAAGAGGTTCTCGAGACTCCTACTACCTTTGATTATCCCGGGGAAGACATGCACCATCGTCCATACTTCCTCCCGGAAGAGACTTCATCCACCACCGCTACCCAATCCGTGGTTGAGTCCAAGGATTTCCTTCCTACTAAAATCGACTGGTTAACGGATCCCATGGCCGATATTTCTCCCGTCATCCACATTGACATCTCTGACCCACTTGGTGCCCTTCATACCATCACATTAGGAACCTCCCACAGTGAGCATGAGATCGGAGAATACCAACAACTGTTCCAAGAATTCACTGATGTCTTTACTTGGTCAGATACCGAAATGCCTGGCCTTGACCCCGCCATTTATATGATCTCCACTGGATACCCCTCTGTCCGGTCGGCCCCTTCCATTGATCCCTTTGACACACAGGTTGAACCCTTTCAAATCAACCAGGAAACCACATGTCCACAACATGGGGGCATGCCCAAAACCTTGCCTACTCATCATCACCGTGATCCTCGTCGGAGATACTGGGGGCATCCACCCCACAAAGGGAATCCCCCATCATCATATCATCACTTCAGTATGCCACCACGACCCACAGCCTCATGGCATAACACCCCGCCAGCAGTTGCTCAATGCCCTATTGATCTCTCTATGAGACAACATCTGCACCACATTGACACCTCTGAGTTAGGGGGCATAATAGATTACCTCGACCCCGGGATAGGGGGCATGATCAATCATTTTGAACCTTCCCCATCATCTCTATCTCAACACCTCAATGAGCCCATCGTTCAAACCAACACATATGTGATCCACAATCACAAACCCCATGCACATAGCATGGGGGCAGGTCATTAACCCTGCTCACTTTTTCATATTCGTGATCTCAACCATTTTTGAGGTCATGTGTCACTTGTATATTTCAGTTGATTTGATACACCTAGTATTTTTCCCCCACGGGTCATCATTTCTCCCCACCACTGCATCCTTCGCTTGGTGGGATCACCTTTATTTGTAGCCATTTTTTAACCTAGTTCTTTCCTTTAACCATTCCGGAGTCCTTATGACCTCCGTTTTTCGCACCATTTGCACTGCCGGATTCATATTTCCGTGCCCGTGATGATGCTTGAGATCATTTATCGCTCTCACCAGGACCAATATCAACATTGTGTCCCGACACCTTGTCGCCCCAGTTTGCGTACCACTTCGGCTACTCTCCGTTTTTGATATATTTGATATCATCGGATTCATTTTTCCGAGCCTGTGATGATGCTTGAGATCATTTCTCGCTCTCACGCCCAGATTTTATGGGCATTTTTTACCATGCCCCCTTGTCGCCTCGGTTTGCGTGCCACATCGGCCGTTATCCGTTTTCGACGAGTTTTATATCATTGGATTCAGTTTTCCGCGCTCGTGATGATGCTTGAGATCATTTCTTGCTCTCACCCCCAGATTTTTTGGGCATTTTTTCCATGCCCCCTCGTCGCCTCGGTTTATGTGCCACATCCACCGTTCTCCGTGGTTGACCTTCTTTATATCGCCGGATTCAGTTTCCCGCGCTTGTGCTGATGCTTGAGATCATTTCTCGCTCTCATGCCCATACTTTTTCGGCCATTTTTTCAAAATGCCCTCTCATTGCCTCGGTTTGCATGCCACAACGGCCGCAGCCCCCTTTGTGACAATCTTTATGTCACCGGATCCAGTATCCCGCACTCATGATGATGCTTGAGACCTTTTCTCGCTCTCATCAATCCCTTTTTGTTCGGTATAATTTTATCCCTTTTTCGAACCAAGCAATCCCTTTTACGAAAAAGGCACTTAGGGAGTTTCTGTTAAGCTCTTTTCTGACTCCTAAAACAATGAAAAGATCGCCGAGCAATCTTGCTTCCTTTCATGCTCGATAAACGTATCTGAAAGGGCGTCTACCTGGTATAAGTTTACCCCTTTTCCGGACCTTGTAAACTAATTACGAAAAAGGTATACTCTAGTCACATCGGCTAGAAGAGTTCTCCATCCGCATCATTTTATGCTTTTTCGGGCCTTGGAGACTAAACTACGAAAAAGAACACCAACAGAGTCCACTTACCGTTTTCAGACTCTCTAAACATGAAAGCAACCATGAGCATGAGCCGTCCTGGGCTCACAAAATCCATAGGACCGCACCATTTCAGAGCACACTTTTATCCCTTTTTGGAGCTCATTAAAACTACGAAGAAGGAATCAATGGCACCCCTTGGCGCCACGACAGATCATATCTACTCGCATAGCAGCTTCCCCATTTTGGTCGCCTTTGTTCAGAGTATTCTGCAGTATGTCACCCTGAAACTCCCTCGACAGCTACCATCAGCTTCACCCCCCCAGATTCAGTACATACCCTTCAGTCCCCAAAATATGATCCCCACACCTACAAGTCAGTTCCCTACGCTGCCAGGTCAACCATGTCATCATGCTCTGAACAAAGGAAGTTTGAGTCAACCCATTTTTTGACCCAGTTATTTCCCATCCCCACAAGTATGTCAGTCCTACCAGCAGTACTACATCACTTCAGTTTACACCTCGCGCTCCTAGCAAGGAAACATCATTGCCTTGTTAGTTGCTGGTCTCCCTCTGTCGACGACAACCACATTTATTCCAGAGGATAGACCTAGAGGCCCCTGTGTCTTGGACTCATTACCATTTATGATGAGTACCTACGAATCATTTCGAGAGGAATCCTCAGTGCCTCTCCCAATGGTTGTTTCTCACATGCTCGACTTCAACACCTTGATCGCATCGTTGAGACTCGCACAGGGTATTGGTCCGTTCAGTTATTAGTCGAAGACCCCGGATACCTCCTGACTCCTCCACATTTGAGAGTCTTCCTATGGATAATATCGGTTACACTTTTCCTATAGTTATCCGGGCTGCGCATGGCGACAATATTCAGATTCACACCTGTTTCATACTCCCTTGAGTATACAGTTACATTTATTCCCAGATTTGACTCATAGTCTTTGAGTCCCTACAGATGTTGGACACCTTCAGTTTCAGCAGTTCCACAGTTGATCCAGTGTATCAGTTATTGAGATCATTCTTATTGAGATCATTCATGATCATGAGTATATCCCACCATCATGTCCCCTCTGGACCATTATGATGTACCAGTATATTTCTTCACGTATTAGATCCCCCTTCTTGGGACTAATTGTTTTGTATATGCCTTGATACGAGCATGGGAATGCCCGCCTCGTCCTTTATCAGAGATTATACCTCATTCATATTGAGGCCATGTAATATTTTTTGTTTTTGCAGCTTCCAAGGGCCGTGGCTCCAGTCTCCAAACGGTCTCTTCTCTCCCCTAAAACCCAGAAAAAGGACAAAAGAACTATGATGTCTATCGGCCATACGATGAGCTCCTGCCCTCACACATCAGGGGGCAATCTGTTAACACCTAAAAAGTGCTCACTAGCTCATTCCCTTACTCACATGACCCATTTGTCCACTTTTCCACCATCTGAGCCTCTGAAACCAACAAAAGGTCACCAAAAGACCTTGGTACACCCCTTTTTCCATTAAAAAAGATTATTTTTCCAAGAAAATCATAAAAAACCCTCAAAAAGGGTCCAAATTCCCAAAAATATTAAAAAGGGAATTAAAATATTATTTTTATTCAAAAAAGGAAAAAGGAGGGAAAATTACCTAAACCATGTTGGTCAATACCATTGGTTTCCACAAAACCACAAATGGTATTCCTCACCACCAAAACCTATAAAAAGGTGGTAGGGGCTCCTCATTTCAGATCCTTCCATTATCTCATCCTTATGCTGCTGAAATCTCCCCTGAGCACTTTTAGCCATTGAAGCAACCTTGGAGAAAGAGACCTATTGGAGTTTGGAGCTACTCATCTTGGGAGTTGCTCAACATCAACCTTCACCATTGAAGGTAATATCGCAAGCACTTGCTTGCCCCCCACTTTTCAATACAAAAATTATTTCTTATGTTTCTTGTTCTTGATTTTTGAAATATTCAAATTATTTGCTTAGATTCTTGCTTAGATCCATGAAAAGTATTGTTTATTTAGTTTATAGTTTTTATTTCTATTGAAACTGCTACTACTAGTTAGTAGGTGCCCATAGCACTAAGCTTGGTTGCAAAACCGAGCCAACACCTGCCCAATAACATGTTGTAATCGAGCGGAGCATCCAGAACTTCTACATCAACATCCACCGTCTTACCGGCCAAAGTGACCTCAAATGATGGAAAAATTCCATGTGGACGGAAAGTTCTGCCATCAAATGCAGTAAGCAGTGTGTTGGAAGGGGATAACGTAGGAGAACCTAAAGCTTTCTAACATGAAATCGACATTACGCAAGTTGACGCTCCCTCATCTACTACAGCTCGTCTGATGGTCATTGGACCATGAATGACCTCAATCTGAAGGGAAACGTGATATGGAAACCGGTATTTGACATCATTCATATCAAATCGCGTAGACATGTTGTAGGAATCCATACTCCCAATAGCTGCCAGAAGTGCATTTCGTTGTAAAGGACAACTCTGCAAGACTTCTAGAGTAGACATGGCACAAGGGGTATGGGCTAAATCTTCAACCACATTGTAGTTAGAAGCATCCCGTGTGTTGGGATTGTGCGATGCCCTCTTCAAGACACCTTTCGGAATCTTGGGCATTGGGTCCACAGGTATGTGGAGTGGAGTGGAGGATTCAGGAATCTCCTTATCCTTTTTCTGCGCTTCCGGGGTATAGTTCCTGGCTCTAGTTTGCAAAAGTGCATCTGAATTAACCATGTTTATAAATGTTTGATCAACCCTGGCGTGCGAAGTGCCCCCAGTTTTGGAGGTGCCAGAAGTTGAGCCTTGCCCTTTGGGAAATGGATCTTTCAAGGCGGCAGGCTTCTTTTCTCTTAAGAGCTTCTGGGCTTCTTCAAGCAGAGGGCATTGGTGAGTAAGGTGGTTCTGCTTGCAAAGTTTACAAGGGAACTTAACCTTCTTTTCTTCCTTGTTACCCTCTTCGGCATTGTCTTTTTTGCACTTTTGTTGGTTTCCATCTCCTTTCTTGCCCTTCTTTTTATTGTTGGGCTGCCGAGGTCCCTTTTGATTTTTCTGAACCTGATTGACAGGCTCAGAAGTAGAAGGAGAGGTTGTGATGGAAGAAATATCTGCAGTCGAATGTTTGACAGTTAAGGCTTGGAACTGTTTGGTCAGTGCTTCGAAGGCTGCAGAGTTAACTGAACCCACTATGCCGTCAGCATGTGGTCCAGGTTTGGGTCTACTCAGATCAGTGTTTGATCTCGGTGCGTCTGGTATAATCTCGTACAGTAGACCAGATTGTGCATAAACAAGGTCTAACTGTTGAGTCCTTAAGATGGCTTCTTCTTCATTGGATACTCCAGATGTCACTACTTCCTTAGAAATATAAGGAAGGAGTGATTTCAAGTACCACTCAAGCAGGAACTCCGGAGGTATGTTGGCCTTTATGAGCCTTTTCCATCTTCGCCACTCCTGAATGTGGTCAAATAAGTGAGTGGCTTTGTTTTGTCTAAAAGTAGACAAAAGTTCTGTTCCGGCATCATACCGAACAGGAAGTTGGAAATGGTTCAAAAAGACTGTTGCAAGATCTCCAAAACTAGAGAAAGTGGCCACAGGTAGCTCAATGTACCATTTAGCTGCAGGACCAGTTAAGGTCCTTTGAAACAATCTCAATCTGATGGAATCCTCGTTTAAAGAATTGGAAGAACACCAAAGGTGGAAGGTAGTGACATGGTCACCAGGATCTTCACCTGTTTTGCCTTCGAATTTTGGAATATCCGAAGGTAATTTGGTGGGAATTGATGGCCACGTGGCATTATGACACACAGGATCATTTGTCAGTTTAGAAAGGTCTGGAAAATTCAAAGTTGCCAGAAAAGGTAGACGAGGCCGGTAAGATGGTACTTGATAAGGGGAACCACCCATCGTTTGTCCCATGAATTATTGGTAGGGGTTGCCCCCAGCCATCTGGTGATAAGGGTTTCCCCCGGCCATGTGCTGATAGGAGTTGCCACCTACCATATGTTGATAGGGGTTGCCCCCAGTTAACTGTTGGTAGGGGTTACCCCCGGGTATTTGTTGGTAGGGGTTGCCCCCTGCCAGCTGTTGTTGTTGTACGAAAGAGTTATTAAAATTTCCCCACCCATACGAGAGTGGATTAGTGCTTTGCGGGTTCGTCCACTGTGGCTGGGTGTTGGCCCCGCCATATTGCTAGTTAAAGATATTACCCCCTCCCCTTGAGAATAAGGAAGAAGGGGTGTTACCTGTAGGCATGTTACCTTGATTCAAGTTAGGGCCTACAAAGGTGTTGAAACCAGTAGAAGTTGATGTGGACGGTGCAGTCATGGTACCCATGACTGGCACGTTTGCAGAAGCACTTGGTCCTACCACAGGTGTGGAAACCCAAGTATTAGGAATCTAATATAACGGTTGGGAAGTAGAAGGTGTTGCACAGTTGGCCATACTTCTAGGTCCAACAGTAGATGTAGGAATAGATGCAATCGTTGTAAAACTAGGCATGCCTAATGTACTAGTGTTGAAACTGAAAGATGGAGTAGGCATAGATGTGGTTTGTGCCTGACTAGGTGTAGCAGTAAAAGAAGGGTTGACTGTGCTGGTGTTCATACCTAAAGTGGGAGTTTGGGGAACCCCCTGTTCACCTCCTGAGTTAGACATCAAATGTCCAGGAAAGGAAAGATATGCACTGAAAAGGGGCTGCTGGAAACCAACAGGTGACAGAAGTGGAATTCTAGTATTGGTTAAGGGAGGATTGAAAGGAGTGTTATACTCCGCAGAAGTAAGATCTTCCACCTCAACAGTACTAAAGTGTTGCTGATCTGTGGTACCTGGTAGTGGTTCCTCAGGAACCTCAATTTCAAGGTTTTCTGTTACAAGTATTTCTTCAAGCAATTCTATTTCAGAGGTAATTTGTGAAGAAATACCGGGGTTCACCCGCTGTCGTCTGGCTGGTTGTATAGGTTCTGTTCTAACTGGTGGAAGGTTTTGAATCCTTCTCGATCTACGGAGTTGTTGATTCTCCGTGATTATAAATATAAAATAACAGACTAGAACCTAGTGGCCACTACAACTAGGGGGAAAACATCACACCAACTAAAAAATGTCCTAAGTATACAAACCAGGCAAACAAAGGTTCCTTCCGGAGACGAGTCTGGGATGATTAGGGCCCAGAACAGATCAACGAAGGAAGAAAGACAGTTACCCGGGGTCCACAATACAATGACTAAGGGTGCAAGCGCTGGAATCACCCAATCGCCCTCCCAAAGACCTGGAAGGGGTTTCCTCCCACGTTTTCCTTAGCTACAGCAGATATGCCCTCTGCTGTCACCTGTGTATGAACCTAGATTTAGATACTATGGATACCACAACACCGAAAAATTCCTGGGGGAACAGTCACAGGTCGAATCAGAAAGCGTGGGCAGGGTAGCTAAGCCCGAAACTCGAAAGAGTCCCCAATACGCAATCCGATCCTGGTGTATGCTCGAACAACAAGTAGGAGGAGTATTCCCACAAACTGATCTCGCAATGACCTATTGCATAGATCCCAGGCAAATTTTGAGTGAGGTGGGTTTACCTATGATAGTCTCACTACGATTTTTGCACAATGTGTGATCTTGGGTGGTTTAAGGTGATTTAAACCCAAGATCCTAACCAAAACTAGTTGGTGTAGTGTACCCTAAAAAGAAAAATGTTTCTATTTCATTTTATTAGTAAATTTTAGGGCTGTTATTACTTAAAAAGGGTAGTGGGTGTGTGAGCGTGGTTATAACAAGAAAACAAAAGTGCAAATATAATTCAAACTTCCTACAACAAAGCTCTTTTCATTTTTTTATCTACTTCTTTCCAAAACTGAAAATCTAAGCAAACCTACTTAAAAATTTTTGTTTTCTTTTTTGAAATTACACAAAATATACTAAGTAATCTTGTAATAACAAAAACAAGTTCTATTTAAGCTTAAAATACCAATTTTTTTTTCTTTTTCAATAAATGAAAAAGAACTATACAAAAATGGAAAGCCAAATAAAACGTTATATGCAAAGTGTGTAAGTATGGCTAAAAGTTCTTAGGCTTATAGCTGTCGAAACCCTAGCTCGAGAAAGACTTGATCTACAGGTTTTTTACAAAGAAAAGGCTTCTAAATTTGGACACCAAGTGGGAGAAAACAAAGGAGAAAACACCAAAGGACTGACCTAAAGTGTCTAGCCCTAGCAATACCACAAAGCCAAGCACAAGTAGACAAGCAAGCTGCCCTACTAACACAAAGAAACTGAGAGATGAAACTAGCCTACAGTTGTTTAAAAAGCACTTGTAACCAGCAAAAGACAATGAGTCTAGGAAGAATGAAACTTGACCAAAAAGAAGACACCCTAGAGGCTCTACCAAGGACCAAACCCTAAAACAAAGGATGGGAGTAGTAGAGAGCAGACAACGTCACCACAAACAGCAGATACAAGAGTACGCAGGTTTGTAATCTAGCAACAGGTAGTCAGGGTCTAAAAAAGTGGAAGTGCTCAACACCAAACACTCCCTAGTCTTCAAAAAGTCAATAAAAAGTCCCAAAAGTTCCAAAGGTCAACAAGCGGTTTAAAAGATGGGAAAAAATTCAAGAGAAGGTTCTTATGACTTAAACAATAGTTAAAAAACTCATGCAACCATCAAAGGGATCCTACAGCACAGTCAGCAAATCACCAAAAGTTTTAAAACACAAGCAAACCAAAAAGGAATGCTTCAGAAAGTGTACTCTACTGTGTAGTAGAGAAACTCGCGCCCCTACTGAAATGGGTGCTACTGTATATATAGCACAGTAGCGTATGGGCGCTACTCTATATATAGCATAGTAGTGCTCATATCTCAAAGGCTTGAAACTGACTTTGGAAGGTAACAAAAACTGATGAAAGCATGCAAGAAACAGGCAAGGGATACCTATAAAGTTTCTTGACACATCAAATAAGTCAAAACAATTTGAGAAGACACACAAGAACAAGGTTTCCTAAAGCCAAAAACTATTTTTCCCCAGTGGATTCGCTAGTCTGTTGGCGGGAATTTCTACCCTATAGCAAGGAAACTAATGCTATCAACTTGGTTGGGGTGACAGGTAAGTGTATTGATTCTATTACAGAGGCGTTTACAAAAAGAAAGAAGTTGTAGATATTGGGAACATACCTTTTAACTGAAGTCTGATCCTAGACTTGACTCGATCTCGTGTTCAACTTCCAAATCCACCTTTCCTTTAGCAAAACTGCAATAACAATACCTTTCTCAAAACATTTTGGGCAATAAATAAAGCTTGAAAGAAACAAAAGCAATGTTTAACATTCAGCATTGACCAAAATAAATCCAACTTAAGATGCCATTTCATAACACATTCAAATTGGAACAAGAAAAACACTTCAACCTTTATTTGTCAAAAGTAGAATGATGTACAAGTATACCTGATCATGAAACAGGCTCCTGTAACTAGATTCTGGGCTCTAGCTCTGCTCTGGCTTGGATGTCTTCAGCATCAACTCCTCCAATGCACGCTTCTTCAAAGTTTTTCCATTAATCAATCTCACTAACTCCAATTTCTAACCCTTCTCCTTTAACCTTCTTGGTATTTATAGGATCAAAGAAGCAGTTCAGGTCGAAATGTAGTTATGGAGGAAGTTGGGGGAGTTATAAAACTGCCATCAACTAATCCTCCTCGATGAATTAATTTATTTTTTAATCATCTTTTAAAATGTACGCGACTCTTCTTCAGTGGAGTAGCGTATAGGGCACTACCCTAGTGTTTAACAACTAGCGCTCAATCGATTTTGAATTGTGAGCGCTACTATGCTACATTGGAGTAGCGTATACTTGGATATGGGCACTACTATTATACAGTGGAGTAGCGTATGGGCGCTAGTCTCTTTGAGTAGAGTAGCGCTCATATCTCAAAATGATATTTTTTTTGTTTTTCCAGTATTTTCAGGAAATGGAATGAGTTGACATATCATCAAAGGTCAACATGCTCCTCCATCCAAGTTGTCCTTTTGTGTGATCAGCAGCTCAGGGTGATCACGGACGGAGAGGTGCAAATTTGACCTATAACAATATGATCTATGAATGGGGTGGGGAAATTGTCTTTCGGACATGCACGGTTCATATCTCTAAAATCAGTGCATACATGGATAGTTCCCTGTTTCTTACCCATAGGAACGGGATTTGACACCCATTCGGTAAGGGGAACTGAGTAGATGAAACTAGCCTTAAGCAGTTTCTCCACCTCTACCTTGATCCCGACTGCCTTTCTAGGGTTCACAGTACAAAGGCGTTGTCAAACCGGCTTAGCATTGGGATATGTTCTAATCTCATGTTGGATAATGCTGGGTCTATTCCTGGCATCTCCTCATATGACCAGGAGAAAGCCTCCCGGAGTTCCTTAAACAATTCGGTGTTAATATGAACCTCCTCAGGAGAGAAAACAACACCGATGTAAATGTTTTCAACCTTTCTGGGTGTACGAGAAATGTTGATCAGTATGGTAGGGGAAATATTAGCCATGTTCCCCTGTGCTTAAATCCCATGCAAATCCTAATGAACCACAGGGTGACCAACCATCTCAACAAGAGTCGTCCTAAACTCTTCTTGCTCGATAAGATCAAGGTTGGGAAGAAAATGAAAGCGATGATGCATGTCTTCCCAAGGCCTTTCACTACCACACATGGCCTCAACAATAGATTCATCCGAAGGTAAAGTACCATCAATACAATCATGCGAACAAGATGAGTCGACTGCCCATTCCGGTAGCATAATGAGATATTCCTCCTCTGTCTGTGAAGAGGAAAGATCAGGCTTTGAGGTGGCTTGATGAATATCTCGATATGCAAGCTTAGCAGTAGACAGTGGCATAACCATTCCAAAATGCGCAATGTCTCCAGACATGGAACTTGTGGACGGTAAGGTCCATGGATCATTAAAATATGAAGTCCAGAATGGTACATTATCGGAAATGATTCCAATAAAAGCAATTGGTACAAGGAAATCAAAAGATCCCAACAATGAGGGGTATAATCCGACACCCATGTTCCCAGTTGCTAGCTGAGAATCTTTGACTTGGGGGACAATAGGTCCCATGGATGCTGTGGAATAGGGACTAACGAAATCTAGCTAGTTGATCATCACAATATTGCCTTCGTGTGGAAAGCAAATAATTTTGAATATAGAGGAAACAAATGCTCTCATAGCGTAAATCCACTTCCTACCCAAGAGAAGGTTGTAGTCGATGGGAACATCAACCACCTTGTCTTCAATAGGCACGAATTTCCCATCCAAGCGAACAACAAGAGAATGGAGAATACCATGCAGCTTAAACGACCAACCGTCGAATGCAGTGAGCATGGTCATAGAATTGGATAAGGGAGGAGAGCCAAGAGATTTCCAACGAGATAAAGCCATCACTGATGTAGAAGCACCTTCATCAACCACCATTCTTTTGACGATATTCTGCAGGCACTCCACATGGACTTGAAAATCCATATGGTAAGGTAAGCGAGGTTGAATGTCAGTAGTGTCAAACTTGATAATGTTAGGAATTACCCCATCCTAAACTCCTAAAGCACAGAAAAGGGCATGCCTTTGAGAAGGACATGCTTGTAATACCTCAAGAGCCAACATGGCACACAGATTTTGACCCAAATATTCTACAATCGAGTAGTTCTGGGTGGCTTGATCATTGGGATTATGCATAAAGCGCTTGAGAACACCTTTCGATATCCGCGGCATAGTAGTGGGTTTCTCGATATGAAAATAAGTATCAGGAGGAAGAGGAGGCTCATTCCCTATATTCGGTTGTGGTGCACCATAATCACATTGACGAGTAGGAATACTAACCTCTGATTTCACCATATTCATGCATCCAAAGCCATCGACATGCGAAGAAGACGTGGAAGTTTCATTGGTCCCATAACTAGTAGCAGGAGCATTCAAAGCCATATTCTTATGATGTGGAAGGGGATATTTCAAAATAGCTGGGATCTATGCCAGATGCTTCGATGCTTCTTCAATCCGAGGACACAAGTGAGTAAGATGATCTTCCCCATAAAGCTTGCAAGGGAATTTCACTTTACGCATAGGTTTACGGTCCCCACTAGCATTTCCGCCATCTCGGGGAGGTTTGGCGTTTTCTTTCCAAGGAGTATTGCGATTACTACCATTGTTCCCATTATTTCCACCCTTACAATTATTTCTCCCCTTATTCTTACCACCAGGCTGTTGGTTACCCGATGGGTTCACCGATTGCATAGCATGTATATCGGACGATGGGGTGGAAGTGGACAAGGTGTGAACCTGTCCGGGAGTAGATTGGTTAAGTGACAAATTTTTCATTTGATTAGCAACCAAATCTACGGGTCGAGTACTTATGGATCCAACAATGACATCGGTATGTGGTCGAGGAACTGGCTTGGGCTCATGGCATGATCGCAGTGCATCGGGAATAATGTCATACATGATGCCAGATTGAGCATAAAGTAAATATAGATGCTGGAGTTTTAGTATAGGTTGTTCCTCAGTAGTAATTCCGGACATCGAAACATCCTTTCCTTAGAAATGTATGGAAGCAAAGACTTGAGAAACCATTCCAAGAGAAAATCTGGAGTAATGTTTGATTTCACTAGCCTCTTTCATCGATGCCACTCTTGAACATGGTCAAATATGTGTGTGGCCTTATTCTGGAGGAAGGTGGACAAGAGTTTAGTGCCAGTATTGTGGCGAACAGGTAGCTAGAAATGATCCAGGAAAACCAAGGCTATCTCATTGAAACCTCTGTATGTGACCCTAGGAAACTCGACATACCACTTCGCGGCTGCCCCCATGAGGGTGCGTTGAAATAGTCTCAGATGAACGGAATCGTGACTTAACGAGTTTGATGAGCACCAAAGGTGAAAAGTCATAACATGATCACTAGGATCCTCACCACCCTTTCCCTCAAACTTTGGAATGTCCGAAGGGATCTTGGCAGGGACTGGAGGCCAAGTAGGATCATGACACACTGGATCATTCGTGAGCTTCGAAAGATACAGAAGATTCAATCGAGCAAGGAACGGAAGCTGCAACTGTAAAGCTTGATTATAAGCTCCCATAAAAGTTTGATTATATAGACCTGAAGGATAATATGGACCATAACCATGACCCTCACCATAAGGCTGATAGCCTCCTCCAACCTGACCTGTGTGAGGGTAAGTAGGTATATGTGTATTATGAGCACCGTAATGAGGTGGGTTGTAATGAGGGCTAGCACCGACTGTATTATAGTAAGGTTTGCCACCATAATTATGGGGCATATAAGTATTACTCGTAGCGGGAACCGTGTTGTAATGACCATAATTGTTAGGTATGTTCCCACCCGATGCATAAGCATTACTAGTAGCAGGAGCAGTCATGTTGTGACCATAAGTATAAGGTATATTTGCACCCCCTACATTAGCATTACTAGTAGAAGGGGTAGACATAAAAGTATACGATATGTATCCACTCCCGGTATTAGGTCTTGGGTTGATGTATAGAGGCATGTGTATTGTACTGTGGATTGTGAGTCGTATTGCGAACAGTGTTCCCACCAAGAGGGGTAGTCCTAGGAGGTGGCCTTCCTCCAAAATTTGAAATGTTTGAAGGGATATGGCTAGTCCCCATATTATGTGTGTGAGTAGAAAATGTGGTGCCCCCAGTGAGGGTATTTCCCCCAGTGGGTGCAGTGTTTCCAACACCATGACTAGTGTTAGCATGACTACCAGACATAGTGGATGTATTAACTATGCTATAATTAGGCATACCATAAGAGAACGAGGTAGCGTTTGTAGTGGTCGTAGGGCCTATGTTAACATGCAAATTCGGCATCCCATATAGTAAATTCTGTGGATTCGAAGGATCGAATGGGTCGTCCTCGGGTGGATTTGATCCAAACAGAAGAGGTTGAGTCTCTGGTTGCAATGGATCACCCCCCCATTCCTCTCTAGGAGTAGGAGGAGCATAAGCATCTTCGACTCTACCCGACGGAGTCATAGGGATTTCTCCCATGCTAGAATGAGCAGTGATAGTGTCAGCGTGAAGCGCTTCAAAAGAATCAGAAGAATAAGAGAGGGACTTCCGGTGTCCCCTATGAACACGATGTATAACTTCAGTGGCCAGTAAACCAACCAACCAATGAGACCGGTGGAGAGTTGGACCTCGTGCCACGATACCTCCGAAAAGTCAATAAATCAAAGCCTCCCCTAATGGCCAAACTAACGATCAAAGAGCACACACATAAAGAAACTACAACCAAATGCACGCAAACAAGACTGGCTCAAGGGACCTCCCGACACTACAGTCGGTATGTCTCACCTAGGAGAGGCTTGAGACTACCAAACTATAACCGGAGGTAACAAAATTAGTTATAAGGGTTCCCATACTTCACTGCATGCATAGGGTCAAATCCCTATACAACTAGAAACTGTTTTGTACAACCCCTATCTGACTCAGGACAACCGCAGTATAACCACTAAAAATTCCCTATGCGATACCTAGGTAAGGAAACTAAGGTCACCACAATATAACCAATTATTAGGTGGACAGTCGCAGGTTGAATCCATTGTATGGGTAGGGTAGCTAAGCCCAAAACTCAGGATGTACAAATCCCTCAAGAGCCCCTGTACACAAACAAATCCTGGAAATATCTCCCATGTTCAGTCAATATTGGAGGGCTATCTCTGCAACCAACCTCCTGTGACCTCGTGCTTAACTATGGTATGAGTAGAGCTTCCCAAGAACACTAATGTATACTATGCAATTCACCACTCCCTGTTCAGACACATAATGTTTCGTCTAGTAGTCTTGGATTGTTAACTCACAATGATCTATTCCAACACTCTAAACCTATACTAGTTGGTGCAGCCTATAAAAGAAAAAATGTTCTAATCAATTTTAATACTAAGCATTGATTTTAAATGGTCGTAACTACTCAAAGGATATGGTTGTGAAACTGATGATGTATAAGACTCAATAGTATGCACAATCGAAAAACTATAGACTCATCTATTCAATAAAACAATGCCACTAGAATGACAATCAATCCAATGGTTCGAAATAAAATGCAACTATTTTAAAATTCAAATGTACAAGCAATTCCTAGATGAAAGCACACGCACTTTGATGAAAAATGCAGTACGGAAAGAAAATATTTTTGAATTTTCTCTTATAATGGAAAGGAAAATGAAAAACTATGTTTTTGTATTTAAAACATAATGAAATGAAAAAATGCAAGCAAAATCTACCTATTCAGTTAAATAAATGCAAAGAAGATCACTAAGACAACCCAACAAATCCCAAACAGTGAGACTCAACCAATGTAATGAGATAGAAAATAAAAAAAATGGTGATAAACCAACAAGGCTCAAAACAAAGAAAAAAAGGAGTTTATGGTCACAAAAGGGCATGGAATAGTTAGGAATCAGGCCAATTAAGACTCAGAAATGCTCAAAACCAACCCATCAACAATCCAAGAAGATAAATCAATCAATCCCGTAGTTGTACGCTACTGTACAAAGGAAAACTGCGGGTGGACGCAGGATACAATGCAGACATAAGTGGGTAGATGCTGGAAAATCTAAGTTGACCCGCATACAGGGAAAGGCAAATGAGCAAACAAGAAGTCTAATGACCCAGAAAAAGCTTGTTTTCTATAGTAGATCCTAATGGCCAATCAATGACATAGAAGCTCAACACACAACAACTCTAAATAAGGACAAATGCCTAAAAATCACAAAAATGGATGTTCTCCCCAGTGGAGTAGCCATTTCTGTTACGGAGAAAACTTCCTATGGCTTTGGGGCAGACCACAGTAGACAGCTCACTACTAGAAAATGACTCAATTCCCAATACGATGCTATATAAATGACAATGCTAAGATAATGGAGGAAAAACCAACCTTCAACTGGATGTTCGAAGTATATCCCCGTTGAGCTTTCAACCATGACACTTGAACCTGCAGATTAGTCTCAACAACAAGTACAACAAAGCACATATAATATGTGAAAGGCATTAGCATAATCAATAGCATGATCCATGATATCATAAGAGAATATAACCCAATGTAATTTAATAATATTCACAACATCAATTGGACGAGAAAATGAGTATTTCCATTAATGAATAACAAGAAGTACAATATACGACCTCTTGGAGGCAACCAATCTGAACCAAGAACTGGGTCTCTCCACTTGTTCCTCCACCACTTCAATCATCCATGTAATGGAAAACTCAAACTATGAAAGGATTTTGGAAGGTGAATATAAGGAATTCACAACAACAAGGATCAATGAGTGTATACTCAAGTCACGGCAAAAATCCACTAGAGTTATCTTGCTCTCTCTTTCTCTTCCCTTCCATACACCATAAGAGCTCAATATATAGCCTTCCAAAGGTAAGTGAAAGGACACATTGAGGCATTTCGGGGTATATGGAGGGCCAAAGGTCACCCTAAGACCACGTTTTGGGAGTAAAAAGTAATTTTCTAATGATTCTTACAATTTTACTTGGTACCTGCGGGCTATAGTGGAACAACCTATGTGTACGCTGGCTATAATGGGACAACAAGCATACAGGAAGAAAAATAGGGAAAATTTATGTTTTCTAGAGGACATAAAGTGAATCTGAGTTAATGAAATGGATCCTAAAGGCCAATCAATATTGATGCTCACAAGGTGGAAAATTACGCTGTAACAATGATTGTGGCAACCATGAATTTGAAAAATCAATGAGCCACTTAGAAGAGGATGACAGAGAAGAAGAGGCACCCAAAGGCCAAGCAAAACGTGACAAATTTATGGAAAATTTGGAAAGAGATTCCTCTTCCAAACATCCATATTTATTTGTTGGTGATTACGAGATCACTGCAAAGGAGGGTGATTTGGTTAAGAGTTGTGAGATAGCTTTTGGATCAGATAAAAAAGGACATAAAGCAAAACCTGCAAATAATTAATTGATGAATACACGATATATCAGATCACAAAATACTTTTATTGATCGCAGCCCACTTCGAGGGGGAAACCTCCTTTGATAAATATCAATACAAAATAACTTCACGGTGCCTTCATTGGCCTCAACACAAACTTATATACTAAGTCTAGGCGCCAATACTATGGGTCAAAACCATGGGCCTGTACAAACTATGGATCAACAAATACTATGGGATGACTTACAAAACATATGCGTCCAACAACAATAATACAAACTATGGATCAACAAATACTACGGGATGACTTACAAAGCATATGCGTCCAACACCAATATACTAACAATGTAAAGAGAAGGGATGACATGGGTTCCTAACATCCCCTCCCCCTTAGAAAAAGTTTTGTCCTCAAATCTTTAGATGTGGAAACTGTTGCTGAATATGAAGGAGTGGTTCCCATGTAGCATCCTCTAGTTGCATACCGTGCCACTGAATTAAGACCTATGTGATAGAGCGAGAGCGAAGCTGACAAGTGCGCTTATTGAGGACGGCCTCCAGTTCCAAAAGGATGGATCCTTCATTATCCAGTTCTGGTAAAATAGTGTTTCCTCTGATGTTGGTGCCAAGAACTTTATTCAGACAAGAGACATGAAATACTGGATGAATGCAAGAAGAAGGAGGAAGTTCCAATTTATAAGAAATGGACCCAATCTTCTTAAGAATCCTATATGGCCCATAGAACTTTGGAGCGAGCTTATGACGCCCTTTGAGTTTCAGGGAGGATTGCTTGTAAGGATGGAGACAAAGAAAAACCATATCACTTGCTTCAAAAGTGCGCTCAGAATGGTGCTGATCGGCTTGTTGCTTCATGCGATTTCCTGCCATGTGAATATTTTCCGACAATTTGCGAAGAATCTGATCACAGTTTCGAAGGACCATGTCAAATTCCTGAACTGGTGAACTGTAAGGGTTGTATGGAAGAAGAACTGGCGGTGCCTGACCATAAACTACTTCATATGGAGTCATTTTAGAGGCAGTATGGTAAGAGGTATTGTACCACCATTCAGTGAGAGGGAGCCACTTTTCCCACTGATGTTGTTGTTCATAGATGAAGCAATGAAGATAAGTTTCCAAGAATTTGTTGATAATTTCAGTTTGACCATCTATTTGTGGGTGATACCCTGAACTCTGTGAAAATCCTCATAGCATATCTAAGAGATGATGTATACCTCACAAGAGTAATTATGATTAAGAAGGAAAATAGAAGAAGACTGAAAAATACAATATAATGAGCAACAGAATAATATGGTACAGTAGAACTCAGATAGAAGCAATAATACTTCACACACACTAGCTAATTAATCACAATATGGACAAATAAGTAGTACAAGCATGAGGATTCGAATGCCTAAGGTGACAATTCGAATTAGCCTTCATGGAGTGATCAAAGGATCACTGGAGTGTCATCAGAGCACAACTAGGTGTCCTCATGATCATCAGTGGAGTCATCAATGCACAAGTAACTGTCAACTGTCAGTCAAACTGAGTCTAACTGAGTGTAGTAGGTGTAACTGAATGTAACTAGCACATGGAGACACTAACTGGATGAAGGAGGCTCAGTGGAAGATGAAGTAGGATCTTACTAGAGTCAAGACAGGCAGTTTAGTCTCACTGGAGGTCCATCAGAGTGATAAGGTCAGTAAAGAGTCAGTTAATCCTTAAATCAAGGAAGTAACTGAAGATAACTTAATATAACTGAATATAAATGGAATGGTAGGTGAAGAAGGTGCCTTTGTCATGTAGTGGAGCAAAGGAGGGTGCATTAGTCACTGGGAGGGCTGAAAATGTAAGGAAAGAAGCTCTCGGGGCTAGCTCACTGAGGGCTAGGTGCTGGTGTTGATGACTGGAATGTATGCAAACCCTAATTGCATGCAAACCCTAATATTTTCATGCATGACTGAAAATGCAAACAATGGAAATGCTGCTAGGACTAGGGTGGAGTATAGGAATATCCTAACACCCCCCCTTAATCCATCCTGGGCCCTGGTAACTAAGACCAGAGGTCACCCAATACAATGAATAATAACAATCAATAAACCAAAGAAGTGGGAAAATTTCATGGGAAACATACCCCCTCCTCAAAAAACAGACTGTAAGGCACACACAAAAATAAATGCTCCAAACTCAAGCAGGTGTGATGCTTGGTCATATGTCTGGAGGTATCTTCTTCTTGGGAAGAAGTGGATCATGCTCAAAAAGCACGTGCTTGTACTTGCTCTTCAGATTGAATGTGATGAGAACAAATCCAACAGTATGAGAACGATCCTTGAACCTGTGATTCAAATCAGCTGAGGTAGGATCAAAACTGTGAAAGTGTATATATTCTTTTTTCTTCTCCTTCGAACCACCATGGGTGATATTATGCCAAAAATAACTATTACATGTTTGCTTGAAATCAAAATCAGATTTAAGACTTAAAAGACAGTATCTTGATATCTCCTTTGAACCAGCAGGGGTGAGATCAAAACTATCATATGCATGAGAAATTATCCCAAGCAGTAATTGCTTAGAATCCAAATTAGATCCAAGACTTGAATCATGGTTTCTTGAGATCTCCTTTGAACCATGAGAGATGAGATCAAAACCAGTAATTGCATGAGAATTTATCCCAAGTGAAGGGCAATGGCAATAATATTCAATAACCTTCTGAAAGCATGAATTAATGATCATATAGTAGTATAAAAGAGATGATTTCTTGAGAGGAGCGAATTCATTACCTCCAATAGCTAATTTTACCTCCAAAATAATCATGTGATCATGATGCAAACCAACAGACTGTGGTGCAAGAGAGGATTTAGGACCTTCTACAATATTTAGAGTGTGAGTTGGCACAGAAAGAGAATAAAGTTGGAGCATGAGTGGAGAATCTGCAAGTTCTTTGTCAACAACTTCAATATGAGATGATACTGGTTCATGATTTGAGAGACCATCAAGGGGAGTGAATGCATCACTTTGCTTGCTTTCAAATGGGTTAGGACCAAGTCCTTCATTCTTTCTGCCAAATTTTTCATCTAGGTGAGCCCATAACTCTTTTGGAGTCCATAACTCTCTTGGAGTTTCAACACCATCACGGTATTTGAATTTGAATCTTTGGTATGAACACAAGGCAAGCATCATTGTTCCAAAGGCCATGTCACCTTTATTCAACCAGTCAATATTCTATTCAGAGGATTCGAACTCTCTTTCAAAATAACAATCAAAGAGATCATGGCTCTTCAAATATGCTATCATTTTTGGTTTCCATTCATCATAGTTGAATGGAGAAAGAAGAGGTATTTCTTCTAAATATGAATCCATTGAAGCTATAGAAGACCTACAAAAACAATAGAGAATAACTGCAACTGCTACTGCTACAAAAATGCAGAAACTCCTGCAACTGCTACACTCAAAATGTTGGTAATAACCTGCAAAAAACTCTCAAGAATGGAGATAAACAATACTCTCAACATGCTCTGATACCATGTGAAAATCCTCACAGCAGATCTAAGAGATGATGTATACCTCACAAGAGTAATTATGATTAAGTAGGAAAATAGAAGAAGAGTGAACAATACAGTATAATGAGCAACAAAATAATATGGTAAAGTAGAACTCAGATAGAAGCAATAATACTTCACACACACTAGCTAATTAATCACAATATGAACAAATAAGTAGTACAAGCATGAGGATTCGAATGCCTAAAGTGGCAATTCAGATTAGCCTTCATGGAGTGATCAAAGGATCACTGGAGTGTCATTGGAGCACAACTAGGTGTCCTTATGATCATCAGTGGAGTCATCAATGCACAAGTAACTATCAATTGTCAGTCAAACTGAGTCTAAATGAGTGTAGTAGGTGTAACTGAATGGAATTAGCACATGGAGACACTAACTGGATGAAGGAGGCTCAGTGGAGGATGCAGTAGCAGCTTACTAGAGTCAGAATAGGCAGTTTAGTCTCACTGGAGGTCCATTGGAGTGATAAGGTCAGTAAAGAGTTAGTTAATCCTTAAATCAAGGAAGTAACTAAAGATAACTTAATATAATTGGACTGGTAGGTGAAGAAGGCACCTTTGTCATGCAGTGAAGCAAAGGAGGGTGCATTAGTCACTAGGAGGGATGAAACTACAAGGAAAGAAGCTCTCAGGGCTAGCTCACTGGCGGATAGGTGCTGGTGTTGATGACTGGAATGCATGCAAAATGCATGCAAACCCTAATATTTGCATGCATGACTGGAAATGAAAACAATGGAAATGCTACTAGGACTAGGATGGAGTATAGGAATATCCTAACAAACTCATATTCAGTTTGGTTCCAGTGTGGCGAAATAGTTCTGTCCAAAAATGACTGGTGAAAGTCACATCACGATTCGAGACAATGGAAGACGGGATTCCATGAAGACGAAATATCTGGTCCAGGAAAATTTGAGCAAATGCGGAGGATGTATAGCGATGGATGAGAGCACAAAAATGACTATATTTGGAGAGGCAATCAACCACAACCAAAATCACTGTCTTCCCTCCAAATTTAGGGAGCCCTTCAATGAAATCCGTAGAAATATCTGTCCAGATCCATGTAGGTATGGGCAAGGGTTCGAGCAATCCTGGAAGGAGTGTCATTTCACCCTTATTGCATTGGCAGGTATCACATTCAACCACCATCTGCTGAATTGTCCTTTTCATTTCTTGCAAAAATAAGTTACGCCATTCCCACTCATATGTTTTGAGGAACCCAAAGTGCCCTGCCGATGGAGAAGCATGGAGTTCATAGAAGATAGCCTGTTGAAGATATGTGCTCTGGGGAAGCACCAGATGATCCTTGTATCTCAGGGAAGTACCATCCCAAGAGTAATGTGGTACAATAGAAGGGCTTTTGGCCAAGCATTGGATGATTTGAGATAATGAAGAGTCATTGAGATAGTCGTGTTGAACAGATTGCAACTAATTTGGAACATGCATAGAAATAGTTGAAAGAGAAACTTGGTCATCAAATATGCGAGAAAGAGCATCCACCACAATATTGTCCTTATCCTTCTTGTAAGTGATCTCATAGTCATAACCCATGAGTTTTCTAACCCATTTCTGTTGTGTTGGGGAGGATACACACCATTCCAGGAAATATTTCAGACTCTGGTGATCAGTCTTGATGCAAAAATAATTCCCTAATAGGTATGGTCGCCACTTCTGTATTGCATGAAAAATAGCCATCATTTCCTTCTGATATGTAGAGGTAGCTAAATTCTTACCTGAAAGGGCTTTGCTGGTGAATGCAATGGGGTGTTCATATTGAAGGAGAACAAAACCAAGTCCATTGCCACAAGCATCACTCTCAATAGTGAAGGGATTGGAAAAATCAGGCATAGCTATAGCAGGTGTAGTACAGATAGCTTGTTTCAGTTTTTCAAATGCACACTCAGTAGCATGTGTCCATGTAAAAGCATACTTTTCAATAGAGCAGTTAATGGAGCTGCAATCTCCCATAATCCTTGACAAACTTGCGGTAGTATCCAGTCAACCCCAAGAAACCACAAAGGCTCTTAAGTGTCTAAGGATGCGGCCAATTGTTCATGGCAGCGATTTTGGCAGGATCCACACGAACCCCTTGTACTGAGATAATCTGCCCGAGATGCTTGACTTCCTTCTGTGCAAAAACAAATTTAGACTATTTGGCGTGGAGATGATGGTTAGAGAAAAGTTGCATTACAAGATCCAGATGCCGGAGATGTTCAGCCCATGTTTTACTATAGATGAGGATATCATCAAAGAATACTAGAATGAATTTCCGCAAGTGGGGTCAGAATATTTTATTCATCAAGGCTTGGAATGTGGAAGGATCATTAGTGAACTGGTGCTTGGGGGAATAATACCTTGCTTCAGTAAGTCCCGAACGAGCATTTCAATCTCTTTTTTTTGGTGAAATGGGTAGCGATAAGGCCTGATGTTGGGAGGAACGCTTCCAGGAAGGAGATGAATATGATGGTCCTCTGGCCTTGAAGGTGGCAATCGCACTGGTTTAGCAAAGACAGTTGTATATCGATCCATAATTTGTTATAGATCCAACGGAGTAGTGGAGACCACTGATGGTTACATCTGAATGGAATGGATCTGTGCGATGACACCATGCGAATTCTTCTTAACGAGTTTTTCCATGCGATGTGAACTGAAGATGCTGAGAGACCTTGGTTGTAAGCCTGTCAATGTGTGTTTTTTTTCATTGAGGGAAAACTGCAGCCAAAGTTCAGCAAAATCGCATAAGATGGGGCCAACTGTGCGTAGCCATTGAGCGCCCAAAACCACATCACATCCACCTAAGCTTAAGGAAAACATGTCAGAGCATAGGTTATAATCTCCCATATAGATACGCACATTACGACACTTCCCTTTGCAAGGTAAGGTGCTCCCATTGGAAACCATGAATTCAAAGTTGGAGAAAGGATGGATAAAACAATCAGCCTGTTTGGCTATCTGTGGGTCAATGAAATTATGAGTGCTACCAGAATCAATGAGTATTGTAAGAGGAAGTGTCTTGAAGTAACCCCTGACCCGCATTGTTTGGGTGGTGGTGATTCCAGCTAAAGCATGGAGAGATATCTCTGGCTGTTCATCCTGAGCTGGAGGATCAATAGGAGGCTCCTGAATGTTGACTTGAGCATCCATTTTATTTGGATATTCTTCACCAATTTCAGAGGCAGGCATAGAATCCACATCCAAGAGGTAGAGCTTTTCTTGAACAAATCTATGTCCCCGAGTGAATTTCTCATCACAATTATAACAAAGCCCTTTTTATTTTCATGCCTGCATCCTGTTTCAGACAAATGCTTGATAGGAGTTGGTCGAGGAGGTGGTGGGATGGGAGGTCGTTGAGAACCCATATCTCAGAAGGGAACACAAGTGGGTTTGGAGCACTATTGGGATGCAATCTTGTCTTCTTCCAACTTATCCAACCCCAAGGATTTCATCATTGTGTTAGGACATAGCATTTTGACCTCAGAGCGGATTGCATCCTTTAGACCACTGATAAAACAACTCTGGTAGAAGTCATCAGGAAATCCTTCAATTTGGTTGTCTAGTTTCTCAAATTCGGTTTGATACTCTCTCATAGTGCCAATTTGTCAAAGTTTAGTGAGGGCTCTTGTGAAGTAATCAAAAGCATGAGGCTCAAATCGTTGCAAAAGGAGCTGGCAAAAATATGGCCATTTTGGCTCTTCATGATCCTTGATGTACCAATGATACCATTGAAGAGATTCCTATTCCAAATGAAAGGATGCAAGTGGAACTTTGTTGACATCAAAAGTATTATGCAGACTGAAATACTGTTGTGCATGATATATCCATCTAGTCGGATCAGTACCATTAAAGCAAGGAAAATCAAGCTTCGGACCACGAAAATTGCTGGAAGAAGAGAACCCATTCTCTGATGAAGACTCGGACTATTGTTTGTTGTTCATGGATGAATGCTCAAGGTGGAGGCTGAGAAATTTTTCATCCAGATCCTGGATTTTGGATTGGATGGCTGCAAGTGCTTCCTCCATGGTTTTTGCTCCTGCACGGGTGACAACCATAACCAGGAGTTTTTTTTTTTGAGTGGGTACAAAAACAAAAACATAAACTGTTTCAGTAAAGGAAAATCTGGATTTGGGAAAAAATCTAAAGGGTAATTTGGGTTTGACTAGGTTTTGGACACTGTCGAATGGACAAGGAAGCAGAAAGGAGGATTTCAGAAGCAGGGTGAAAGAGTGAGAAAACTTGACAACGAGGGAAAAAGAAGCAAAATTAGGAAATTAACTTTATGGTAAAATTTGAAGGCGATTGGGTGATGTCGAAGAAGTTATGGCAAACCCTAAAAATAGATAAATGTGGGATTTCTGGATTTGGGAAGTGGAATTTGGGATAGGGTTCTCAAGAATGAAATATGTAGAATGGTATTACAAGGGTGTCAGGGAATTTTCAAGGGAAACAGAGTGAAAACAAGGGAGATATGGATTTGCAACAACGCGAAAGGGATAAAAAACAGGTAGATATGCAATGGCACGGAAGTGATCAGAAATAGATAGATATGCAATGGTGCGGAAGTGATCGGAAACAGAGGGATCTGCAATGATGCGGAAGTGATCGTAAACATATGAATCTAAAATGGTGCGGAAGTGATCGTCGACAGTTCTAGACAAAGGAAATCTACGATTTGGCAGCTGAAAATAGATATGGACCCCAGGTATGCTCGGCTTCCTAACGGTTAAGGGGATTCACTCAGCCACCAATGCTGTCTAACGGATTGCGTATTGGGGCAGTACCCCTCACTGCATGGCTATGGTAAAACTGATAATCGCTTTGCCACAAATGATAGCTCTTGGTTTACCTCACGAGTGGGAACTAGTCAATCAGGTAGGGGTTGTTGCCCTTTTCACTGGCAGGTCCTCTCAATGGGCTAGCTAATTCGGGGTTCTTGTGGTACTCCTCACAATGAGTTTTAGGATTATTCCCAAGTAATTACCACAGTTAAGCGGATAGGGATTATTCCCAAATCCGAACCTGCAACAGATACAAAAAAAAAAAATTGGCAGAAATTTCACCCAACGAGCCCAAGAAAGTGCTCTGATACCATATGTGAAGAATCTGCAACAATTAATTAATGAATACACGATATATCAGATCACAAAATACTTTTATTGATCATATTCCACTTCGAGGGGGCAATGTCCTTTGAGCAAGCTCAATAGAAAATAACTTCACGATGCCTTCATTGGCCTCAACACAAACTTATATACTAAGTCTAGGCGCCAATACTATGGTTCAAAACCATGGGCCAGTACAAACTATGGATCAACAAATACTACGGGATGACTTACAAAGCATATGCGTCCAACAACAATAATACAAACTATAGATCAACAAATACTACGGGACGACTGACAAAGCATATGCATCCAACAACAATATACTAACAAAGTAAAGAGAAGGGTTGACATGGGTTCCTAACAAGAAGGAATAAGTCAGCATGATTGTGGCATCCATGAATTTGAAAAATCAATGAGCCACTTAAAAGAGGATGACAAAGAAGAAGAGGCACCCAAAGACCAAGAAAAAAGTGACAAATATATGGACAATTTGGAAAGAGATTCCTCTTCCAGACATCCATATTTCTTTGTTGGTCATTACAAGATCACTGCAAAGGAGGGTTATTTGGTTAAGAGTGTGTTGATGCCTCGAGAATCGTAGCATCAATCAGCAAGGGATTCTCCCCGGTAAGCAAGCCCAATTAGATCGCTCACTGTTTGGTATGGGGAATCCATCTGGTTAACTGCCCGACTACCATATAAGGTTTAAGATTTTTTTTCTTTTCACCGATTGCGGCCCAATCCACCGTTTATGTATTTTATTTTTAAAGATGATATGCAGGTGCTCTAAACTAAATGCATGCAACTAAGCAAATCTAATCTACAACTATTTAAGCAAATTAATCTATCCTTGCAAGGAGAAAACTGAAATTATGAGTAATAAACTGAAAGAAACATCCAAAGATCTCACAGATAACTATTTAATCATAAAGATGCATTTCTAGCAGAAGATAAAAGATATCAAAGATAGCTTTGATTGAATTAAAACATTTCATTACTCATTTAAGATGCACATCTTTGCACAGAAAAATATAAGAACATTCATTACAAAAAAATAATTCAGAACAACAAGGAATGATCTCACAGTGTATGTATCAATGATGAAGAGATAATCTAGCAGGCATTAAACACATCTTCAGGCAAAAACGCAGTGCAAGCTTTCTTTAGGCAAAATGGAACTTTCTTATATATGTAGAAAAATAATTCACGTACAAGATAAAAATTGTCCTTTCACCTGCCAAAAGTCCCTCTATTATTCTCTATTCATCTATATATATCTTTACAAAAATGTTCCAAGACCTCCTACGTGTACCCTAATCCCAAGGAATCTCTTAATTTGTCCTTTAGTGCCCTTTAACAAAAATAGAATAATTCCCAAATGTTTTCCTTTTTTACAATAGAAACAAAAAGTCCAGCTGTCTTTAATTACACGACTGAGATAAAGAGGCAAAAAAGTTTCCAGGTCAAATTTAGATAGTTCTGTAGTGCCAAATTAGTTCCCGACTGGAGCTTCTACTATAGCTAGCGCTTCCACCTCTGCTATATAACTGACCCATATGCCTATTTCTCTCACAATAGTGTTGGAAGGGGCAGGGATCATGAATTTCAGGGAGATCTCATGCTTGGATAACTCTGCTTCAATGTTCTTAACTTCTGCTACTGTAGCCTGGAGAACCTATTCAAGCAAGTGGGCGTGTATGGAGGGTTTCCTGATGCACTAGTGAAGATCTACTGATGTTAACACATCTATCTTTTCACATATTCCATCTCTGTGCAGAACACCATAAAGATTACATCTGCCTTAAAATCCGTCATAGATTTGAGAGGGAGATGCTTGGTGAAGACTGACTTCCCTTCTCTCCACTCAATCTACTTCCTAATGTCTTCCTTTACATGGGCATATTTCTTCCTGAGCCTATTGGCCTCGGAATTAATTTCTTTCATTCTGGAAACCATCGTCTTCATTGTTCAAACTTCTTCAATAATAAGTTCGCATGACTCATGTATCTTCTTCAGTATGTCATAGGACTGCTCATCAAAGGGGCTCAAATCAATTACCTTGCTGTTTTCTAGCTCTAACTGCTCTGTCATCATCTCTTTCTCTTCTTCCAACTGAATGGCCTTGGATTCGAGATCATTCTTATCTCCTTCCACTATCATCATCTATATTGCCAAAGTTTCCTTTTCTTCCTCTAGGCGCTGATACTTACTGGATAAGTCTCTTTGTTATGATAAGATGCCATCATATTTCTTCACCATTAACTCTCTATATGTTTGCTCCTTTACCAGAGTAAGTTGTAACTTGCACACCCTTCTTTTTCCTACTTCCACATCATTCACTAGCTTGTGGACATTGTCTTCACTATAGTGGCAGATGCCATGAACACGAGGACACTCTGCGTGCCTTGCATGAAAGTGGTTTCTCGCTTGGTGACAATGTTCGGTTGAAAGGGTTTCTTCATCCTTGTCTTAGTCTTCCGAACAATGGATTTCCTTTTCTTGTCAAAAAAATATTAGTCCCATTAGGTCACAGTGTGACTCTTTGACAAGGTAAAATGGATGAGCAGAAGCTCTCCGACGAGGAAGTCATATTCCATGGTTAAGGCCTGGGATACTTGGGACGAGTCTATGTCCATGTCCTGCATGTTTGGGCTTACTGGCTCTGCATCCTTCTTGGACTTGTCTTCTTCCTCGTCCTTCAACCGTCTCTCTTCTTCTTCGGCCTTCTACTGCTTTTCAAATGCTTCTTTTCTACCCTCTCCCTTTCTTCTTGCAACCTGGAGGATTCTTCTTTTCTAATCTTCTCTAATTCTTCATTTCAAAGCCTTTGAGCTTCTTCATCTTGGAGTCTGTCTACCTGCTCTTTCCGTGCTCTTTCCATTTCTTCCCTTTAGAATCTTTCAACCTCCTCCCTGAACCTTTTCTCTTCCCTTGTCATATATTCGGATTCTTATCTTTCCCTTTGCAATTCCACCTCTTTGGCAGCTTGGGCTGTAGTGGAGCTAGAGCCAACTCTGCTCTTGAGGCGAAGGCACCTTCCGAGTTCGGTCATATTTCTGACCCCTTTAAACACTTCTTCATCCTCATCATGGTAGTGTGCATATTCGAAATGCACATTAACTTCTCTGCAATGGTCTACAACCTTATTGAAGCAGTCATTCTTCATGAAAATCATCTCCCCAAAGTGAAAATCTCTTAATTCTTGAACAAATGTTTCAGCTGATTTTACCTTTGAGAACTTGTAAGCTCCGATATAGAAGGGCAGTGCCGGGAAAGAGGACTTCTTCAATCTCTTTAGGAAACTACTGAATCCATCTATAAAAACCTTCCTCACTGCCTCCTTATGGACCACAAAATCAATAGCATACCTGGGAAGGAGAGATGGTGGCTTGGAACCTCCATATATTCTTATGTAGGTTCCCTCCTTTGAAAGATAAAAATCACTATAATTTTCCATGATTTCCATGGCATTCTCAGATAGGAAACTGGGTTCCTCATTGAACATTAGCTCATACAGAGGCATGATGAATTCTTCACATATGGCCTTGTAATAGTTCCTGTAGTTCTGGGTCCACAGGATCTTATAAGCGGTATAAACTGGGGTTTCATCCTTGTTCCAAATGCATCCTAACTTTGGGAAAGGATGTATTGAAATAATACAATCTATTAGGTATGATGACATGTAGAATTCGGATTTATTTCTGACCAACCCTTCCTTGGCAGTAGCTATGGATGCCGACAGATTGTCTGAGAGGATGTACGCCCAATTGAAAATTGTGCCTTTGAAGGCTACATAGTGGATTAAAGGAATCCAATGCAACTTATAAATAGTTCCATCAACTTTGCAAAATATTCTACTTAGCATGAGGGAAATGAGTCTGAAAGGAGGCCTGAGCGCTTGGACTTCATATTTATCACTGTCCTTTAGCCTTAGCTGCTTTCCTGTAATTAACAACTTCTTGGCCATTTCCAAGTTATCCATGTTGAGACTTTCGATCCAAGCGTCGTTCAACAATGGCTGAGGATGGGGCAACTTGTAGCCTACTCAAATGTGGGCTAGGGGGAATGAGGCAAAATCCTCTCCCATGCTGTCGGAAAAAACTCTCAATTGGGCATTGGCATGCGCTAGGATCCATCCGATGACTTCCGAGCAAGGAAAACGCTCTGGTCGCTTGGCTTCTCTTTTGATGCCTGAATTTCAGATGTTTTGATACAAATACATTTCCTCTAGGACTAATTCAAGAATATCTTGATCTTTTATCATGTGGTGCATCTCTCCCCACTTGAACTTAGGGGAAATGCCCATAATTGGCTTGGTATCTTCATATAACGTTTCGACCCTTGCTTTAAGAACAACTTCTCCACCTGACTCGTGCTCAGACATCTTTGACTTTCTCTTGCCTCCTTTCGGCATTGCTTAAACCTGGAAAACCATGCATGAGTAGAATACATAATCAAACTAAAATGCATAACCAAGCTTCGAACCAAAATCTATCAACACAACAAGCATAGCCTGGGTGAAATAGCATTGGAAAACTTCCTTGAAAATGGTACTACACTTCAAACAAACTTTAAGCAGCAATTTAAGAGTGCATATGGTAAACAAACATTATTTTCTGCTGAAACGAAAGACAGAGCTAGCTTCCTTTATCAGTGTTTACTGGAGAGAGTGAAACTATTATGCTACTGTGCTTGACTCTTTAGTTAGAAGAACCAGGACGATTATAACAGGATGTAAGCGAGAGAAGATAGGTGGTTGCAACCGGGTACTACTAACTACGCTGGTTCAGGTCGTTATGACTCAAGATGGACAATTCGTTGGGATAGGGAACAGGGTTTAGCTGGGTTCCTTAAAAATCTTTGGGGATGACTAATTGGATGCAAAGAAAACTCCAACATGGACAAAAGTGGCCGCGGAGAGGGTATGTCAAAAAGGTTTTAACGAAAAAAAAAGGCTTTAGCCACTGACAACATGATATACAAATCTTGATAGATCTACTTACCTGGAAGCGAACGATTGGATTTAAGGTGGTTTATGAAACTATAGACCTGGCTGTCCTTGTATGGTGGGAGCGACCTCGAATGAAGTTTCGAACAAATTTAACAATAAAAAACAATAATAAACCCAAAACCCCACTCTCTATATATAAAACCCTCACACATGCAAGCATTTAACTTTGACATGACCGTGTAAGGTTGGGCATTAAAGTGTCGTTATGGCGAGGGGATCAGTGTCTTTTCAGCACCGCTCGATATTAACTTTCAAACGTCAAAATTGGATTCCTGAATTTCAGATGTTTTGATACAAATACATTTCCTCCAGGACTAATTCGAGAATATCTTGATCTTTTATCATGTGGTGCATCTCTCCCCACTTGAACTTAGGGGAAATGCCCATAATTGGCTTGGTATCTTCATATAACGTTTCGACCCTCGCTTCAAGAACAACTTCTCCACCTGACTCAGGCTCAGACATCTTTGACTTTCTCTTGCCTCCTTTCGGTATTGCTTAAACCTGGAAAACCATGCATGAGTATAATACATAATCAAACTAAAATGCATAACCAAGCTTCGAACCAAAATCTATCAACACAACAAGCATAGCCTGGGTGAAATAGCATTAGAAAACTTCCTTGAAAATGGTACTACACTTCAAACAAACTTTAAGCAGCAATTTAAGAGTGCATATGGTAAACAAACATTATTTTCTGCTGAAACGAAAGACAGAGCTAGCTTCCTTTATTAGTGTTTACTGGAGAGAGTGAAACTATTATGCTACTATGCTTGACTCTTTAGTTAGAAGCACCACGACGATTATAACAGGACGTAAGTGAGAGAAGATAGGTGGTTGCAACCAGGTACTGCTAACCGCACTGGTTTAGGTCGTTATGACTCAAGATGGACAATTCATTGGGATAGGGAACATGGTTTAGCTGGGTTCCTTAAAAATCTTTGGGGATGACTAATTGGATGCAAAGAAAACTCCAACATGGACAAAAGTGGCCGCGGAGAGGGGCTGTCAAAAAGGTTTTAACGCAAAAAAAAGGCTTTAGCCACTGACAACATGATATACAAATATTGATAGATCTACTTACCTGGAAGCAAACGATTGGGTTTAAGGTGGTTTACGAAACTGCAGACCTAGATGTCCTTGTATGGTGGGAACAACCTTGAATGAAGTTTCGAACAGATTTAACAATAAAAAACAATAATAAACCCAAAACCCCACTCTCTATATAGAAAACCATCGCACAAACTTTGACATGACCATGTAAGTTTGGGCATTAAAGCGTCGTTATGGCAAGGGGATCGGTGTCTTTTCAGCACTGCTCGACATTAAATTTCAAACGTCAAAATCGGAAGTAATCGATGAGTTGGAGCGACCAGTATTGGTGCCATTGGCCAAGTACTCACACAACGAGCCGATGGGTTTCGGCGAGTTCGGCGTCGGATTAACTTGGCTGCTCTCTGTTTCGTTTCGGCGACTCTGTTCGAGTCTCGTCGGTCGCCTCTCTTCTTCTAACTCTATCGATGGATCTTGCGGTCTACAGGCGATGATTCCGGGGTAACTTATTGAGTTCCGTCGGAACATATCGAGGCACTCAAGACTTAAACTAATGATGATCGTTTCGAGCCAGAACTTTGAGTTTTGCCACAACAAAAGGCTTCAACAGAAACACAAAAAGGTTGGTGATTATGTTGGCACAACTCAGGGAGACTCCCCGCAACACATAACTTAGAAAATACAAGGCAAAAGGCCGCGCTTCAGAAGGTTTGGGTGAGTTCATCCGATCATTGCGGAGGAACTGGGCAAGTTCGTCCGAAACAAGACAACCTAACAACTTAACAAAAACGCCTGCCTGGCACAACTCAGTGAGTTGTGCCGAAATGGAAAAGGCTAAAAGACTTAACAAATGGAATCGGACGTTGTGGCTCAACTCGGCAAGTTGTGCCGCCATTTCGGCTGGGAAAGTTGAGTTTTACTTAAGGGGGAAAAACTAACTTAAAGAATTGCTCCCTTATAAAAACTAAGTATGAAAAATTCCTTTTGGATGGAACTTGACTTTTAAGCAAAACTTTCTCAAAAAATAATGGAGGAAGAACCCATTCCCATGAGGTAGAGTGACTTGTGGTACAAGAAAAATAGATCCCATACCTGCTATACGAATTTATGGGCTTCCCATGCTCCATTGAAGCCATGGACTGAATTCTTCAACAACTTCCTTACAATAGAATTAAATGTCAGCAAGGAAAGGAAAACGGGTTCTCAAAATGACATTTGGAAGCGTGTGGTTCAATCCCACAACCTCCTCACCACTCCCTAGTCGAATACACATGACCCCTTCTCATTCGTTGCTTCCATAGCCAGTTTTGGTATTTTATTGAAATATTAATATTTTCATCCATTTACAATATTCCATGGATTAATAGTACATGGGTAACAAAATATCAAATGCTTGTCCATTCTAAATAAAATTCAAACATACACTAGCGGGGCCTTGGCCTTGAGCTCCACGCTAGGGAAACATGCATCGCATGTATACAATATTTACATTAAAAGCCAATATTTCATAAGGGTCAAAATTTAGGTGTTACATTCCCCTCCCCCTTAGAACAAAACCCTCCTTGATGTTCTCAAAACTGAACAAAATTGGCAATGCATCTCTCATGGCATCCTCCAGCTCCCATGTAGCCTCATCGGGAATAAGGTGCTCCCATTGGACCTTTACCTGCCCGATGGCTCTGTTCTAGAGCAAAGTGACCTTCTTATAGAGGATGCACATAGGCTCTACTTGGAACTCTCCCTCGGATTCCACCTATATCACAGTCCAATCAATCATGTGATTAGGATCATGTACATACTTAAGCAAAGATAGATGGAAAACATTATGAGCTCTTATATTAGCAAGCAATGCAAATCTATATGCAACTGGCCCTATCCTATATAGGACTTCAAATGGCCGATAATATCTTGGTTCCAACTTGGAAAAACTCCCCAACTTGAGATAACGCTTCCTTGGTTTCACTCTCAGATAAACATGATCCCCAATCTGAAATTCCTTATGCACTCTTTTCAAATCTGCATAACTCTTTTTCCTATCCTGAGCTGCCTTTAAATTCTGTCTGATCTTAGCAACTTCCTGTTCCATTTCCTTGATGATCTCTGCTCCAGGTACTACCCTGTTCACTCGGCTGTCCCAATTCACTAGATTCCTGCATCCCTTACCATACAATACCTCAAATGGACTCATCCCCAATGATGCATGATGTCCATTATTGTATGCAAATTCTACCAAGTGTAGGTAATATTCCCACTTGGATGGTTTATCCATCACATACATTCTCAGCATGTCTTTGAGGGCCTGATTCACCCTCTTAGTTTGACCATCTATTTGAGGATGATATGTTGTACTGAAATTCAATCTAGTTCCCAATTCCTGAAATAGTCCTTTCCAGAAATTGGAAGTGAACTTTGTATCACAATCGGAAATTATTGCCTTGGGAAATCCATGCAATCTGAATATCTCTCTCATGAAGATATTTTCAATTTCATTATCTTTGTGAGTGGACTTGATTGGGATAAAGTGAGCTACCTTTGATAGCTTCTCCACCACAACAATGATTGATTCATGCTTCTTCACTGTCATGGGAAGACCTGTTATAAAATCCATAGAGATCACTTCCCACTTCCACTCCAGAATGGGTAAGGGCTGCAACAATCCTGTTGGATGTTGGTGCTATGCCTTGACTTGTTGGCACTTTTTGCACCTAGAAATGTAATCAGCTATGTCATTCTTCATGCCATGCCAAAAGTATTTCTTTCTTGCTACTATTATAGTCTTTTGATATCGTGGATGGCCAGAGTATAGCATTTGATGTATTTCATCTATCAATAGCTTCTTCAAATCTGTACTATTTGGAATGTACAATCTATCTTTGTAGATGAGGATATCATCTTCACCAAGCTGATATCCCACACACTTTTCATCTATATTACCCTGTTGCAATTTTTATTTAATTTGAAGGTAAGTTTCATCACTAGTTTGAGCCTCAAGGACTCTTGTCTTTAAATTTGATTTGCACATACTTACTGCTGCAACATGAAATTTTTTGCTAAGAGCATCTGCAACCTTATTCTCTTTCCCTTTTACATGCTTAATTTTAAAATCAAATTCACAAAGAAATTCCATCCATATAGCTTTCCTAGCATTCAAGTTTGGCTAGTCAAACAAATACTTCAAGCTCATGTGGTATGTTCTAAGCTCGAATCTTCTTCCCAACAAATAATGTCTCCACATCTTGAGAGCATGTACTATGGCTACTAATTCTAAATCATGTGTGGAATAATTCTTTTCATGCTCTTTTAATTTCCTTGACTCATAGAAACTCACAACTCCTTCTTGCATGAGCACTCCACCCAACCCTTCAATGAAAGCATCTGTGCACACTACAAAATCCTTCTTGGGATCTGCTATCTACAAAACAGGAGCGCTGGTAAGTAACTCCTTTAACTGTTGAAAACTTTTCTCACATTTTTCAGACCATACAAACTTGATATTCTTCCTTTGCAATGAAGTGATTGGATGAGCTATCTTGGAGAATACTTCAATAAACCTCATGTAGTAACCAACAAGACCCATGAAATATCTCACATTTGAAACGTTCCTTGGAGTATACCAATCCATGATGGCATTAATCTTCTCTGGATCAACTGCAATTCCTTCTTCATAAATGATATGACCCAAATATTACACCTTCTTTTGGTAAAATTCACTGTTGCTTAACTTGGCATATAGCTGATGTTCTCTAAGGAATTGCAACACCATCCTAAGATGTTCCTCATATTCTTCTTCATTCCTTGAATAGATAAGAATGTCATCCAAGAACACAATCACAAACATATCCAAATATTTGTTGAAGACACTATTCATGAAACACATGAATGTAGCAGGTGCATTGGTAAGACCAAATGGCACCATAGTGAACTCATAATGACCATATCTAGTTCTGAAAGATGTCTTGTGAATGTATTCGTCTTTAATCCTCACTTGAAGGTAGCCATAACTCAAGTCAATCTTTGAAAACACCTTAGCTTCCTTCATTTGATCAAATAAGTCACCAATCCGTAGCAATGGATACTTGTTCATGACTGTCACTTTATTTAGCTTCATGTAATCAATACATAGCCTTAAATTCCCATCTTTCTTCTTAACAAATAACACCATTTCTCCCCAATGTAATGTCCCTTGTTAGGAATTTTATTAAAATGGCAATTTTCCACTTTTTTTTCCCTAGTTCGACCTTTGACTAGTTTTGATCTCTAGGTCCCAAATTTGCCCCAAATGATCCCAAATATTCTGAGAAGGTATATGAATTATATTAGAACATAAATATTTATTTCAGGGATTCCTTTTGACCTTTAAAATACTTCTTCAAATCCTCTTTCAATTCTGGTCAGTGTAGGTAACTTTACCAGTGATTTCCCTTTGACTAGTATTGGTCTCTAGGTCTCAAATTGACTCCAAATGCCTTCAAATAATCAAGGAAGGTGTATGAATGATATTAGGACTTGAATATTATGTTAAGGGATGACATATGGCCACCCAAAGACCTCTTCAAACTCTCTTAAGATTCTGGACCAAGTATGAAGTTTTACTAGTAATTTGGGGTTCAAATCCCCCTCGAATAAGTACTGAAAATGGCTTCCCAAATGCCTCCAAACCCACTAAATTTTTTGAAAAGAGGTAGGAAATGTATTAAGGTCTCATGTGCACCATTAATTGATTATTATATATGTTCCAACCCTCTCTCATTCAACTGCAAAAATCACCAATTCGACCCTTGGGGAAATGGCACTATTTCTTCTCCCATTGCAATTAAATTGAGTAAAAATACTTTAAATGCTCAAGTATAGTACATGAAACTTGTAAAATACATCCATGGCAGTCAATTAATAAAAAATTCATCATAGAATCATCCATTCATTTGAAATCATCAGCATTACATTGATTCACAACAAGGTAGTGGGGAAATGACACTGTTCTTTCATTAAAATTGAGATTTATACATTTCTACTTGAAATTTCGACCTGAAACTTTTTGGAGATGAAGAAAAGAGTATTTACTTCATATTAAAAAATAAATGGGGCATTATAATCTCCCCAAAAGAGTACAATAGCTCACCAAAAATGCCATCCCTCAAGGATCAAGAATATGCCATCAAAACTAGAAATGGTTGAAGGAGTGAGCTGCAATAGAAGAAAATATGAGCTTCCCTGTAGCTTACACATGCAAATAAAAATCCATTAAAGCTCCAAATGAAAGGTCTTACTGGACTTTCCAATTACCAACTTGGATGGGAATCTTTCACCCTCGAAATTGGCTAAGGCAAGAAACTAGTCATCCACTAGATCTCTCTCTTCACAAATGCAATTGCAAATTCTACAAATGATCAAAATTTGGTTTCCTTATTTGTTATTGACATTTATAAAGTTCTAATGTCCTCCATGAGTCTAATTCCTTCCAAGAGATTCATGCCAACTCAAGTTGGGAAGAGATTCCAAAGAACACCACTTGTACAACAATGCCTAGTCTCCCACTTCCACCAAATCACATGTGGAAGCATCTTAGCTTCCCTAATACCCCTGAGCGCCCTATTGGAGTCTAGTTTTATCTATGACATGTCATATATTTCATATGTCAGCCTTCAGGTCTGATTTGTGTCATAGGTGTCATAGAATCTTCATCATTGTTGTCATAGAGCTAGGGAATCTAGCCCAAGTGTCTTACTAGCTCCAAACATGGGGGATTCACTCAATAAACCGCTATCATAGCACATTCATTCATGGCATATGAAACAATACCCCTAATTTCACTAAATATTGGAAAATAACTTCCAAAATCATTTTTTTTAACCCCCTCCCAATATGCCTTCTCAATTTTAAAAAAACCCTTATTTTCACTAGATATTGTATGTATCAATTTTTTCATTAACATTTTTTATACCCCTTTATATTTCTACCTAATATATTGATATGAACCCCTCTTATGACCCCACATGCATTCTACAATGCACCTTGCTTCTTTTGATGTATATTGTGGATGCACATTACTTCACCCACATATCATTACGATTTGAAACATCTAATGGTCTAATGAAGAGATATGAGATCACTTCTTGTGTGTCACTAGAGCCAATACACATAGTACAACATTTAGATTGCATGTTACAGTTCCCCAATCGTTGACTAAACCTATTGTGGGCTAGGTATCCAAGCCCCTAGGGCATGTAACAAGCTCTAGGAGGCTGACTAAACCTCCCAAGGCCTGTAATAGGCATGAGTGGTTAGGTATTCAAGTCCCCAAGGACTTTCGAGGGCCTATAATAGGCCCTAGAGGCTTAAAGCCTCTTAAGGATATTGGTAACAACTGGCTGAGTGTTATTGGTAACAATTGGCTGTCAATGACCACTGTCTCTTGTCTATGATCAACTAGAAACCCACTTCACCACGAAACTCCCTGGCCTCAATCATGCCTCAAGACGCGATTTCCTTGCGTACTGGTAAGCATGAGCCTTGCCTCAACCCGATTTCTCATCTGACCATGATCCTTCCATCTCCATTTGGCAGATATTTGTGAGCCCGCCCATATAAAAAAGACCCCAAAGTATTTTTGTATTGTTACATTAAATTTAAAAAAAACCTTTGCCCCTTAATATAGAAGCAATATAATTTTTAGGTTTTGATGAATATTTAATACCACAATATGAATGAACGTGGTATTATATTGCCTTCTAGTGAAGCCCCCGTGGCTCCAAATTGCCTCTTCCTCTTCCATGGGAGTTACTCTTCCTCTATATTTCGACCTTGGATGAGTCATGCCATGAATAATACCTTTGGACTCCCCCAAATATGTTACCATTCACTTTCAATTTGAATTGGTGAGAGAATGATGCCCAATGTAGTGGGGAAATCTAGCCATATGTGGGTCCCACTTCCTCCATGTGTCTTCATGATCAAATGCCACTTTGATTTTCACTTGTATATATTTATTTAGCTCCTTTATTCAATATTTATTCCATTCTAATGTTCAAACATCATTTATTATCCCCCTTATTCCAAATTCCAAAGCTTCCACCCCAAACCTACGAAACTAGTAATTTTCCTCCTTGGCAATTATTTGACCCTTAACATCAATTTTACAAACTCTAATGAATATGGCCAATGTGATTAGGCCATTGTGACCCAATTCCAAATTTGGGACATGACAAATCCTCCCTTCCCAATATTGCTTGTCCTCAAGCAATTTCAAACATGGGTTTTGAAGAACTTGCTTTCTATATAATTCTTTGAAGTTGCCATTGAATTTCTCAACCTTGAGTCCTTGAGTTTCCATGATGATTTTAGAGAGGAACCACCATTCTTGTTGCTACACTACTTGGATAAAAATCACTTTATTAGGTGAGAAAGCCATCTCCCATACCGCTTGTTTCCCCAAAAAATTTGAAACCAATGAGATAAAAATTATTCCAGGGTCCCATTACTTGTATTGCATCCCAACAATTAAGAGTGCTCTCCAACCCATACCATCAGATAAGAGGATTCCTGGATCCCATTTTCTTGTATGCATTCTTCCGAACATCATGAGTGCAAAATATATATCATAAAAGTACATAACAACGTAAGGAAAATGTACATCAAGAAGATGATTCATCAAAGAATCATGAAAGTGCTTATACCTCCAAGTAAGTAGACCACCATTTTCCAGGTGCATACAATCTTCAAGTGATCTATCAAATCTACTCCAATGACATAGGTGAGGATCCCGTGTCCAATAATGCTGCTCCAAAATAATGTGATATGCATCAAAATATTCAACCATGTATTATGTCATCCAAGAAGTGAATGAAGTTCCTCCAACATCAAGTGAACTAAGCAAGGAGGAAGGAAAATCATGAGTCTTCAAGTGACTCAAGTGAACATCATAAGTGCATCCAGGAATATATGTATCATCATAAGGTAAAACAATATGTTTCTGCAAATGTAAATAATGAGGTGCTCTATTCATGTCATCATCAAAAGGGGAGGTAGGAGTTTCATACCCCTCATGTGGCACCATTAGAAAAAAACCTTTCACCCAATTTTCATCCCCAATTGATGTGGCTGAAAAAGAAGTAGGGCGTAAGAAATTATGAACCAACCTTAAATCCTTACAACTCTTACCCATTGAAATCTTTAATTCATCTTCTCCATAGTTGGTTGGTCCAACTATTGTGAGATCATGTGCCTCCTCCAAGGATTTGCAATTCTCTCCATGAGGCAACTCATAATCCCTCTGAACAAGGACAAGTGCTTGTCCTTCTTCTTGTTTGAGTGTAGCATCTTCAAGAACCTGCATATCAACATGTTCCACAATTACATTAGGTTCCTCCTTTCTGGCATAAACCATTTCCTTCTTTTCCTTGAAAAGAGAACCATTGCTCATTATTTTTTCCGAGTTGCTTCCAAGTTCACTAACCAACAATTTGAAATCTTGTACGAATTGCCTCCACTTTTCTTCAAAGGAAGGTTTTAGTAACTTTCTAAACTCCTCATTCTCCTCTAAGGTTCCTATCTCATCCTTACTCATGGTCACCAAGGAATGCACTTTTTCTCCTACTTCTTCCCTTTCACCAAAGTACATGTAGTTTCAGTTTCTAAGGGTGGTGGCTTATTTCTTCGACTTCTGGTATTCATTAATTTTATACCACATCAGGTTCCAAGACCATGCTCTGACACCACTATAATGTCCCTTGTTAGTAATTTTATTAAAATGACAATTTTCCACTTTTTTTCTCTAGTTCGACCTTTGACTAGTTTTGATCTCTAGGTCCCAAATTTGTCCCAAATGATGCAATCTCTTCTGAGAAGGTATATGAATGATATTAGAAAATAAATATGTGTTTCAAGGATGCATTTGGACCTTTGAAATACTTCTGCAAATCCTCTTTCAATTCTGGTCAATGTAGGTAACTTTACTAGTGGTTTCCCTTTGACTAGTATTGGTCTCTAGGTCTCAAATTGACTCCAAATGCCTTCAAATCTTCAAGGAAGGTGTATTAATGATATTAGGACATGAATATGATTTTCAGGGATGAAATATGGACACCGAAAGACCTCTTCAAACTCTCTTAATATTCTGGACCAAGTATACAATTTTACTAGTAATTTGGGGTTCAAATCCCCCTGGGGTAAGTACTGAAAATGGATTCCCAAATGCCTCCAAACCCACTCAAATTTATGAATAGATTTAGGTAATGTATTAAGGATTATATTAAGGTCTCATTTTAACCATTAATTGATTATAATATCTGTTCCAACCCTCTCCCATTTAACTGCAAAAATCACCAATTCAACCCTTGGGGAAATGGCGCTATTTCTTCTCCCAATGCAATTAAATTGAGTAAAAATACTTCAAATGCTCAAGTAAAGTACATGAAACTTGTAAAATACATCCATGGAATTCCATTAATTACAAATTCATCAGATAATCATCCATTCATTTGAAATCATCAGCATTACATTGATTCACAATAAGGTAGTGGGGAAATGACACTGTTTTTTCTTTAAAATTGAGATTTATACATTTCTACTTGAAATTTCGACCTGAAACTTTCTGGAGATGAATAAAAGAGTATTTAATTCATATTAAAAAATAAATGGGGCATTAGAAGCTCCCCCAAAGATTACAATAGCTCACCAAAAACACCCTCCCTCAATGATCAAGAATATGCCATCAAAACTGGAAATGGTTGAAGGAGTGAGCTGCAATAGAAGAAACCATGAGCTTCCCTTTAGATTACACCTGCAAATAAAGACTCCATTAAATATTCAAATTAAATTTCTGAATGGCCTTTCCAATTACCAACTTGGATGGGAATCTTTCACCCTCGAAATTGGCTAAGGCAAGAAACTAGTCATCCACTAGCTCTCCCTCTTCACAAATGCAATTGCGAATTCTAAAAATGATCAAAAGATGGTTTCATTCTTTGTTGTTTAAATTTATAAAGTTATAATGTCGTCCATGGGTTGAATTTCTTCCAAGAGACTCATGCCAACTCAATTTGGGAAGAGATTCCAAAGAACGCAACTTGTACAACAATTCCTAGTCTCCCACTTCCACCAAATCACATGTGGAAGCATCTTAGCTTCCCTAACACCCTTGAGAGCCCTCTTGGAGTCTATTTTTAGCCCCGACATGTCATACATTTCATATGTCAGCCTTCAGGTCGGATTTGTCTCATAGGTGTCATAGCATCTTCATCATTGTTGTCATAGAGCTAGGGAATCTAGCCCAAGTGTCTCACTAGTTCCAAATTGCCTCTTCCTCTTCCATGGGAGTTACTCTTCCTCTATATTTCGACATTGGATGAGTCATTCCATGAATAATACCTTTTGGACTCCCCCAAGTATGTTACCATTCACCTTGAATTTGAATTGGTGAGAGAATGATGCGAAGTGTAGTGGGGAAATCTAGCCATATGTGGGTCCCACTTCCTCCATGTGTCTTCATGATAAAATGCCACTTTGATTTTCACTTGTATATATTTATTTAGATAATTTATTAAATATATATTCCATTCTAATGTTCAAACATAGTTTATTACCCCCCTTATTCCAAATCCCAAACCTTCCACCCCAAACCTAGGAAACTAGTAATTTTCCTCCTTGGCAATTATTTCACCTTTAGCATCAATTTGACAAACTCTAAAGAATATGGCCAATTTGCTTAGGCCAGTGTGAACCAATTACAAATTTGGGACATGACACTCAAGGAGACACACTAGTCCTAATATACCTCTTGTCCATTAACTCTTGTATCTGCATCTTCAACTCTACCAATTCTAGTGTGCTCATTCTATAAGGATCTTTGTAATTCGGTGCTGCCCCTGGAACAAGATCGATGGTAAAATCAACATATATCTTTGGTGGTAGTCCCAACACTTCATCCATAAATAGATCTTGGAATTATTGCAACAATGGGAAGTCTTATATCGTTGGTTCTTTGTCCTCGGACGAATCTGATATATGAACTTCATATAATTGACAACCTTTCTTATAAAACTTTTTTCAACTGTAAGGCTTAAATCTGTCTTACTGAAACTTTCTTGGGAATTCCTCTTACCAATCTTGGTCTTCCCTCTTCATAAATACATTCAAGTGATTTCTCATAACAATCCAACTTAGCTCTATGTCTTTCCAACCAATCCATGCCAACTAAGGCATCATAAGATCCTAATGGTAGTACATTTAAATTTGCACGTGTGTGGAGTCCATTCAATTCTATGGGGCACTCCACCACTACTTCACTAACTTTTCTCTTGGTCCCTATGGCTAATTGAACTAACTGGGACTTATTCTGCTTCATTTTCCTCAGAGAACAACCTTCAACCACTTTTGGACAAACATAACTATGAGTAGGTCTGTAGCTAGGGTTTTACCCCTAGCTTGTGCAAATGAGCACCTACTAAGGAGAAGGGACTCCTTAATAGCAGTTCAGTAAATTGTAAATTAAAGTGCTAAAACAGAAATGTAAATTACTCTAAACATATGCATGAAATAGAAAAAACAAGATATAAAGAATGGTTTTTACATTGATTTTACCTCCAATGTGAAGGTTGGTGAAGCTCTTGCAATGGCCCAAGAGGGTTGCTCCAAGATCCAACTTTCTCCTTCTCTTTCTCCAAATGATGGGAATGGGCCAAAAGGGGCTCTCAAGGTGAAAGTAGCTCAAGGGTGAGCTAGGGTTTCAAGAGCTATTTTGGCAGAGTAAGGGTGCTTATAATTGTGGATCTGAAATAAGGGGTCTCCATCCCCTATTTATAGTTTTTTGGTGGTGGAGTGTTGGCCCATGGTTTTGGGAACCATATGGTTTAGATCAGCTGTATAGGGTTTTTTTCCTCCTTTTTCCTCATTATTTTATATTTTTTATTCCCTCTTTAGAGGGTCTTTGCTATTTTAGAGGAATTTGGGATATTTTTGGAGGGAAAAGGGGTTTTGTATCCTTTTTGAGGCTTTTTTGATGGTCTTGTGGCCATTTGGAGGCATTTTAGGCCTTTTGGAGGCTTTTTAGTGGGATTTTTGGGGTTTTTAAGGGAAATATGGTAGGAAAATGGACAAATGAGCCATGTAATGGGGTAGATGAGGTAGTGAGCACTTTTTGGGTGTTAACAGATTGCCCCCTGATTTGTGAGGGCAAGAGCTCATCGTATGGCCGATAGACATCATAAGTCCTGTATGGTTTTCCTGGGGTCTGGAGAAGAGAAGAAACAAACTGGAGCCCGGAACAACGATCCCAAACAACTGCAAAAACTAAAAGTACATAACCTCAATCATGGATGAGGGATAATCTGATCATATAGACGAGGCCGGAATTCCCATGCTCGTATGAAGATATAGAACAATAATAACAATGGGGTCCAAAATATGGGGACCTGAAATATACATGACCTCAAATACTGAATGAGGAAGAATCTCAATATATGGACGAGGCAGGCATACCCATGCTCGTATCAAGATACATAAAAAAATAACTGGGAGGCCAGAAAATGGGGACCTGTAAGATACATAGAGAACCACTGTGTACATCATAAGGGTCCAGAGGGGACACAAATCTGGGACATACTGCTGGGCTGACCATGTCTGAGCTGAAAAACTGATACACTGGAATGACAACAGTGCGACTGAATGTGGTACCAAAGGAACTGATGAGCTGCTGTATCAGAGTGACAAGGGGTCATACTCTCAATGGTACACTGAACCGGAACTGGGTACTCAAGGAAGAATATAACTGGATGGCTTCCGAATATAATCGCCAACGCAACCCGGACATCCACAGGAACATATAACTGGGTGTTCCAAAGTGACTCACCAATGTGCTAGAGTCGGGGGAGATCCGGGGTCTTCGACCAAAAATGGAAGGGATATAAACCCTGCGTGATTCTCAACGATGCGATCAAGGTGCTGAAGTCGAGCATGTGAGAAACAACCATTCGGAGAGGCAATGATGACTCCTCTCAAAATGATCCGTAGGCACTCACCACAGATGGTTATGGGTCCAAGGCGCAGGGACCTCTGGGTCTATCCTCTGGAATAGAGGGGTTGTCATCGACAGAGGGAGACTTGCAACTATCAAGGCAATGATGTTTCCTTGACAGGAGCGCGAGGTGGAGAAACGAAATGTGATAGCACTGATGGTAGGATTGACAACCTGGGGGGGATAAATGGGCAAGTAGAGTGGGTAGAATCAAACTTCCTTTGTTCAGAGTATGATGGTAGGGATGATCGGGCAGCATATGAAACTGACTAAGGGGAAAGGGATCATAGCTGTACTGGGAAGTGACTGGGATGAGGGAGGCTCAAGCTGGTGTAAAATGGCAGGAGACTGCAGAATACTCTGAACAAAGGTGACCTGATTGGGGGTGCTACCGAGATGATAGATCATAGTGCCAAGAGGCACGGGGGACTTCTTCATGGGTTAAGGAACTAGAAGAAGTGTGTGTAAAAATGGTACTATCGTGTGGATTTATATGAGCCCGGGACAGTTCATGCTCGTGATTTCTTTCAATTTTAAGGAGTCTGAAAGCGATAAGAAGACTCTGAAGTAATGGAATGGTACTGTCGTGTGGATTTATACGAGCCCAGGATAGTTCATGCTTGTGAATGCTTTCAATTTTAGAGAGTCTGAAAGTAAATAAGAAGACTCCAGGGGGTTGCTTTTTCGTGTGTTAGTCTCCAAGGCCCGAAGAAGCATAAAAGGATGCAATGAAGAACTCTTCTAGCCGGTGTGACTAGAGTATTCATTTTTCGTAATTAATCTATCAGGTCCAAAAAAGGGTTAAACTTATACCAGATAGACGCCCTTTCAGGTACTTTAACGAGCATGAAAGGAAGCAAGATTGCTCGGCGATATTTTCATTGTTTTAGGAGTCAGAAAAGAGCTTAACAGAAACTCCCTAAGTGCCTTTTTCGTAAAGGACTTGTCCGGCCCGAAAAGGGGATAAAATTATATCGAACAAAAGGAATGGCCAGGCAAGGAGGAAGTGCTCAATCAAGGAACATTTATGATGACCAAGAACGAGGGTGGGGGGGGAACACTGGTGGGCCTCCTTGCGGGGTAATGAATGGTGGAAAAATAACAAAATAATTGCAGTATGACAGGAGTGAATGGCTCATGTAAAAATGTGAACAATTCGATGGCGGCCGATGTGGCGCGCAAACCGAGGCAGCAAGGTGTCAGGACACAATGTTGAAATTGTACCAAGTGAGAGCGAGAAATGATCTCAAGCATCATCACGAGCTCGGAAAAATGAATCCGGCGATATAAAGAGTGTCAAAAATGGATAACGGCCAATGTGGCACGCAAATCGAGGCGACGGGGGGCATTTTTGAAAAAATACCCAAAAAATATGGGGGTGAGAGAGAGAAATGATCTCAAGCATCATCACCGGCTCGAAAAAATGAATCTGATGATATAATTGGTGCAAAAAATGGAGGTCATAATACTAGGTGTATCATGATGGCCCGCGGGGCAGAATACTAGATGTATCGAATCAAATAAAATGTGTACAAGTGACATGTGACCTCAAAAATGGTTGAGGTCACAAATGTGACAAAGTGAGCAGGGTTAATGACCTCCCCCCATGCTATGTGCATGGGGTTTGTGATTATGGATCACGTATGTGTGGGTTTGAACAATGGGTTCACTGACGTGCTGAGATAGATGTGATGGGGAAGGGTCAAAATGATTGATCATGCCCCCTATCCCAGGGTCGAGGTAATCTATTATGCCTCTTGACTCAGAGGTGTCAAGGTGGTGCTCTATGATAGCAGGGTCAAGACTAGGCATTTCGGTATGGGACCAGGCAAAGACATCATAGAACTCTTGGAGAAGTTTTTTGTACTCATCAATCTCATACACACTTCAGGAGGCTCCTAAAGTTATGAGTTCAGGTGTACCTCCTAGGGCAGCGATATCAAGTTGAATGACGGGTGAAATATTGGCCATGTTACTTTCCTCAAAGGAATCCGGAGCAGGAACAAGGTCCTTAAACCAGTCGACCTTGGTAGGAAGGAAATCTTTGGATTCGACCGCAAATTGGGTAGCAGTGCTAGAGGAAGATGCTTCTGGGAGGAAATATGAACGATGGTGCATGTCATCCCAGGGATACTCCGGGGCAGTGAGTGCCTCAAGAATCTCCTCATCAGTACGGAAGGTTAGAGTCGTCAAATCGGTTGACGAGGGAGTGGTGATTGAAGAGATCATATAAATGGTGGTAACCTCTCCTGAAGGGGAGGAGACCGGGGGGTGGATCTCCTCAATGGTAGGTGGTGCCGTCTCAAGATCCAGGCTGTTCATCTCATAGAGAGCTGCTCTGTAATCGTGGAGATTGGGACAGTGATGTGAGTAATGCCCGTAAACACCGCATATGGCACAGGGGTGGTTGGTATGCAAGGACTTATCACGAGGCTTGGGGGTGGGGTCGAGTTTGACAACGGGAATATTAGGGTCGTCGTCAAGCAGTTGCATGTGTTCTTGTAATGCCGGTAACTGGGGACATTGATGATTCGGATGACCTAACGCATCACATAACGAGCATTTGGGAGGAGCACAAAACACTGGGGGGTTTTGACTATTTTGGGAGGTGGTACAACAGTGTATGGTTGTGGGCCTCTGCCCCCAGTGGGCTTGGTAAGAGGAGGGGGGTTCGTGGAGGATGAAGGGGTAGCGACACTAGGAGGTGGCTGAGTAGTAGTGATAATGGGTTGCACCGGTTGTAGGACGACATCTGGTGTCAGCAGGGGAATGGGAGGCGAAAGGTACCACATGGGTAATCCCAATGTTAACACAGGGAGGCTAAGGGTAGCCATAACTGGGGCGCTTACTACTCCCGAGGGAGGGATTAGGAAAGGGATGGTGTGGATGGGTGTAACACCAATGTGACTAGGTACCAAAGGTCGTTTAGGAAACAAGGGTGGTTGATTATTAGGAGTTTGTGTGTTATGGGATAGGGTACATAGGTCAGACACGTCAGTGGCAGGTGACGGGGGTGGAATAGATTGGAAGGTGGAGGTCATCGGCGCGTCTGAGTAAACTTTGGGCCCCATAGAGGAAACAAACAAGGTGGTGGCACCTGAAACAGGTTATTCAACCATGGGGAGAACATTTTCGGGTGTCGCGGGGGCATTGGGATCATAGTAGGTGAGTTGGTCGACCTTGAGTACGCGTCCCTCATGGGGGAACATCATGGTACGAAAAATGGAAGAGGCAACCGCCCGCATGGCATACATGTAGCTGCGGCCAAGTAAGAGGTTATAATCAAGTTGGGAATTGATTACCTCGATGTCAATGAGTATGGTTTTACCACCTAACTGGATGGGGACATTGGCTAGGAGGCCTTGGGGCTGAGCCGAATGACTGTCGTGGGCATGTAACACAGTGGTGGACTTTTGAAGAGTAGGGGATCCAAACTTCTTCCATACGAATGTGGACATAAAACATGTGGAGACACCTTCATCGATGATGCATCAAAGGATGAAAAGATTCTGAATGGAAACCGAAACTTGGAATGCTAAAGTGGAAGGCATGCGTGGTTCGGACTGGTCCAAATCAAATGCCATCAAATTCGAATCATTTGGGTCAATAGCCCCAATGGCTGAGAGTAAAGTCTTGCGCTGGGAAGGGTAGTTTTTCAAGACTTCTAATGCAGACATGGCTGCGGGAGATTGGGCTAAGTCATCTACAATGTTGTAGTTTGACGCAGCGCGCACATTGGGGTTATTGTTGATTCGGTGAAGTGGGAAACGAGGTGCTTTGGGAGCGTCGTCTAGTGGAGGCGGAGGTATACGTAACGCCTTATCAGTGGGATGAGCGTTGGTGGTTTTATCGATGGGAGGGGCTTCCGAGGTGGAGCCATATTGGTTCCGACGGGTCTGGAGGTTGACATCAGCAGATGACATCATCAACAAGTGGTGGGTACCTGAGTCAAACATGGGTTGATCAAGAGCGGCGTAAGTGATCTGTTGTTGGGGTGGCGCATTGGCTTGAGGGGGAGCCAACAACTGAGTGTTCACTACGCCTTTGTTGGGTAAGGGGTTTTGCAGCACCAAAGGTGGCTGCTGAGGTTGTGGGGGGTTGGGAGGTGCTTGAGGAGCCGCATGCCCCTAGCGATGGGCATCATCAACCCAAATTTTCCGAGCTCGCTCCAGGTGTGGGCAAGCATGTGTGTAGTGGCCATATACCCCGCAAATAGAACAAGGATGGTTCGTTCACAAACTAGGGTTTTTAGCCTGCTTGGGCGGGCGATCAAGGTTTTGGTTAGCGGGGGCCGCATTATTGTTGTCTGGGGGATTAGGAGGTTGACCACCTTGGTCAGGAGGAGGGTTGTTTCCACGATTACGGCCTTTACCGCGGTTTTGTTGGCCCTAGTTGCGTTGGTGGTTTTGGTTTTGCTGCGGGTTGTGTTGGGCGTAAAGTTTCCCTTGAGCAGCCGGTGGGTTCTAGGGTTGTGCAGGTGCTGGAGCAGGCTGTGGTGGGTGATAGGTAGGTGAAGGCTACGCAGGTGCGGCACCCTGAGGGGGTGGCTGATATGTTTGCGGATCAGGTTGTGGGTTTTCCGCAGGGGCTGCCTGTGGCGGGTAATAAGCGGGTTGGGCTTGGGAAGGCGCAAGAGCTGGTGCAACCTGCTGGTGGTAATAGGGCTGAGGTGCGACCGGGGGGTGTAAGCGGGGGGCGCATGACCGAAGCACTGAGGTGGACAGGTGGGTCCATGGGAATGGTGGTGATGTGTCATAGGAGCATACGAGTTGGTTGCTCTAGACTGTGAGGTAGCTCGCGAAAGGTTGGGGCCAAGGTTAGGACGTGCTATGGAAAAGGGTTGGGGATGCGAAGAAACACGGCCGATGATGCCGTCTGCAGCATAGGATGCCCTCGATGCATTGTGCTGGGAGGAATCGCCGTGAGGGGCATCCGGTATAATGGTATAGAGATAACCCGACTGGGCGTAAATGAGGTCGAATTGTTGGGCCTTAAGGATGGCCTCTTCTTCAGATTGGGGTCTTTCGGATGCCACATCCTTAGCAATGATAGGAAGAAGGGATTTGAGGAACCAATCTAAGAAGATACGGTCGTCTAATTTGATTTTGCAGAGGCTGCGGCGTCGACGCCACTCATGAATGTGGTCCGTGATGTGGGTAGCTGTGTTTTGTCTGCAAGACAGGAGAATCTCAACTCCCGTGTCATAGCGGACAGGTAACTGGAAGAACTGCAGGAAAGTCGAGGCAAGGGAAGTAAAGGTGGCATGGGTCCCATGGGGTTGCTCGATGTACCACTTAGCTGCAGAGCCAGTGAAGGTGCACTGTAACAGACGGAGGCGAACAAAGTCGTCCACTATAGAGTTGGAGGAATAACATAGATGGAAGGACATAATATGGTTTTGAGGGTCCTCACCTGCCTTGCCCTCGAACTTAGGGATGTTAGAGGGGAGCTTGGTGGGCTTGTGAGGCCATGCAAGGTCGTTTCGGATGGGATCGTTGGTCAATCTGGCTAGGTCAGGCAGGTTGAGGCTAGCCATGAATGGAAAACTGGAAGAAGGATGTGACACATTATTTGGTTGGGCCAAGTTGGGGCCAATGCCCCCTAGTGAAGGGGCAGGGTTTGGGATGTTGCCCCCAAGTGGGGGAACAAAGGTAGTATAGGATGGTCCTGCACCACCATGGGTGGTGTGAGTCACTGGTGGAGTGGTGGTAGGTATGCCAGGTACGGGAATGGGTATGGTAACCGAAATGGTGGTCGCGGCCCCCATTGAGGGCATTCCTAAAGCAGGTGTTGTAACTGGTGTAGTGGTGGATGTGCCACCAATGGTCCCTACCAAGAAAGGGGTGGAATTCGTGCCAGACATGGGGCAAGTAGGGGAAATGTAAATGGGGTTCTCAGACTCTGCCTTAGAATCAGAGGTAAAATAAGGGGCATCAAGATCGGGTGACGGAGTCCTATGCCGTTGACGAGTGGAGTCAAGTGACAAGGCTCGAGATCTATGATAAGTGGTATCAAGTGATGAAGATCTGTGTCTATGAAAGGTGGTGTCAAGTGAATCGTGTTGTGGGGGCTCACCCCTGAGGCATCGAGAATGTCTCGAGGACTCAATGGTGATAGATCGTGTCAAATCTCTGGGGGTTGAGGTGAGTAAAAAAAAAAAACAGCTAAAAAACCCTAATGCAACCAAGCATGCAGAAGGAGAGCTCAAAAAATAGGACACTCAGGCAAACAACCAACTCAAAACACCCACTGTAACAGTTGTGCTACAATAGGTGGAGTATCAACAGAAATGGTCAGAATACCAACAAGCAACAGGTTTCCTAAAAATAAAGAATGGTGGACTCACTAGACCAAAAGGAGGTAAGGGAGCAAGCAAACACCTAACTAAATAGTATTTTGACTCAACTAGACATATCCTCTGCAAGGTGATGAAATCCAAGTCAGACAATATGGATAGGAGAGCCAAGTGGCTAAGATAACCCCCTACCGGGAGGGACACTGGGTAGTCAATCCTAGAAGAATGGAAACTAAGATACCCCGTTCATGACACGTCTAGAAAGGTGAATCTTCCATTTGGTCCTTTTACCGCAGTACCCCTATACAGGGATACTCCGAGAACTCCGAAAGGTAGCCCTTCGGTTACTGAATGGAGTGCGGTATTCCACTCAGGCCTCCGGAACCAGTCTGGCGACTTCAACCCTTTTAGGGGAGAGGCCCTCTCATAAATTGGTCGTGACCATGCCAAAAAATACTAGGGGATTTTGGTTCCCTATGTGGACAACAGCTATGTCTCAAGTGTAAGCAACCGAGGGGTGTTATTGGAAGCCTATCCCCCCGATCCTACCTAACTACAACAATTCTTTTGTGTTCCCCAAGTGGGGTTAGAATGTTGGTTGAGTTAAGTAGTTTTTAAGGCTCACTTGAATTAGGTGACAGAGTGTGTGCGCGTGAGGTGATGAACCCAAGTAAAAGTTCCACGGGGTGGGAAACTTTCTAACTAAGAATACTGAATGCAAAATTTTCTGAATGAAAATGCTGAAATTTTAAAAAGATTTTGTAAATGGTACAAAAAGTATGTTGCAGAAAAGGCTGTAGGAAAGTAGGGCTGCAGGTAGGACAAATGGCTGTGTAGAAAATATTGCAGCAAAAGGGGGAGGGTTCAAAACAGGAAAAAATGCAGAAATCAGACCACGGGTCGGTGGCGAAACTGGGCGGTCGGGCTGTGGGAAAGAGAGGAACAGTCGCGGGCAGGTCGTGGCTTTCGGGCCGAAAGCTGCAGTCGGGTCATGGAAAACAGAGCAACAGGCACAGTCGGGTTGCGGGTTTCTGGCCGAAGGTTGTAGTCGGGTCGCGGGAAACAGAGCAACAGGCGCGGTCAGGTCGCTGGAAAAGGGCTTAAATCCACGGTCGGGATGCCGAAAAAGGGTTAACAGCTGCAATCGGATCGCAACAAACAGGCTGATTAGCTGTGGTCGGATCGCAGGTAACAGACTTGAATCCGCAGGTAGAATGCCGGAAACAGTCTGAGAGCCGCGGTCGGGTCGCAGGTAAAGGCCTGAAAGACGCGGTTGGGACGCGACTGCAGAGGTTAAAGATGCGGTTTACGATAGCCAAAAGGGACAGCCGAAAGGAAAAGACAGGAAATTATTGCAGAAAACTAAAAAAAATTTAAACTAAAACCAGAAATTCAAACCCAGTGGAGTCGCAAAAACTGTAGCTAGGGTTTTACCCCTATCTTGTGCAAATGAGCACCTACTAAGGAGAAGGGACTCCTTGGTAGCAGTTCAATAAACAGTAACTAAAAGACAAGATATTAAAATGAAAATTATACTAAGCATGTGCAGGAAACAGAAAAAACAAGATATGAAAAATGGTTTTTGTATTGATTTTACCTCCAATGTGAAGGTTGGTGAAGCTCTCGCAATGTCCAAGAGGGTTTCTCCAAGCTCCAACTTGCTCCTTCTCTTTCTCCAAATGATGGGAATGGACCAAAAGGGGCTCTCAAGGTGAAAGTAGCTCAAGGGTGAGCTAGGGTTTCAAGAGCTATTTTGGCAGAGTAAGGGTGCTTATAATTGTGGATCTGAAATAAGGGGTCTCCATCACCTATTTATAGTTTTTTGGTGGTGGAGTGTTGGCCCATGGTTTTGGGAACCATATGGTTTAGGTCAGCTGTATAGGGTTTTTTTCCTCCTTTTTCCTCATTATTTTATATTTTTTATTCCCTCTTTAGAGGGTTTTTGCTATTTTAGAGGAATTTGGGATATTTTTGGAGGGAAAAGGGGTTTTTTAGCCTTTTTGAGGCTTTTTTGATGGTCTTGTGGCCATTTGGAGGCATATTAGGCCTTTTGGAGGCTTTTTAGTGGGATTTTCAGGGTTTTTAAGGGAAATATGGTAGGAAAATGGAAAAATGAGCCATGTAATGGGGTAGATGAGGTAGTGAGCACTTTTTGGGTGTTAACAAGATCCTAGATCAATCAAAACAGAAATAGATTGCTTAGCAATCTTACCTTCAAATTCCACCACTGATGATTGATGATCTGCCTGATGATTATCCAATGCTACATAAATTTGAGGTGTTTCCGTTTCCATGTCCTCCATTGTAGATGCCCCCTTTAATTTTTTCAACCTTCGGGGATTCTCCTTCCGATCTGGACAATCCTTTAGCATGTCGTTTTCTCCACATCCCCAACACTGAAGTGGCCCTTTTGATGTCTTTTCTACTGCTACTACTAGCTTGAATCCACTCCTTGCTTACTGCCCCTGTGGAAAGGTCCTGGGATGAATTTTGAATGGTAGCTTGAAGCCACTTTTCTTTTAACCAAACCTCTCTCTTGGCTTTCCTTTCCATGCTGGATTAACCTCTGATTTTTCTTTACTCTGCTCATAGCAATGTATTGCCATCCTAATGGGTTCATCAAGACTTGGTGGATTAACAAACTCAATCCTATCTTTGAAACTTTGACGTAGACTCCCAATGAAGCATTGGATTTATTCTCTCTCATCTTTAATGTAATCCACATACCTCAATAATTCCAAAAATTTATGAACATGTTCTTCCATAGATTTTTGTTTCAACCTGAGTTCATTGAACTATTTTCTCTTACTTTCATAATACCTAACAGAAAGGTATATTTCCTTGAAGTACTTGTTATAGGTCAAACTTGCACCTCTCCGTCCGTGATCACCCTGAGCTGCTGATCACACAAAAGGACAACTTGGATGGAGGAGCATGTTGACCTTGGATGATATGACAACTCATTCCATTTCCCTGACATTATTGGAAAACCCCAAAAAAATATCCTTTTGAGATATGAGCGCTACTCTACTCAAAGAGACTAGCGCCCATACGCTACTCCACTGTATAATAGTAGCGCCCATATCCAAGTATACGCTACTCCTGCTCAGTATAGTAGCGCTCACAATGTAAAATCGAATGAGCGCTAGTTGTTAAGCACTAGGGTAGCGCCCTATACGCTACTCCACTGAACAAGAGTCGCGTACATCTTAAAAGATGATTAAAAAATAAATTAATTCATTGAGGAGGATTAGTTGATGGCATTTTCCTAACTCCCCCAACTTCCTCCATAACTACATATCGACCTGAACTGCTTCTTTAATCCTATAAATACCAAGAAGGTTAAAGGAGAAGGGTTAGAAATTGGAGATAGTGAGATTGATTAATGGAAAAACCTTGAAGAAGCTTGCATTGGAGGAGTTGATGCTGAAGACATCCAAGCCAGAGCAGAGCCAGAACCCAGAATCTAGTTGCAGGATCCTGTTTCATGATCAGGTATACTTGTACATCATTCTACTTTTGACTAATAAAGGTTGAAGTGTCTTTCTTGTTCCAATTTGAATGTGTTATGAAATGGCATCTTAAGTTGGATCTATTTTGGTCAATGATGAATGTTAAACATTGTTTTTGGTTCTTTCAAGGTTTATATATTGCCCAAAATGTTTTGAGAAAGGTATTGTTATTGCAGGTTTACTGGAGGAAAGGTGGATTTGGAAGTTGAAAACGAGATCAAGTTAAGGCTAGGATCAAACTTCGATTTAAAGGTGTGTTCCCAATATCTACAACTTCTTTCTTTTTGTAAATGTCTCTGTAATAGCATCAATACACTTACTTGTCACCCCAACCAAGTTGATAGCATTAGTTTCCTTGCTATAGGGTAGAAATGCCCGCCAACAGACTGGCGACTCCGCTGGGGAAATAGAGTTTTTGGATTTAGGAGACCTTGTTCTTGTGTGTCTTCTCAGATTGTTTTGACTTCTTTGATGTGTCAAGAAACTTTATAGGTATCCCTTGCCTGTTTCTTGCATGCTTTCATCAGTTTTTGATACCTTCCAAAGTCAGTTTTCAAGCCTTTGAGATATGAGCGCTACTCTACTATATATACAGTAGTGCCCATACGCTACTGTGCTATATATACTGTAGCGCCCGTTTTAGTAGGGGCGTGAGTTGCTCTACTACACAGTACAATACACTTTCTGATGCATTCCTTTTTGGTTTGCTTTTGTTTTAAAACTTTTGGTGATTTGCTGACTGTGCTGTAGGATCCCTTTGATGGTTGCATGAGGTTTTTAACTTTTGGTCAAGTCATAGAACCTTTCCTTAAAGTTTTTTCCATTTTTTGAACCGCTTGTTGATTGTTGGAATTTTTGGGACTTTTTATTGACTTTTTGGAAGACTAGGGAGTATTTGGTGTTGAGCATTTCCATCTTTTTAGATCCTGACTACTCATTGCCAGTTTACAAACCTGCATACTCCTGTATCTGTTGTTTGTGGTGACGTTTGTCTGCTCTCTACTACTCCCATCCTTTGGTTTAGGGTTTGGTCCTTGGTAGAGCTTCTAGGGTGTCTTCGTTTTGGTCAAGTTTCATTCTTCCTCGACTTCTTGTCTTTTTGTTGGTTGCAAGTGCTTTTAAACAGCTGTAGGCTAGTTCATTTCTTAGTTTCTTTGTGTTAGTAAGGCAGCTTGCTTGTCTACTTGTGCTTGGCATAGTGGTCTTCCTAGGGCTAGATACTTTAGGTCGGTCCTTTTGTGTCTTTCTCCTTTGTTTTCTTCCAATTTGTTCTCAAGTTTATAGGCTTTTTCTTTGTAAAAAACCTGTAGATCAAGTCTTTTTCGAGCTAGGGTTTCGACAGCTATAGGCCTAAGAACTTTTAGCCATACTTACACACATTGCACATAAAGTTTTATTTTTCTTCCCATTTTTATATAGTTCTTTTTCGTATTTTGAAAAAGCAAAAAAAAATTGGTATTTTAAGCTTAAATAGAACTTGTTTTTTGTTATTACAGGATAACTTAGTATATTTTGTATAATTTCCAAAAAGAAAACAAAAAATTTTAAGTAGGTTTGCTTAGATTTTCAGTTTTGGAAGGAAGTAATTGAAAAAATGAAAAGAGCTTTGTTGTAGAAAGTTTGATATTTTTGCACTTTTGTTTTCTTGTTATAACCACGCTCACACACCCACTACCCTTTTTGAGTAAGAACAACCCTAAAATTTACTAATAAAATGAAATAGAAACATTTTTCTTTTTAGGGTACACTACACCAACTAGTTTTGGTTAGGATCTTGGGTTTAAATCACCTTAAACCACCCAAGATCACACATTGCGCAAAAATCGTAGTGAGACTATCATAGGTAAACCCACCTCACTCAAAATTTGCCTGGGATCTATGTAGTAGGTCATTGCGAGATCAGTTTGTGGGAATACTCCTCCTACTTGCTGTTCGCGCATACGCCAGGATCGGATTGCGTATTGGGGACTCTTTCGAGTTTCGGGCTTAGCTACCCTGCCCACGCTTTCTGATTCGATCGGTGACTGTTCCCCTATGAATTTTCGGTGTTGTGGTATCCATAGTATCTGACTCTAGGTTCATACATAGGTGACAACATAGGGTATATCTGCTGTACCTAAGACAGACGTGGGAGGAAACCCCTTGCAGGTCTTTGGGAGGGTGGTTGGGTGATTCCAGTTCTTGCACCCTTAGTCATTGTATTGTGGACCCCGGGTAACTGTCTTTCTTCCTTCGTTGATCTGTTATGGGCCCTCATCATCCCAGACTCTTCTCCGGAAGGCACCTTTGTTTGACTGGTTTGTATACTTAGGAATTTTTTTTAGTTGGTATGCTGTTTGCCCCCTAGTTGTAGTGGCCACTAGGTTCTAGTCTGTTATTTTATATTTTTAATCACGGAGAATCAACAACTTCATAGATCAAGAAGGCTTCAAAACCTTCCACCAGTTAGAACAGAACCTTTACAACCGGCCAGACAACAGCGGGTAAACCCCAGTATTTCTTCAGAAATTACCTCTGAAATAGAATTGCTTGAAGAAATCCTTGTAACAGAAAACCTTGAAATTGAGGTTCCTGAGGAACCACTACCAGGTACCACAGATCAGCAACACTTTAGTACAATTGAGGTGGAATATCTTACTTCCACGTAGTATAGCACTCCTTTCAATCCTCCTTTAACTAATACTAGAATTCCTCTTCTGTCACCTGTTGGTTTCCAGCAGCCCCTTTTCAGTGCAGATCTTTCCTTTCCCGGACATATGATGTCTAACACAGGAGGTGAACAGGGGGTTTCCCAAACTCCCACTTTAGGTATGAATACCAACACAGTTAACCCTTCTTTTACTGCTACACCTAGTCAGGCACAAACTACATCTGTGCCTACTCCATCTTTTAGTTTTAACACTAGTACATTAGGTATGCCTAGTTCTACAACGATGGCATCTATTCCTACACCTATTGTTGGACCTAGTAGTATGGCCAACTGTGCAACACCTTCTGCTTCTCAACCGTTATATCAGATTCCTAGTACTTTGGTTTCCACACATGTGGTAGGACCAAGTGCTTCTGCAAACATGCCAGTCATGGGTACCATGACTGCACCGTCCACATCAACTTCTACTGGTTTCAATACCTTTGTAGGCCCTAACATGAACCAATGTAGTGTGCCTGCAAGTAACACTCCTTTTTCCTTATTCTCATGGGGAGGAGGTAATATCTTTAACCAGCAATATGGCCACAGTGGACGAATCCGCAAAGCACTAATCCACTCTCGTATGGGTGGGGAAATTTTAATAACTCTTTCATACAACAACAATAGCTAGCAGGGGGCAACCCCTACCAACAAATACCTGGGGGTAACCCCTACCAACAGTTAACTGGGGGCAACCCCTATCAACAGATGGTAGGTGGCAACTCCTATCAGCACATGGACGGGGGAAACCCTTATCACCAGATGGCTGGGGGAAACCCCTACCAACAATTCATGGGACAAACGATGGGTGGTTCCCCTTATCAAGTATCATCTTACCGGCCTCGTCTAACTTTTCTGGAAACTTTGAATTTTCCAGACATTTCTAAACTGACAAATGATACTGTGTGTCATAATGCCATGTGGCCATCAGTTCCCACCAAATTACCTTCGGATATTCCAAAATTCGAAGGAAAAACAGGTGAAGATCCTGGTGACCATGTCACTACCTTCCACCTTTGGTGTTCTTCCAATTCCTTAAACGAGGATTCCATCAGATTGAGATTGTTCCGAAGGACCTTAACTGGTCCTGCAGCCAAATGGTACATTGAGTTACCTACGGCTACTTTCTCTAGTTTTGGGGATCTAGCAACCATTTTTTTGAACCATTTCTAGCTTCCTATTCGGTATGATGTCGGAACAGAACTTTTGTCTACTTTTAGACAAAACAAAGCCACTCACTTATCTGACCACATTCAGGAGTGGCGAAGATGGAAGAGGCTCATAAAGGCCAACATACCTCCGGAGTTCCTGCTTGAGTGGTACTTGAAATCACTCCTTCCTTATATTTCTAAGGAAGCAGCGACATCTGGAGTATCCAATGAAGAAGAAGCCATCTTAAGGACTCAACAGTTATACCTTGTTTATGCACAATCTAGTTTACTGTACGAGATTATACCTGACGCACCGAGATCAAACACTGATCTGAGTAGACCCAAACCTGGACCACATGCTGATGGCATAGTGGGTTCAGTTGACTCTGCATCCTTCGAAGCATTGACTAAACAGGTTCACGCCTTATCAGTCAAACAATCGACTGCGGATATTTCTTCCGTCACAACCTCTCCTTCTACTTCTGAGCCTGTCAATCAGGTCCAGAACAATCAAAAGGGCCCTCGGCAGCCCAACAACAAAAATAAGGGAAAGAAAGGAGAGGGGAACCAACAAAAGCCCAAAAAAGACAATGCCGAAGAGGGTAACAAAGAGGAAAAGAAGGTTAAGTTCCCTTGTAAACTTTGCAAGCAGAACCACCTTACTCATCAATGCCCTCTGCTTGAAGAAGCCCAGAAGCTCTTAAGAGAAAAGAAGCCTGCCATCTTGAAAGATCCATTCCCTAAAGGGCAAGGCTCAACTTCTGGCACCTCCAAAACTGGGGGCACTTCGCACGCTTCGGTTGATCAAACATTTATAAACATGGTTAATTTGGATGCACTTTTGCAAACTAGAGCCAGGAACTATACCCAGGAAACGCAGAAAAAGGATAAGGAGATTCCTGAATCCTCCACTCCACTCCACATACCTGTGGACCCAATGCCCAAGATTCCGAAAGGCATCTTGAAGAGGGAATCACACAATCCCAACACACAGGATGCTTCTAACTACAATGTGGTTGAAGATTTAGCCCAGACCCCTTGTGCCATGTCTACTCTAGAAGTCTTGTAGAGTTGTCCTTTACAACGAAATGCACTTCTGGAAGCTATTGGGAGCATGGAATCCTCCAACATGTCTGCGATATTTGATATGACTGATGTCAAATACCGGTTTCCCTATCACGTTTCCCTTCAGATTGAGGTCGTTCATGGTCCAATGACCATCAGACGAGCTGTAGTAGATGAGGGAGCGTCAACTTGCGTAATGTCTATTTCCTGTTGGAAAGCTTTAGGTTCTCCTGAGTTGGCCCCTTCCAACACACTGCTTACTGCATTTGATGGCAGAAATTTCCGTCCAGATGGACTTTTGCCATCATTTGATGTCACTTTGGCCGGTAAGACAGTTGCTATTGAAGTAGAAGTTCTGGATGCCTCGCTCGATTACAATATGTTATTGGGAAGGAGTTGGACTTATGCCATGCGAGCTATTGCATCGGCAGTTTTTTGAGTGGTCATGTTCCCTTTTGAAGGTAAGATCGTTACTGTCGATCAACTTTCTTTCACTCAGAGAAACAACCAGACTTCTTCGAAAACCACGATTCCATTGGTTGATCAAACCGCCCTGGTTAAGGAGAGTTTAGGACTAGGGTTGTATGGTTTGTTAATAGGCACTTTCGACATCCCCTCCCTTGTTCGTTTTATGCGTTCTGATGTGGGTACTGCCACTGAAACATTTACGGTCGGTTTAAGAATTGATCCTTGCATCCTTCCTACCACGTCAGAACCTTGTGTGTCTCCCTCCATTGCAGAAGTGGCCTATATGGAAACTCAACACGCTGCAATGGAACATATCATGACTCCACCAGTCTCTGTTGAGTCAGATATGGACTATGCTCCGCATGGTCACTGAATTCTACTCACTCGTTCGATTGTTTAGATACGGTTTTTCCATCTGGTGAAGCCATCTTAGAAGTTATGATGGGCTTGGACCAACCTTGGGAACATATGCATCATAGGTCCTACATACTTCCAGATCTAGACAGAATTGAAAGAGGAGAATTCCCAGTGAGACCCGGTGGATTGGTTGATTTGTCATCTTCTCCTTCTACTTCAAGAGCTGTTTATGCTGAAGGAAATATGGCCAATATATCGAGAACAATTCCAATCAACATTTCCACCAAACCCGGGGTCGTGGAAAATATTTTTATTGGTGCAGACTGTTCTCCAAAAGAGATAGCTCTGTATACAAAACTTTTTAAAGAATTCCGCGACGTTTTTTCCTGGTCATATGAGGAGATGCCAGGTATTGACCCAACCATTGTGGAGCATGTCATCACGACATACCCTAACACGAAACCTGTGAGACAAAAGCTCTGTCCCATAAACCCTAGAAAAGCAGCCGCCATCAAGGCGGAGGTTGAAAAGTTGCTCAAAGTCGGTTTCATTTATCCGATCGATAAGACGGAATGGGTCTCAAACCCCATTCCGGTTGATAAGAAGCAAGGCACTATTAGAGTTTGTACTGACTTCCGGGATTTGAACAAAGCTTGTCCGAAAGACAACTATCCCACACCATTTATCGATCAAATCGTAGATGGTTGTGTGGGACATGAGATGTTCTCTTTCATGGATGGTTTTTCGGGATACAATCAAATAGAAATCAAACCCGAAGACCAGCATAAAATAACTTTCATTTGCCTGTGGGGGACCTTCGCTTATCGGAAAATGCCATTTGGCTTGAAGAATGCTGGAGCTACCTTCCAATGAGCGATGAATTTTTCTTTTCATGATATCAAACAAATTGTAGAGCCTTACTTGGATGATCTCCTGGTGCGATCTCGAAAGAGACGGGACCATCCGGCCCACCTTAGACAAGTGTTTGAAAGATGCAGAAATATAAGATTCGTTTGAATGCGAATAAATGTGTTTTCTGTGTCGAATCGGGACGTTTACTGGGTTTCATTGTCTCTAATCGTGGTATAATGGTTGACCCACTTAAAGTTGAGGCGATTGTAAATATGCCTCCTCCTCGCACCTTATGACAACTTCAAAGTCTGCAAGGCATGTCTAATTTCTTATGGCGATTTATCATAAACTACGCCAAAATTACCAAAGGTCTTATGAGGCTACTCAAACAAGATTCCTACTTTGTGTGGGACGAAGCTGCACAAGCATCCTTTGAAGCTTTAAAAAAGGCACTCCTTTCAACACCCTTGTTGAGCCCGCCAGATTACTCAAAAGATTTTATTTTATACCTGGCAGCGTCTCTTACTACAATTGGTATAGTTTTGGTTCAGGAAGACGATATGTTCCAAGAACATGTTTTCTACTATCTTTCTCGCACATTGATAGCCCCTGAGGTTAAATACTCGCACGTTGAGAAGTTAGCACTTGTTGCGGTCTATGCGGTACAGAGGCTTCATCACTATATACTTTTACGAACTACTATAGTGATAGCAGAAGTCAATCCTTTCCAGTACATTCTCACCCGACGAATCATCGGTGGGAAATACAATAAATGGATTGTAATTCTACAAGAATTCGATTTGGTATTCCAATCCGCCAAGTCGAAAAAATCACTAGTGTTCGCTGAATTAATCTCAGAATTTCCAAGTGACCTAGAACGCATTGAGGAAGAAACATTATTCCCTAACGAACATATCTTCCTCATTGCCTCCTCTGACCCATTGTACAGAGATATCTTAATATATCTCCAGACTTTGAGGTGTCCTACCACTTTTTCCCGAGAAGAGAAACGCAAGCTTAAAATCCATGCAAAGAACTACCTTATTATCTCAGATACTTTATATCGACGTGGGGTAGATTCCATTTTACGACATTGCTTAACTCGGGAAGAAGCTGAAGCGGTATTAAATGATGCCCACAGTGGAGCTTGTGGGGGACATCTTTCCGGGTTGGCGACAGCTCAGAAGATACTGCGTGCCGGATATTTTTGGCCCACGATCTTTAAAGATTGTGTGGAAGCAGTGAAACACTGTCGACCGTGTCAGTTTTTCACTAAGAAAATGAGGGCACACCTAGCTCCTCTTCATCCTGTAATTACAGCAGGTCCCTTCACAAAATGGGGGGTTGATTTCATGACATGTAATCCAGTTTCAGCTGGAGGACATCATTACATCATCGTTGTCGTTGACTACTTTACTAAGTGGGCAGAGGCAATGCCTACTGTTAAGGCGGATGGAGAAAATGCCGCTTATTTCGTGTTTAATCAGATCATAGCATGGTTTGGCATACCTAAAGAGATAGTGACTGATCATGGCAGTCATTTCCAAAATTGCATGATGATTGAGTTATATACAATGCTTGGTTTTCTACAAGAACATTCGTATTCATACTATCCTCAGGCGAATGGACAAGTTGAAGCAGTGAAAAAAACTTTAAAGGTTATACTACAAAGAACTGTTAATGCCAGTAGGAATAACTGGAACATCATGCTGTACTTGGCTCTTTGGGCTTACCGAGCCAACGTTAAGACTGCTACTGGTTTCTCTCCCTTCCAACTTGTGCATGGGATAGAAGCAGTTGTGCCGATTGAATGTGAGATTCCTTCGCTAAAAATAGCAGTTCAATTACTACCTGATACTTCAATACTTGAAGAACGTTTGTTACACTTAGAACATTTAGATGAACAGCGTCGGGATGCGCTTACAACAAACGAGGTTCACAAAAAATGAGTCAAAGGACAGTACGACAAATCTGTTAAACCTAGGGTTTTCATTGAAGGAGATTTGGTCTTACTTTGGGATCAAGACAAAGAACCCTTAGGACCTGAAAATTCAAATCCAGGTGGCTCGGACCTTTTATAATTTCTAAAGTATTGAAGAAAGGTGCCTATGAACTGGTATATTACGAAGGTAATAAGTTGGCCGAGCCTAGAAATGGGCTCTACCTGAAGAAGTACTACGCCTAGGATGACATACTTTTTCTTGTAACATAGCTGTATATTTTTGTAAAGCTAGTTGTGTTATGCTCGTTAGGTAATCTTATGTGTGTCTCTTGTTTCATGTACCAGATGTCAACCGCACATTTCTTAGGATTTGCTGATGGTGCCAGTCGCCACACCTGTCAGTTGGTTGCAGCAGCTTGGGTCATTTATTCACCCGCTGACCAACTTGTCTCTTCGGGGGTGTTTGTTTGGGACCTACCACGAATAATGTGGCTGAATACAGTGCAGTTATAGAACTTCTCCGAGATGCCCTCAGTCATGGCATTTCATACTTGGAGGTAAGGCTTGACTCACAATTAATTGTATTTCAGTTAACAGGTGTCTATCAGATCAGGGATCCAGGATTGCTACGTCAGTTTCTACGAGTTAGACTATTGGAAAGACAATTTCATTCTATCAGATATGAACATATTCCAAGAAGTTTAAACACTTTAGCTGATTCATTAGAAAACTATGTGTTAGACTGGCATTTGCATCATACATTGTCATAAACAACATTACACACATAAAATTTAAACGCATACACATGTAAATAACCAATACTGTATATAACCGATACTGTATCAAAAAATATGAGTTTTGAGTCATGAGTCGATCAAGCCAAGTCATAAAAGTAAAAAAGCTGGGCATGGTAGCCTCAAAAATATATACATAGAATGTTTTCTTCTCCTATGGAGAAGGAGGGACCTCCTCATCATCTACCGCATTGCGATAGCATATGACTAGTCTAGCAACCCTCCGCAGCAACCTAAGCCATGCTGGGGGCACCCCAACAACATCTTCCTGCATATCAATAGGTATCTGGTCCATACGGCATGCAGGAATCTCATGAGTCAACCGACTCATTTTTCTCTCCAGGGTTCCCAACATAGCATCCATTGCAGTAATATCAGCTGGCCTCACATAGATAGTAGGATGTCCCTCAGGACGAACAGGCCCAACATCTGCATATGACACTTGATTAGAACTTCAAAACTCATTCATAAAAATCAAATACTTGAAAAAGTTTGAAGCACCAGGCTCCACCTAGCGGAAGCACCAGCTCTGGATCATGATGGAAATCCAATCCAGCATAGGGAAACTGCTCAAACGCGGGTACTTGCCTCTCCCACCACCCCCATAAGTCATCAGTATGGTAACAATAGTGACTTTCCCCACCACCCTTGCGGAGGAAAATGTCACCCCAACAGCCTAGTCTGGGCTCACGAGGGTTAACCTGTGGTAGAGGCATCCCCAAACTAATAGCAGGCATCCTCTCGAAGAAGAAAGTACACAAAATACTTCCGTACCCAAAATTCTTCATTGTGCCGGATTTACAACCTGTCAATTGAGACTTCATGTTGGCCAGTAAACTAGTACTCCAATCATAAACATGACCGTGCAAGCATTGTACACCAATATGCATCGAATTCCTAGAAGCTAAGTGTTGTGATGCACTACCGGCTACTCGGTTGATCATGCTCACTATCACTTTCAGAGGGAGACCATCAATAGTTGAAATCAAGACTTGGCTTCCCGATTTTTCTGCTCCGGCAACACAGTATGTATTCACATATTCTTGCACTGATCGTGCACCCAAACGAGAAGACCCTTTCAGGTTGATTACATCTCCTCTCCTTGAGAGACCAATAATAAAGTATATGTCCTCAACGGTAAGCTCAAGAGTTTTCCCGCGGATGATGAAGGTGTTGGTATCCATATCCCAATACTGAATTAGTCTTCGAAACAGTTTGTTTAATGCCCTCATGTTTACGGTTCGATAAAACTTCAACAAACCGCATCTTCGGAGCGCATGGAGGGTAGCCGGGTCTCGCATGGCTAACCTATCCATGTCTTCATGCTCCCTCTCCCTCCATTGAAGGACCATCCTACACAAAAAACCAAAATTTTTTGAGTCTCGGTGCTTGTAGGTGGCTTTGCAAGTATGTAAGCTACTGTGTATGCTACACAGTAGCGTGTAGGCGCTACTCTGTTTGAGCACAGTAGCGCCCATCGAGTTTATACGCTACTGTTGTGTGTACACAGTAGCGCCTGCGCATAAACACTTGTGAGCATCACGTTGCAAAGCTATTTTTGCTCAAAACTTGAAAAATAAACCATTGAAATGCAAGATAGGTGGATTTCTACTTACTTGGTGGAGGAAGTTTGGTGGTTGGATGCTCGGTTTGATCGCAGTGGAGATTTGAAATTTGCAAAATGTTTCCCAATTTTTGCCCTACAACACAAATTGGAAATTGATTTTTCAACAATGAAATTATATATAAATTGGATTTTGATTTTTACCCATATTTGTTAATTTTCCAAAGTTTCAAAACTTTCATAAAACCCTAATTAATCAATTGAAACACACAATACGGTATAACACTGATCCAAGCTCAATTTTCACTTAATTGTTGTTGGATTCATCTCCTAAGCTCAAATTTATTAATGACAGACCTTGTCAATTAGCTAAATATTCCATATTCGTATATCATTCGAGATTTTTGCTGCATCGACTAATATTTTGTTGAAGACCTAGTTTTGGCAGGGCATGAAGATATGATCCCAGAAGCTGACCTTTAAGTCATTTTAAGCTCTTGTTTGGACTATCTAAACATAAACAAGATTTCCGATCAAGCTTGTCCTCTTCGAGCTCGTTAAAGTAATCGAAGGCTCATCCACTCAGGTATAGAATTACCCCTTTTTCGGGCCTCGGTGGATTAACTACGAAAAAGGTATACTCTAGGTATACTCCTGTATACGCTAGAAGAGTTCTCCTTTCATTGTTTTATACTTTTTCGGGGGAGGAGACTAACTGTACGAAAAAGGACCTTTTGGAGTCTCTCTTTAGGGTTTTCAGACTCTCTAAACATGAAAATACCAAGCGAGCATTCACCTACTCGGGCTCAATGTGAAATCCACGAGAGGGTATGTAGAGGACTGTTTAAGTTTTTCAACTCTATAAACAAGAAAACACCGCCGAGCATAGACCAATCTGGGCTCAATATAAAATCCACGGATAGGTGAAAAGAGGATTGTTTAAGTTTTTCAGACTCTATAAACAGGAAAACATCGGCGAGCATTAATCTGCTTGGGCTCGATACTAAAATCCACGAGTAGATATATGGAGTTATTGTTTAAGTTTTTCAGACTCCTTAAAATTGAAAACACCGGCGAGCAAGAACAGATCTCGGCTCGATATTAAAATCCAGAGATCAGTACATATAGAGTAATCTTCTATCTCTTCTTCAAACTCTATAAATAATGAAGAAGGTCCTGAGTCTTCCTCCCATGGGCTCGTTAAACTATTTTACATGGTTAGACCTATTGAGTTTTCATTCTATCTTGGACTCATTAAAACAACAAGAAGGGTATTCTTTTACCTAAAAAGAATAAGGAACGGGAAAGACATATCATATCTTCATTGTTAAAGGCAGTTTTCAGTCAAGTTCTATCCTTGAACATAGCACCTATTTGAGTCTATCTTGTCAGTTGGGTTTATTTTTTGACCTCAGGGTGAACCTTTCCTCCGAGTTATTTACTCCCCCGGTTGGTTATTCTTCCAACCATATGTAGGGTCTGTTAATGTCTCTTACATTTCAGACTTATTTACCCCATTATGTCAGAAACTTCCTAAGTCACTTTTGTGTCGTGCTCACTGTTCAAGGATATACCCTGTGTCGGCCATTCTGCAGTTTACCTTGACCTCATGTGTCGGCCTTCCTAGTGTTAGTCTTGTTGCATATTATTCCATATCAGCTCTTACCAGTTGAGTGTTCCTCGAGTTGGATGATGGAGGATGCCTTAAGGCCTCCCTTCCAACGGACTTCTTCCCATCGACATCAACTCATTATTTTGGGATTGAAGTTTAGAGTTTCGGTTAGTACCTTGGAGATTGCAGTCAACAGTGGCAATTTTCCTCGCTGTTGAATGATGAGAATACATCAATGTCTCTTCTTCGACAGGATTCCCAAGTGTTCGAATCCAAGTCCATCTATTCACATTTGGCGAATCGTACTTGGTACCCTAGACCCCATCATCATTATCAGTGGAATTCCTCGCATTTGTTAACGGTAAACATCAATGACCGGTAATCAAACGATGCCCCCCATGTTCAACTATCAGCTCATCTATTCACATGGTTAGGGTTTGTACCTAGGGTTATTATGGGATTAAGACCTTGGGATTTTGGATGACATTACCTCATTTTGTTATCACCCAAGTTGCGCAAGACTGAGCCTCACTGATATTCGGCTATCCATGAGACATAGATCCAGTTTGTTGTTATGGCTATGATCTCTCAGTTTGACATGGATCCACGCTTGTATTTCAAGTGGCCATGATTTATATACATCTCCTTGTTATGTATTGGAGATCATGTTGTATCACACTACACATCTATAAGATGTCAAAAATGTAATTGCTCGCTGACCTTGATCTTTGTTGCAGGTTTCTTGTGACTTGTTTTCTGCGGTTCTGTGCTCCTCATCTGGCTTTGGATTATAATGTATTTCGGCCATCGTTTCCCTCTGACCTCACACATTAGGGGGCATCTGTTATAGGTCAAACTTGAACCTCTCCTTCCGTGATCACCCTGAGCTGCTGATCACACAAAAGGACAACTTGGATGGAGGAGCATGTTGACCTTGGATGATATGACAACTAATTCCATTTTCCTGACATTATTAGAAAACCCCAAAAAAATATCCTTTTGAGATATGAGCGCTACTCTACTCAAAGAGACTAGCGCCCATACGCTACTCCACTGTATAATAGTAGCGCCCATATCCAAGTATACGCTACTCCTGCTCAGCATAATAGCGCTCACAATGTAAAATCGAATGAGCGCTAGTTGTTAAGCACTAGGGTAGCGCCCTATACGCTACTCCACTGAACAAGAGTCGCGTACATCTTAAAAGATGATTAAAAAATAAATTAATTCATCGAGGAGGATTAGTTGATGGCATTTTCCTAACTCCCCCAACTTCCTCCATAACTACATATCGACCCGAACTGCTTCTTTAATCCTATAAATACCAAGAAGGTTAAAGGAGAAGGGTTAGAAATTGGAGATAGTGAGATTGATTAATGGAAAAACCTTGAAGAAGCTTGCATTGGAGGAGTTGATGCTGAAGACATCCAAGCCAAAGCAGATCCAGAGCCCAGAATCTAGTTGCAGGAGCCTGTTTCATGATTAGGTATACTTGTACATCATTCTACTTTTGACTAATAAAGGTTGAAGTGTCTTTCTTGTTCCAATTTGAATGTGTTATGAAATGGCATCTTAAGTTGGATCTATTTTGGTCAATGCTGAATGTTAAACATTGTTTTTGTTTCTTTCAAGCTTTATATATTGCCCAAAATGTTTTGAGAAAGGTATTTTTATTGCAGTTTTACTGGAGGAAAGGTGGATTTGGAAGTTGAACACGAGATCAAGTCAAGGCTAGGATCAAACTTCGATTTAAAGGTGTGTTCCCAATATCTACAACTTCTTTCTTTTTGTAAATTTCTCTGTAATAGCATCAATACACTTACCTGTCACCCCAACCAAGTTGATAGCATTAGTTTCCTTGCTATAGGGTAGAAATGCCCGCCAACAATACTTCTTAAATCTCTCCCAACTGATCTTCCTTTCACTGATCCCTTTCACTTGCAAGAGGTTATCCCACAAAATTGAAGCTCTACCATTTAGATTGTAAATGACAATTCTAGCTTTTTCATTTCCTGAGTAGTCCTGAATTCTGAAATATTTCTTCATTCCAAAAAGCCATGCCTCTGCCTCTTGGACAGTCTTGTATTCTCCATCAAATGTGGGAGGCCTTGCCTTCCCGAATTCTCCTTGTGGGATTCCTTTGACATTCTTTCTTCCATAAAATCTCCTGGGCATATGCCTTGGAATTCTTTGAGAACCTCTGGAGTCACATGATTTGCTAGAAGAAGATCTAGAGGAAGGTGTTCTATGCTTCTTTCTCACAGAACTCTTCCTGGGGCTTGGAGTCCTCTTCTTTGAACGACCTCTAGAGTGACTCTTTGTATCTCTTCCTTCTTCACCTACATTGCTTGGGTTGGAACCAAGGTTTATCTTCTACTGCATATTAGTGAGGATTTGCAAAATAGCAGCATTGAGTTGGTTTTGTTCTCCTTGAGCCTTTATCAACCTTTCATTGAAGCTCACCATGGTTTCAACCAAATTCTGAGGAGTTACTTGCTCACTTCTCCCATTAGATTCAGTCTTAGCATTCCCTTCTTGCACATTTTATCCTAGCACATCTTCATCATGCTCATAAGGATCCTGAGCATCATTTATGGTCACCATTTTTCCTATAAGCTACCTCTGCTACACTATTAAATCTTATGAGCTGCAAGCACTATGCATTATGAAAATATTTGTTAGACATCTTAGGAATGCTTATAGAAACATAAACAATCAATATTTAACATAATCAAACTAATGGAATCATTTACAGATTTAATGTGTCTTCATTTCTTTTGCCCATTCATGCAATTCTGGAAATTGCCCATATTGTCAACAATATGTCAACACATCCACTGGCACTTTTCTGATCTAAATATCTATGGTGTATGATAAATCCATTCAAATTCTTGTCATGCACCATTATTCCCTGCTGGACTATATTTCCAATGCCTATCCACGTGCTCCATTCTGACATCGAGTGTGGAAATTGCTACTTGAAAAATGACAACTTTTACCAAAATTTTGCACTTTTACACTCAGTTGTATTTTGGTCTGGAATGCCAACTTCAGCCACCTGTGGAAGCAAATCTAGAAATATTCAGAAAAAAAATTCTATCAAGCAAATTTATTCCATACAACAAGGAACACTCAGCAACTCGTGGATCTCTATTCCGATGCACCATTCATTTTCTATTAAATTATGGGTTTGACTACATTCAACTTTTCACATTTTTTTGGCTATCTCCCAAGCTGTGCATTTCTGGAAAATCTTTGTCTAATGTGAATTGTTAGTTTTAATGAGAATAAGAAGTGTTGAGTTCAATACATTTCTTGAATCCTAATTACAGGGTCACTTTCATCCACTGCATGCTTTTCAAAATTCCAAAAATGTGGTCCAGAATAATGCTTTTTGGCCTTCTCACTCACCTCGACTCCACATCCTTTGGAGTTTGGCTCCAAAATTCCAAAATTAACACCCTGCCTACTCCATGACTGCTCCATATCAGTTTCAGCTCAATCCAACCTTCTGTCAAGTGTCAGGACACTGATTTATAAAATCCATTAATTCCAATTTTATGCCAAATTGGAGCATAATGAGCTCGGGATCCTCACTAGACCTTCGATGGCCTTTGTTAATGGCCTGAGAATGCCACTGAACTCATCCAATTTTAATCCCGTATGCTCCTGTAATCCAAAAATCATTTTTCGGGCTCTATACTTTTTTTTTTTACCTGAACCCGCAACTTGAAGTCCGAAATCCAAAATTGCAGGTGCGGAATTGCGGAAATCCAAAACGCATTTTTAAAAAATTTTGCATTCCCGCAACCCAAAATCCAAAATCCAAAATCCAAAATTGCGGAAATCCAAAATGCAATTTTCAAAAAATTTGCGTTCCCACAACCCGAAATCTGAAATCCAAAATTGCGGGTGCGGAATTGCAGAAATCCAAAATGCAATTTTCAAAAATTTTGCGTTCCCACAACCCGCAACCCGAAAGCCAAAATTGCGGGTGTGGAATTGCAAAAATCCAAAACACAATATTTGGAAATCCTCGTTCCCACAATCCACAACTGTGGAACACCTCCGTCCCTGCAACTTGCGGGGTTCATATCTCCTTCGTCACTTAACCACTTGATCTGAGTTTGGTACCGTTGGAAATCTCTTGCAGAGCTCTATGCACCTGTGTGATCCTCTGCCACATCTGAGAACTCTGATATTTCCATTTTTTCAATAAAAAATGCCGCTCAAACTTCATCAATAACCTTCTGTTACCTTCCTGTAACTTAGAGTTTGGCCCAAGCAGCCCCAGTGCGGCAACATGGGCTCTGATACCACTCTGTCACGTCCCCTTCCATCAAACCAATGCAAGGGAGGAAACATGACCAAACATACTGGGCTTATTTGGATTTACTCAGCCCCATACATTACTAAGGAATGCATAATAAATAAAAACTCCTGTGTGCAAATTCATACTCAGTATAAACACAACGGAATCAAATCATATTTGCACACACACAATTGTAATGCATCAACATATCTATCACAGGTAGATGATGATTCAATATGCAGAGAGTCAATCCACTCGTCATGCTATGCACAGACTTCATGTCAATTCCATTAACATGAATAATTATCATTCATAATTAATACACTATAGAACACAGAATGCATATAATTTAAATACAAAGAACACTTATCTTTGAGATGAAGCTATCCAAACTACTGGCGATATGAGAGCAACGTTCCACCCAACCATAGATATTTTTCCATCCTGTATTCTTTCAGCTGAGAGATCACCCCCGAGTTGGGTTGTGTATCCACTAAGAAGTAACTAAACAGGCTCACTCAGAGCCATGGTTTTGCACAAACAGTCATGCTAAGCCAATACATAGTTGGGTTTATCAAACATAAAAAAGACAAAGAAGGGCAATGCTAAGCCAGTGAGCTCAACCACAGAGCTATAGGCTTCTCAAGATAATTCAAACATTCAAGGCACCCACAGTACCTACCACACCCAACACAAGGAAGGTCCCCTTCTCTGCTTGTAATATCCCTTTTTCAAATTTTATTAAAATGCCCAATTTTCCACTTTTTTCTCAATTTCGACCTTTGACTAGTTTTACTGTTTTGACCTCCAAATCAACCCAAATGCTCCCAAATATTCTGTAGGAGTGTATGAATGGTATTTAGACTTGAATATAAGGTTCAGGGATGTTTTATGTCCCTCCAAATACTGCTGAAAACTTGATTTGTATTCTGATCAATATATGTAATTTTGACTAGTAATTTGTGCATCAAATCCCCCTCGGGTAACACTGCAAATGGCCTTCCAAATGCCTCCAAACTCCCACAAATTTATGAACCGAGGTATATAATGTGTTAATTATGTTATTAAGGTCTCATATGCACCATTAATTTATTTTTAATACTGTTCTAACTCTCTCACATTCAACAGCAAAAACCCCCAATTCGACCCTTGGGGAAATGGCACTATTTCACCTCCCAATACAACTAAACTGAGTAAAAATGCTTCAAATGCTCAAGTATAGTACATGAAACTTGTATAATACATCCATTGCAGTATATTTATCACAAATATATCAGAGAATCATCCATCCATTCTAAATAATCAACATTATAGTGTCATACATCAATGCATTGGGGAAATGGACATTGTTTGCTCATTAATCAATAGTTTTGCATACAACCAGTGGGTATTTCGACCTGAGACTTTCTGAATATGAATAACAGAGAATATGAATCTATTACAATCATAAATATGTAATGAGAATCTCTCTCAAGAAGCACAAGTTCTCACCAAAAATGCCCTCCCTCAAGGAGCACAAATATGCCTTCAAAACTGGAAACGGTGGAGAGAAAGTGCTGCACTAAACCAAACCATGAAACTTCCTGTATCTGCTACCTGCAAATACAAACTCCATTAAAGCACCATGAAATACCTGAGTGGCCTCTCCAAACACCAACTTGGATGGGAATCTTTCACCCTCGAAATTGGCTAAGGCAAGAAACTAGTCATCCACTAGCTCTCTCTTCACAAATGCAATTTTTCTCAAATCATCAAAAGACATTCTCATACTTCATTTCTACATTTTATAACCAACATTAGCCTTCTAAGTTTCGAAATCCTCTCAATAGATTCAATAGATTTCCATTTAGGAATTATTCCACATTTGCCACTTGTCTCCTAGTTCCAACCTTCCATCTTCTCCCAAATTCGATTTTGAGTCTCTTTGGCTTCTCCAACTCCCAAATTCGACTTCCTTGAGCCTATTTTTGGGGCTGACATGTCATAGTGTTCAGATGTCATAGGTCAGGTCTGCAATTTGTCATAGTTGTCATAGATGCTCCATCATTGGTGTCATAGGGGCTAGGGAATCTAGCCCAAGTGTCCACAAACTTCCACTTTGACTCTCTATCTTCCATGGAGGTTACCAATACTTCCCAATTCGACCTAATATGCTCAATGACATGTGTTATGACTTACCAACTCACCTAAGAGTGTTCACATTCCCATTAATTCGAATTTGCAAAAGAGAGATATCATGTATTATGAAAAATCAAGCTAGTGTGGGTCCCACATCCTCCATATGTCTCCAAAACCATTTGTCACCTATGATTTCTCTTGAATTTCTTTATTCACTATATTTATTAAATACTTGAACCCTTCTAATGTCTAAAAATCATTTATTTGCTTCCTTATTACCATTCCACATGTGCCCATCCAACCTAGGAAACTAGTAGGATTGATGGGATTGTCTTACTATGAAATTATTGGAATGGGGACATTACAGTCCTCCCCACCCAAGATTGCTTGCCCTCAAGCAATCTCAATTTACCATGCTGCAAACTAGTCCCTCCTCTATCAGGTGGCCTTCCATGAGTAATGTCTCCCATAATATTTCTATTTCGGTGCTTCATGCTGTGGGAAGAAACTACCTGATTCGGATAGGTGTGTTGCCCTCTCACAATCCTTAGTACTCCTTTTGAATCTTGGAATTTCATTTCAGGAATTTTATAATTTATTGTATGCTCTCCTATTGAATACAACCATTGCACTCCCAAAACAACATTAGTATCAGCAATATCAACCACATAAAAACTATCAACAAAAGTATAGTTACCTATGGTGACTTGCAGCTGTGGAATCCATGTTTTGCACTCCATTGTGTTGTGACCGGGAATGACAACTGTGAAGCCATCAAATGGTTCAATAGGTATATTTATTTTCTCCACCATCTCTGCATCAATGAAGTTATGGGTGGCTCCTCCATCTACCAAAACTGAAGTTCTTTGTCCTTGTACCATACCTTTGCATCGGATAGTATGATAGCGAGGTACTACTGAAAGTACTGCCATTGTTACTTTGGTGGGAGAGGGATGCTTCACCTCTGGTTTCCCTTCTTCTGTTGTAGTATATCCTTCTTCTTGGGCTGAATTATTTCCTTCTTCCTCCATGCCCCCTTCATATCCCTCATCACAAAATACTTCAATGAATTGGGCCTTTCCTTTAGCACATTTATGTCCAGGTACCCATGGTTGGAAGCATGAGTAACACAATTTCTTCCTTCTGAGCTCTTCCCTGCTTAGTTCCTCTTTCTTATCCTTTCCATATTCATCTTCTTGCCATGGATTCTTATCAGGTGCATCTCTTTGCCAAGGTTTCTTTTCAATTCTGAAGTCAGGCTTGGGAGGAAATCTCGTTCTAGGAAGCACATTTTGGAGATCCCTAGTCAACCTCATTGCATCTTTTAATGTAGTTGGCTTGTGGGCTTTGACCAAACCTTTTAAGGGTTCAACCAAACCTTCAGTGAACAGAAATACCAACCTTCCCATAGATACATCAGCCACCTTGACTGATAATTTTTGAAAGTCCAACATATATTCAGTAGGTGTCCCAGTTTGCTTCAATTGAGCTAATTCCTTGAAAGGCAATTCTGGATCTTTTTGTTCAAACCTCTCTAGTACCCTATCAACAAATTCTCCATATGTTTTAACCTGATCATGACCCAAGGTTTTCAAACCATAGAACCACCATTCATTGGCATCTCCTTCCAAATGCAAAATGGCCATTTTTAATGCATCCTCTTCCAACATAGGATTCAGTTGAAAATATACATCCAATTTTTGCACCCAAGTGTTAGCAGAATTTTGAGAAGAACCATCAAAAGTAGGAAGTGACATTTTTCCAATAGCACTATTCAATTCTTTGTTATGGAATGGACTCCTATTGTCTCCCTTCATTTTAATCTTTTGCATAGCATCAATGTAGTCACTGAGTGGTACACCTCTTTTACACTCTTCATTCAAATCATTCCAATCATTTACTAGTTTCTTGTAATCCAATCCAAGATTGGGCTCTTATTTGGGTGTGAGAAATTTAGGTTCAGTATGCCTTTGTGTGCTTTGAAATTCATCAGGTCTATTATGAGGTCCTGTACTTGAGAAAATATGCTCATTCCCTTTCATCTTTTCCCCTGAGTGTGAACCACTATTATCTCCTATCATCCATTTGCCTGAAAGTTGGCTACCCAACAATTCGAAACATTTCATCATTTGTTTATTCATATCTAGAATAACCATGGTAAGTCCTTCAAAACATGGTTTTAAGGCTTCAATAAATTCCTCCTTATGTCTTAATTTTTCCTCCTCCTCTCTACCCATTGTTTTAGAAAAAAACTATTTTTCTGCTACTATCTCTTCTTCAACCAAAACTTCTTCAACTACTGATTCAAAGGGTGGTGTTTTATTTGTTTGGATTCTTGTTAATACCATCAGGTTCCAAGACCATGCTCTGATACCACTTGTAATATCCCTTTTTCAAATTTTATTAAAATGCCCAATTTTCCACTTTTTTCCCAATTTCGACCTTTGACTAGTTTTACTGTTTTGACCTCCAAATCAACCCAAATGCTCCCAAATATTCTGTAGGAGTGTATGAATGGTATTTAGACTTGAATATAAGGTTCAGGGATGTTTTATGGCCCTCCAAATACTGCTGCAAACTTGATTTGTATTCTAATCAATATATGTAATTTTGACTAGTAATTTGTGCATCAAATCCCCCTCGGGTAACACTACAAATGGCCTTCCAAATGCCTCCAAACTCCCACAAATTTATGAAAAGAGGTATATAATGTGTTAAGTATGTTATTAAGGTCTCATATGCACCATTAATTTATTTTTAATACTGTTCTAACTCTCTCACATTCAACAGCAAAAACCCCCAATTCGACCCTTGGGGAAATGGCACTATTTCACCTCCCAATACAACTAAACTGAGTAAAAATGCTTCAAATGCTCAAGTGTGTAACGTCCCCTTCCCCATAGAACAACAAGGGAGGAAACGTTAACAAACATACCGGGCTTTTGTAAATTTAGCCCCAATAATTTTGCAAAAAAATAACTAACATTTTAAAACTTCTCTATACAGATTCAATTCAATATAAACACAGCGGAATTAACAATACATATGCACACAGTTTTATCATGCATTCAACATATAAACAACAATCATTATTTAAAATGCTTGCAGGGCATAGAATTAACATCAAGAATACTTATCTCGAATTATAATGGCCCAAACAACTGGCTACGTGAGAGCAACGTTCCACCCAACCATAGATCTCTGTCCAGCCTGTATTCTTTCAGCTGAGAGATCACCCCCGAGCTGGGATGTGTATCCACTAAGGAGGAACTAGATGGCTCCCTCACAGTCAGGGTTTCACTCAAACAGCCATGCTAAGCCAACACACGGTTGGGTTTCTCAAGCATGCAATAGGAGATGGAGGAGGATGCTAGTCTACTGAGCTCCAACCCAGAGCCACATACCCTTCAACTAGACTCGGCAATCCCATCCTCTATTCACACATCCACAATCGGATTTCTCACAGCTTCGTTCAGCAAATAACCCAAATCCGTCACTCGTTTTCTGAGCTGCAAAAACTGGGTTTTCCCATGGCTTTTGGGGTAGCTATTGCTCCCAAATTCGCCCCAAGGTTCCTACCAATGGATCCCCCATTGGATTTCTCTGTCCAATACCAAATCGGGACGTTTTTGGCTTCCCAAAACGTGGGTTTCCTTCAAGTCGCGATTTCTGGTTTTTCTCATTGCTGGGAGCTCGTTTTTGGTTGGGCAAAGATGTCCCATACTTCCACAATGGAATGGGGATAAGGATGGAGCAACCCCCAAGATGTAGAGTGACTTGTGGGACAAGCCAAAAGAGCCCATACCTTCCCATACGAATTTCAGGGCTGCCCATACTCCATCAAAGTCATGGGCTGAAATCTCAACCACTCTCTTACAACAGGAATAAATGTCATCTAGAAAGGTCAAAGGGTTCACATAATGACAAATGGCAACCTATGGGTCACTCCCATAGCCCCCTCACCACTCCCTAGTGGATACACATGGCCCCTTCTCATTCGTTGCCTCCGTAGCCAGCTTTGGACATTTTATATTGCCTGATGTTTATTTACATCCTATTACAATTTCCATGGCTTAAGAGCACATGGTATCAAAATATCAAATACTTGCCTTTTAAATAAAAATTCGGCTTTCACTAGCGGGGCCTTGGCCTTGAGCTCCACGCTAGGAAAACATACATCACAAGTACACATTACATCCTAAGGGTCGAATTGGGGGTATTACAAAGTGTAGTACATGAAACTTGTATAAGACATCCATTTCAGTATATTTATCACAAATATATCAGAGAATCATCCATCCATTCGAAATAATCAACATTATAGTGTCATACATCAATGCATTGGGGAAATGGACATTGTTTGCTCATTAATCAATAGTTTTGCATACAACCAGTGGGTATTTCGACCTGAGACTTTCTGAATATGAATAATAGATCATATGAAGCTATTACAATCATAAATATGTAATGAGAATATCTCTCAAGAAGCACAAGTGCTCACCAAAAACGCCCTCCCTCAAGGAGCACAAATATGCCTTCAAAACTGGAAACGGTGGAGAGAAAGTGCTGAACTAAACCAAACCATGAAAATTCCTGTAGCTTCTACCTGCAAATACAAACTCCATTAAATCACCATGAAATACCTGAGTGGCCTCTCCAAACACCAACTTGGATGGGAATCTTTCACCCTCGAAATTGGCTAAGGCAAGAAACTAGTCATCCACTAGCTCTCTCTTCACAAATGCAATTTTTCTCAAATCATCAAAAGCCAGTCTCATACTTCATTTCTACATTTTATAACCAACATTATCCTTCTAAGGGTCGAAATCCTCTCAATAGATTCAATAGATTTCCATTTAGGAATTATTCCACATTTGCCACTTGTCTCCTAGTTCCAACCTTCCATCTTCTCCCAAATTCGATTTTGAGTCTCTTTGGCTTCTCCAACTCCCAAATTCGACTTCCTTGAGCCTATTTTTGGGGTTGACATGTCATAGTGGTCAGATGTCAGAGGTCAGGTCTTCAATTTGTCATAGTTTTCATAGATGCTCCATCATTGGTGTCATAGGGGATAGGGAATCTAGCCCAAGTGTCCACAAACTTCCACTTTGACTCTCTATCTTCCATGGAGGTTACCAATCCTTCCCAATTCGACCTAATATGCTCAATGACATGTGTTATGACTTACCAACTCACCCAAGAGTGTTCACGTTCCCATTAATTCGAATTTGCAAAAGAGAGATACCATGTATTATGAAAAATCAAGCTAATGTGGGTCCCACATCCTGCATATGTCTCCAAAACCATTTGTCACCTATGATTTCTCTTGAATTTCTTTATTCACTATATTTATTAAATACTTGAACCCTTCTAATGTCTAAACATCATTTATTTGCTTCCTTATTACCATTCCACATGTACCCATCCAACCTAGGAAACTAGTAGGATTGATGGGATTGTCTTACTATGAAATTATTGGAATGGGGACATTACACTGCTGCACATTCCCTCAAATGTCCCTTCCCTCCAGTGCGCTTCAGGATGGGAATAGAAAGGTCCAAGCTGCTAAATCCTTGAGATTCCATCCTTCACTGGGTTTATCAAGCATTCCCAACCTCTGCTCATTCATTCACACTTGGATTTCTCACATTTCTGTCATCAAATAACCTAATCCCGCCATTGGTTTTCTGGGCTATAAAAACTAGGTTTTTCCAATGGATTTCGGGGTATCTAATACTCTCAATTTCTCCCCAACTTTCATATCTATGGATCCCCCATTGGAGTTTACTGTCAATACCGAATTCTGGGCGTTTATGGCACTTCAAAACGTGGGTTCTTGCAAAGTTGCGACTTCTGGTTTTTCTCACTGCTGGGCATTCATAATGGATGAAAACTGAAGCTGGGATCTTCAACCATGGAATGGGAATGAGGAAGAACCCATTCCCATGAGGTAGAGTGACTTGTGGTACAAGAAAAATAGAGCCCATACCTGCCATACGAATTTTTGGGCTGCCCATGCTCCATTGAAGCCATGGATTGAATTCTTCAACAACTTCCTTCCAACAGAATTAAATGTCAGTAAGGAAAGTCAAATGGGTTCTCAAAATGGCATTTGGCAGCCTATGGTTCAATCCCACAACCCTATCACCACTCCCTAGTGGAATACACATGGCCCCTTCTCATTCATTGATTCCATAGCCAATTTTGGTATTTTATTGAAATATTAATATTTTCATCCATTTACAATATTCCATGGCTTAATAGTACATGGGTAACAAACTATCAAATGCTTGTGCATTCTAAATAAAATCTAGACATACACTAGAGGGGCCTTGGCCTTGATCTCCATGCTAGGGAAACATACATCGCATGTATACAATATTTACATTAAAATCCAATATTTCAGAAGGGTCAAAATTGGGCTATTACACTATATCTTGGTGTTGGTGGAAATGGTCTTTGGCCTTCTTCCATGACTCTTCAAGCTTCAACAAGGTATCAATTCTTGATTGTAAGACTTGGCTATGTTAGGATATTCCTATACTCCATCCTAGTCGCACCAGTATTTTGATCCTTTACATTTTCAGTCATGCATGCAATTTTAGGGTTTGCATGCATTCTAGGGTTTGTATGCATCCCAGTCATCAGTCCAGCTCCTAGCCCTCAGTTAGCCAGCTCCCAGGAGCTTCTCACTATTTAGTTTTATCCCTCCAGTTTCTTAATGCGCCCTTCTTCCTTGATTTTAGGAAGCAACTCGCCCTTCTTCACCTACCAGGTCAGTTGTCTTCAGTTTATACTCAATTACACTCAGTTACAGTCAGTTACACTCAGTTACACTTAGTTACACTCAATTACACCTACCAGACTCAGTTTGACTGACGGTTGACAGTTACTTGAGCATTGATGACTCCAGTGATGATGATGAAGACTTCCTGTTGTGCTCCGATGACACTCTATTGATATTATGATCACTCTGAGAGGCTAATTGGAATTACCACCTTGGGCATTCGAATCCTCTCTACCATTGTACTATTTATTTGTCCATATTGTGATTAATTAACTAGTGTGTGTGAAGTATTATTGCTTCTATCCGAGTTCTACTATATCATATTATTTTGTTGCTCATTATACTGTATTGATCACTCTTCTTCTATTTTTTTGCTTAATCATAATTACTCTTGTGAGGTATACATCATCTCTTAGATCTGCTGTGAGTATTTTTGCATGGTATCAGAGCATGTTGAGAGTATTGTTTATCTCCATTCCTAAGAGTTTTTTGCATGTTATTATGAAGATTTCAAGTGCAACAGTTGCAACAGTTTCTACATTTATGCAACAGTAGCAGTTGTAGATATTCTCTATTGTTTTTGCAGGTATTCTACAGCTTCAATGTTTTCAGAAGATCCTCCTCTTTATCTATTCAACTATGTTGAATGGAAACCAAAAATGATAGCATATTTGAAGAGACATGATCTCTTTGATTATTGTTTTGAAAGAGAGTTTGAATCCTGTGAAGAAGAGAATGACTGGTTAGATGAAGGTGGAAGAGCTATTGCAGCCATGATGTTTGCTATGTCTCGAATCTTGGCATTCTATTCCCTTGATGATGAATATGTTTGTTAACACCTAAAAAGTGCTCACTAGCTCATTCCCTTATTCACATGACCCATTTGTCCACTTTTCCACCATCCGAGCCTCTGAAACCAACAAAAGGTCACCAAAAGACCTTAGTACACCCCTTTTTCCATTAAAAAAGATTATTTTTCCAAGAAAATCATAAAAAACCCTCAAAAAGGGTCCAAATTCCCAAAAATATTAAAAAGGGAATTAAAATATTATTTTTATTCAAAAAAGGAAAAAGGAGGGAAAAGTACCTAAACCATGTTGGTCAATACCATTTGGTTTCCACAAAACCACAAATGGTATTTCCCACCACCAAAACCTATAAAAAGGTGGTAGGGGCTCCTCATTTCACATCCATCCATTATCTCATCCTTATGCTGCTGAAATCTCCCTTGAGCATTTTATCCATTGCAAACCACATTGGAGAAGAGACCATTGGAGATTGGAGTTGCTCATCCTTGGAGCCATTCAACCTCATCATTAGAGGTATTGATTCCGCAAGCACTTGCTTGCCCCATTCTTTCAATACAAATTCATTATTTTACATTATCTTGTTCTTGATTTTAAATTATTTTTGTTATTTGCTTAATATCTTTGCATAGATCCATGGTTAGTCTTGTTTAATTAGTTTATTGTTATTTATTTCCATTGAAACTGCTGCTACTAGTTAGCAGGTGCCCATAGCACTAAGCCTGGTTGCAAAACCGGGCCAAAAGTTTTTGGCGACTCCACTTTGGTTTGAACTATAGATCTCAATTTTTCTTTCAATCTTTGTTTTTTAGTGTTTTTTAACCTTTAGATCCATAGATCTGCCATCCTAGACAGCAGATCTATTGCTGCTCTAGTTTTTGGCCCCATAAATTGCCATTAACAGCCCGAAATTTTCAATTTTCGGGTTCGTTTCTCGGTTTCCGTGCACGGCTTCCGCCTCGCGGCTTTTTGCCAGACAGTCGCGCGGTCCATCGCGACTTTTCTGCGTTTTTCCGCACGGCCCATCGCGTCTTTTTGCCAGACAGTCATGCGGTCCATCGTGACTTTTTTGTGTTTTTCCGCGCTGCACACCGCGGCTTCGCGGTCAATTTCCGCGCTGCCCATCGCGATTGTGCGGCTAAAACCCGCGCGGTCCATCGCGACTGTGCGGCCAAAATCCGCGCGGTCCATCGCGACTGTGCGGCCAAAATCCGCGCGGTCCAGCGCGACTGTGCGACCAAAACCCGCGCGGTCCATCGCGGTTTTTCTGTCAAAACCCGCGCGGCTGAATTTTTCATTCGGCCATCCCGATTTTGAAAAAAAAAATTACTGTACTTTCTGCCCATAGCACATTTTTTACAGTATTAAATTCTGCATATTTGACAGCTTTGAAAAAAATTTTACTATTTAAAGTGCATATCTAGAAATCTTTTTAAAAATTTTCAAGAAAGTGAAAGAAAGACTCATTTTGCATTTTTATCTAGATTAAAGTTTTTTCCTGTTTACTTCTTTAAAATCTTGCCCTTAGCAATTTACTTGAAAAAAGAAATCCATTTATTTCTTTTAAAGAAGTCTATTATTTGCTTTCAGAAATCAAAAGATTCTTTGTTTTTTGAGTTGATATTTGCAAAGCAATTTAATTCCCATTTATTTGAAAAAGTCATAAATATTTGCTTTTTTATTTTCAAAAACTCCTTTGTTTTGTGAAAATTTCCTATAAAAGCATTTACATTTTTCAAGTTCAGTTTACAATACCTCACGTGCACTCACTCGATCACTTAATTGAATTAAGCCTTAAAACGTACCCTAATTTCAACACACTTTTAACCCCACTTGGGGAACAGTAAAAGAATTCTTGTAGCTAGGTAGTATTGGGGGGATAGGTGTTCCAATAACACCCCTCAGTTCTTACATCTGAGACATAGAAGTTGTCCAATTAGGGAGCTAAAATCTCTTAGTACTTTTTGGCGCGGTCACAACCGGTTTGTGGGAAGGCCTCTCCCTTAGGAGGGTTGAAGTCGCGAGGATGGTTCCGGAAGCCTGAGTGGAATACCGAAATCCATTCAGTAACCGAAGGGCTACCATTCGCAGTTCTCGGGATATCCCTGTATTGGGATATTGCGATCAAAGTACCAAACGGCAGATTTACCTTTTCTAGACGCATCATGAACGGAGTATCCTAGTAGCCTGTCTTTAGGATTGATTACCCGGTGTCCCTCCCGGTAGGGGGATATCTAGCCGTTGTCTCAACACTCATATTGTCTGACTTGGATTTCATCACCTTGCAGAGGATATCGTTTGTTTGAGTCACAATACTTTTAGTTAGGTGTTTGCATGATTCAACCCACCCTTGGTCTAGTTACACCTATTTTTTATAGAAGCCGTTTGCATGTTGGTACTCTGACCACTTGTTGCATTCCTCCACTTATTGTAACACAGCTGCTAGAATAAGTGCCTTTTTTAAGGATTGATTTTTTTTGGCCTGAGAGCCTTCTTTTTTCACTCCCCTTCTTGCACCCTTGGTTGCATTAGGGTTTTGAGTCTTTTATAGATATATCACCACCCGATACTTAAAACAAATTTTTTACACAAAAAACTTAATTCTCACCATTGAGAATTTTAGACGCTCTCGTCGTCTACAGGGCGAACTCCCATAGTTTAGTCCACTTGGCTCTCCACGTCACGGACGCAGAGCCCTCTCCCTTGATTCGACACATCGTCAATCAACTAGACAGTCATCCGATTCTGACACACCTCACTTCACATTTGATTGGGAGGTAGAATCCGAAAACCCCACAGAGTTACCACCAACCACCATTATGTCTGGAACACCATTTGATCCACTGTTTACCAGCACCATAGGTGAGACATCTACAGACCCTTCTGCGGTGGTGCCATCCATGGAGACTACCACCCCCCTGGGTATGCCCAATATGGGCAACACTCCACATTTAGGAATGCCCAACACAGGGCCATCTCCTGTTATAGGAATTCCCAACACAGGTCCACCACCTGTTATGGGCATACCCAACATAGGGGTCACACCCCCTTTGGTTCCCACAAACCCTATCCCAGGAATCCCCACTGCTATTCCTACCCCAAGTGTAACCCATGTTGCACTTGGAGGCGCTGGCCCATACCAGACTACACCTATTGGAGGGCACATACCCTCCATACCTAGCATACCTTTAGGTGCTACTGGACCCCACACCACAATGACTAGGCATATCCCAGTTCCAGTCACCACATCTGCTAGCTTACCATACATGGCAAGTCTGAACCTGCCAGACTTAGCTAGGCTCACAAATGACCCCATCAGACATGATCCTGCGTGGCCTCACATGCCCACTAAACTCCCCTTTGACATCCCTAAGTTTGAGGGTAAGACGAGTGAAGATCCCCAGAACCATATCATGTCTTTCCATCTATGGTGTTCCTCCAACTCCATAGTGGACGACTCTGTCCGCCTCCGTCTCTTACAACGCACCTTCACTGGCTCTGCAGCCAAGTGGTATATCGAGCAGCCCCATGGGATGCATGCCACCTTTACCTCCCTGGCCTCGACCTTCCTACAGTTCTTTCAGTTACCTGTCCGCTATGATGCGGGCGTCGAGATCCTACTGTCTTGCTGACAGAATACGGCCACCCACATCACTGACCATATTCATGAGTGGCGTCGACGCCGGAGCCTTTGCAAAATTAAGTTAGACGACCGTATCTTTTTAGATTGGTTTCTAAAATCCCTCCTCCCACTCATCGCGAAGGATGTGGCATCTGAAAGACCCCAGTCTGAAGAAGAGGCCATCCTCAAAGCCCAACAGTTTGATCTTATCTACGCCCAGTCAGGTTATCTATACACAATCATACCAGACGCCCCACGATGCGACTCTTCACGTAGCGATGCGCCGGGGGCATCTCATGCCGCCGATGGAATTATTGGCCAAATCACACCCCAAGCTAAACCTTTCAGCATGGTGAGCACCATGCCTGCCCCAAACCTCTCTAGGGCTACATCCGGTTCCGGAGCGACAACTTCTTATGCTCCAACAAACCAGACCCATCACATTCATGGGCCCTCTTGTCCACAACATTGCTATGGGCAAGCGCCATCAGCATATGTACCTCCTACATATTATAATCAACCTACCACACATACCCCCATGCAGTTCCCACAACAACAGATGCATTACCCACAATCGGCTGCACCAGCTAATATCGCACCTCCAACAGCTCAGGGGTACCAACAACCCCAACAGGCAGCTGGACCACCTCCAGCTCCACCTGCATACTACCCACCGCAACCTGCTCCCGCACTTGCGGCTCCCCAGAATCCCCCCAATGCTCAAGGGCATGTGTACGCACAACAACATCAGCCCCAATACCAAAATAACCAACGCAACCAGGGTGGGAAACCAAACCGCAGAAGAGGACGTAACCGTGGAAACAACCAAAACCATAACCAAGCTCCACAACCTACCCATCCTCCGCAAAACAATAATGCGGCGCCTGCTCATCAGAATCCTGATCGGCCACCTAAGCAAGCCAAAAATGCTAATTTACGAACAAACCATCCTTGTTCCATTTGCGGTGTCTATGGCCACTATACCCACGCTTGCCCACATCTGGAGCGAGCTCGACAACTATGGACAGATGACGCCCATCGTCAAGGGCAGGCGGCTCCTCAGCCGCCACCCAACCCTCCACCACCTCAACAACAGCCTTTGGTGCTACAAAACCCTTTTCCAACACAAGGGGTGGTGAACACTCATTCGTTAGCCCCCCCACAGGGCAATGTACAACCACAGCAAATCACTTACGCCGCTCCTGATCAACCCATGTTTGATTCAGGGACTCACCACTTATTGATGATGTCCACTGCCGACGTCAATATCCAAAACCGCCGGAACCAATATGGCCCTACCTCCGAAGCCCCCCCCGCCGACAAGGATACTAACGCTCATCCCACCGATCAGCCGTTACGGATACCACCTCTTCCACTTGATGGCGCATCTAAAGAACCTCGTTTTCCACTCCGCCGTATCAACAACAACCCCAATGCACGGGCTGCGTCAAATTACAACATCGTAGATGACTTAGCTCAATCTCCCGCAGCCATGTCTGCGTTAGAAGTCTTGAAAAACTGTCCTACTCAGCGCAAGAATTTACTTTCCGCCATTGGGGCGATTGACCCAAATGATTCGAAATTGATGACCTTTGATTTAGACCAGTCTGAACCACGTCTGCCTTCCACCATAGCAGTCCAAGTTTCTGTTTCTATCCAGAATCTTGTCATCCATCGATGTATCATCGACGAGGGTGCCTCCACATGCGTTATGCCCACATTTGTTTGGCAGAAGTTGGGATCCCCTACTCTCCAACAATCCACCACTGCATTGCGGTCCTACGACGGTCGGTCAGCTGAACCTCAAGGTTTACTACCCAAGGTCCCCGTCCAATTAGGTGGGAAAACTGTGCTCATTGACATAGAGGTCATTAATGCCCAGCTCGATTATAACCTTTTACTCGGCCGCAGTTACATGTACGCCATGAAAGCGGTCGCCTCATCCGTTTTTCGCACCATGATGTTCCCCCACGAGGGACGCGTGGTCAAAATCGACCAACTCACATACTATGATCCCAATGCCCCTGCAGCACCCGAAAATGTTCTTCCCATGATTGAACAACCAACTTCTAGTGCAACTACCTCCTTTGTCTCTTCTTTGGGACCCGGAATTTATTCAGATACACCAATGACCTCTACATTCCAGGCCATTCCACCACCGTCACCGGAGACCCAAGTCGCAAACCTCTGTACTCTTTCACAGAATACACAAACATCCGGTAGTCAACCACCACTGATCCCCAGTCACATTGGTGTTACACCCATCCACACCATCCCCTTCCTATTTCCTCCTTCGGGTGTAGTAAGCGCCCCAGTTATGGCTACCCTTAGTCTACCCGGGTTAACATTGGGATTACCCGTGTGGTATATTCCGCCTCCCGTTCGACCGCCGACACCAAACGTCATCCTCCAACCGGTACAACCTATTGTTACCACAAATCAACCTCCTCCTGGTGTCGCAATCCTTTCGTCGTCAACGAAACCTCCTCCTAGCCTCAATATCCCTTCGTCGTCAATGAATCCTCCCCCTCCTATCAAGCCCACTAGGGGCAGAGGTCCACAACCATACACTGCTATACCACCTCCTAAGGCAGTTAAACCCCCACCGGTGTTTCGAGCTCCCCCTAAATGCTCGTTGTGCGATGAGATAGGCCATCCAACTCATCAATGCCCACACTTACCAGCACTCCAAGATCATATGAACATGTTGGACGATGACATCAACATCCCAGTAGTTAGACTAGAGCCACCTCTACAGCCTCGCGACAAATCACTGCGAACCAACCATCCTTGTGCTATATGCAGTGTTTACGGCCACTACTCTCACCATTGTCCTGATCTACCTGACTATAGAGCAGCGTTGTACGAGTTAAACAACGTCGACTTAGAGATATCTCCTCCCCTCATCGAGGAGATCCACCCCCCGCCATCATCCTCGTCGGAAGAAGTCAATACAATATATATGATTTCAACAACCTTCAAACCAGAACCCCTTGATTTATGGTCTGACTACTTCAATACTAATGAGCAAATTTTGGAGACACTCACTGCACCCGACTACCCTTGGGATGATATGCATCATCGCTCGTACTTCCTCCCGGAAGCATCTACACCCACCGCATCCAACCAGCTATCGGTCGAATCGAAAGATTTCATACCCACTAAGGTCGATTGGTTAAAGGACCCCATCCCAGCACCGGATGCCTTTGAAGAAGGGAACATGTCGAACATTTCCCCCACTATACAGATAGACATTTCCACAACACCAGGGAAACCTGAGCTCATCTCACTGGGCACATCTTGCACTCAAGCAGAAACTCAGGCATACAAAAAGCTCTTTCAAGAGTTCCGTGACGTCTTTTCCTGGTCCTATACCGAGATGCCTGGTCTCGACCCTGCCATCATTGAACACCACATTGATACATGGCCTGAGGTACCCCCTGTTCGTCAGAAACAACGACCCATTCACCCTTCCAAGCTCCCCACTGTTAAAGCGGAGGTCGAAAAACTTCGCAAAGCAGAATTCATTTACCCTATTCCGTACACCACTTGGGTGTCGAACCCTGTTCCCGTCAACAAAAAGCAAGGCACCCTTAGAGTATGCACTGACTTCCGAGATTTAAACCACGCTTGTCCAAAAGACAATTTCCCCACACCATTCCTTGACCAACTCATTGATGAGTGTGCGGGCCATGAAGTCCTATCTTTCATGGACGGGTTTTCCGGATATAACCAGATTCACATCCGCAAGGAGGATCAGTACAAGACTGCTTTCACCACCCCATGGGGCACCTTTGCCTATTGCGTCATGCCATTTGGCCTTAAAAATGCTGGTGCCACTTTCTAGCGAGCCATGACCTATTGCTTTCACGACTTGGTCCACATCCTGCGAGTCTATCTTGACGACCTCACAGCTCGTTCCAGAAAACGATCAGACCACCTTAACGACCTCTGGCAAGTTTTCCTGCGTTGTCGCAAATATAAAATCCGCTTGAACCCACACAAGTGTGTCTTTTGCGTCCCAGCAGGCCGCTTATTAGGTTTCATTGTCTCCCAAGATGGAATCACTGTCGATCCCCTGAAAGTCAAAGCCATCTTAGAACTTCCGCCTCCTCGCACGCTCCGGCAACTCCAAAGTCTACAGGGGCGGTCCAATTTCCTTAGGCGCTTCGTTCCTGACTATGCAACCAAAGTTCACGGTTTCTTACGCTTACTCCGTACCCACATACCCTTTGTTTGGGATGAGCAAGCAGACACGGCATTCGAAGACCTCAAGAAAGCTCTCACACAAGCCCCCTTGATATCCCCACCGGATTTCTCTCAAGACTTCACCCTTTATGTCTCGGCATCCGAACATGCTGTGTCCGGAGTTTTGGTCCAAGAAAATGCCTCACACCGAGAGCATGTTATTTATTACGTCAGCCAGACCTTGTCTGGCCCACCTCTGCATTACCCATATGAGGAAATATTAGCCCTAGTTGTAGTCTTTTCCGTACAAAAATTGCGACACTACATCCTACTCAGTCATACCACGGTCGTGGCCGACTCCAACCCCATGGTTTATCTCCTCACTCGGCGGCTCCTACAAGGTCGTGTTGCTAAATGGGTCATTATCCTCCAGGAATATGACCTCACTTTCAGAACTCCCAAAAGCACTAAAGCCCTCGCGCTCGCTCACCTCATCACGGACCTTCCATCCTCTTCAACATCACCCGTTATCCAAACGGACCTGATTGACGAGCATATCTTCATCATTTCGTCTGACGACCCTTGGTACGGAGACATTTTGACTTAGCTTCGTATGCAAAAATTTCGACCACACATCGATCGTGATGGATGCCGTCGCATACGACACCACGCCCCCCGATACCTCCTGATAGGGGATGTACTTTACCGACGCGGCGTTGATACCATCCTACGCCGCTGTCTATCCCATAGTGAAGCAGAACAAGTCCTCAATGATTATCACAGCGGTGCCTACGGAGGCCATTTCTTCGGCATGGCAACCGCCCAGAAAATCATTCGGGCCGGTTATTTTTGGCCATCATTGTTTACTGATTGCATCACCGCAGTCAAGCATTTCCAGAACTGCTAGCTATTTTCCCCCAAATCAAGAACCCCCCCGCCCCCCTTCATCCAGTCATCACCGTTGGACCATTTTGCAAATGGGCCATCGACTTCCTCGACTGCAACCCCACGTCAGCCGGCGGTCACAAACACATCGTTGTGGCTGTAGATTATTTCACCAAGTGGGAAGAAGCCATGCCGACCTATAATTGCAAAGCCGACACTGCAGCACGGTTTTTCTTCAACCATGTTAGCGCTCGTTTCGGAGTACCACAGCAACTAGTCTCTGACCACGGCTCTCACTTCGAAGATGCCGTCTGGAAAGAATTATCAAACATGTTGAAATTTGAACACCATTTCTCTTCCGCTTACTATCCCCAAGGAAACGGCCAAGTCGAAGCGATCAATAAAATTTTGAAGACCATTCTCCAACGTACCGTAGACAAGCACAAATCCAATTGGCACCACATGCTCTTCCCGGCACTATGGGCCTACCGCACCTCAACCAAAACCGCCATCGGTTTTACCCCTTTCCATTTAGTTCACGGTGTCGAATCCGTCCTCCCTATTGAGTGCCAGATCCCAGCCTTACATATCCCCGTTGAACTCCTACCGGACACTTCCCCGATCGAGCAACGTTTACTACTCCTAGAGCAGGCCGATGAATATCGGCGCACAGCCATTCAAAACATGGAAGCAGGGAAACAACGATCGAAACTAAGTTACGACAAAAACGTCCACCCAAGAACCTTTTCTGAGGGAGACCTTGTCCTCGCTTACGATCAAGCTCATGATAAAACCGGGAAGGGAAAGTTTGTGTCTATGTGGCAAGGCCCCTATATCATACACACCTGCCTTGGGCAGGGGGCATACATTCTGACCGATTCAGAAGGCAATCCCCTACGCAACCCACGCAACGGGTTGTACCTTAAAAGATTTTACCCATAGAAAATATGATGGACACCATCGTCCATTTTAGTATAGGCATACTTTCTTTGTTCACAAAAAACTCAAAAAACCTAAATATTTGTTTTTCTTTGCATGACCAAAGATGGAACCTCTTCCAATCTACCATGTCGGTTTCGCTGATGGTGCAAGCTGTTGGTCTCCCAATATCGCCTCTGCAGCTTGGGTAATATACTCCCCTTCACATGAGTTAATTCACATTGACGGAGTATGTCTAGGCACCACTACCAATAATCAAGCTGAATACGATGCTGTGACCGGTCTCCTGGCCGCTGCTCTCCAAATGAGCATCCGTCACCTCAACGTTTTCTTGGACTCACAGCTCCTAGTTTCCCAGCTCAACAATGATTACCAGGTACGCGATCCCTGTCTTTTCAGAAAATTCCTACACACTACACAAATGGTTAGACAGTTTGCATCCATTTCATTCACACATGTCCCAAGACACCTCAATAGTGTAGCAGATAATATGGCCAACAATGTCCTCGACTGGCACACCAGTCGCATCACGACATATCCATAAACAAAATGCATCCACGTGCATAATATGTGCCTCCACGGGCATATCTATAAACAAAATGCATCCACGTGCATCACATGTGCCTCCACGGGCATAAAACAAACAACCAAATAATGCATCCACGTGCATAACATGAGCGTCCACGGGCATATATAAATCAACAAACATACTGCATCCACGTGCATAATAGGTGCCTCCACGGGCATATACAAAAGATAAAGGTGCATCCACGTGCATACACGACAATATATCCAAATATATATCCACACATATATATAAATCAAATAGTCAACATGTCATAAGTGCCCTCAGCACCCGATATACAAAAAATACATATGTCATACAAAAAATGTTTCCCCATATGCTCATCAGCATTTGGGGGCAGATACAGTATCGTCTACTCAGCTGGATCCCGAGGATCCTCAGGCTCCTCCTCCGGCTCCTCCTCCGAATCCTCCGCCGCTGGCCCCGCCGGGTCATGACGAGCCCGAACTCTCCGCTCTGTCAGCCCCGCTGGATCGTCCCGCAGACGTATCCTCCCCTGAGCCGGCCCTGCCGGATCATCCCGTCTATCATCCCTGTGCCTCGCCAGGAACACCGCTGTCCTCAACAGGAGCGACTGCCACTCAGGCGGCGCACCGAAACAACCCTGCAAAATACCCCGATCCAGGTCTCTCCAACCATCCTCGGGAAGCCCAGCTAGGATCTCGGCAAAAGTCTGTCGGACACCATCTATGGAGTCATCACGAGGGCCAACCCCTCGCCCACGAGCTACAAATCCTCCACCACGCGGAGGAGGTACAGGTACAGGTGGATGGGCGACCACCATCGCCCGCCCCTGCAGAGCCACGTAGTCAGGCGGTGGCACTGGACCCACATCTGCACAAAGCAAGTAAGCCATCACATACTATACAACAATAATCATCAATGATAAATCATACAGCATATGATATAATAAAACACAAACATACCGTCTAAACTCCAGGCCTGTCCTGGGGCACGAGGCATCTCTGGGTCACCTCGGTAATCCATGCCGGCATAGGGATAATCCTCAATCACCAGAGGCATCTGCTCCCACTGCTGATAAAAATCCTCCGTGAAGTAAGCACGGACACCACCGCCGCCACGAGGCATCATCTGCCCCCACCTCATCATACGAGGCTCACTCGGAAGACCAGCACGAATGGGTACCTGTGGCCGCAAGGTCGGCACCCGCTCGAAGAAAAAACAACATAAAAACGAGGCATAACAAAACTCGCCTCCCTCTCTAATGGCCTTGTCCAAATCTCTCCGGACACCAGCCAGGAACATCTGCGCCCAGGCATAATAAGTACCCTGAAGAACGGAATCCACCATCATCGTCTGCCCCCCAGACATACGATGTGGTGTAGCAGCACCCAGTATCCGTAGAACGCAAGCCCCAACAGCTCGCATATCCCACTCACGCAGGGATCGCAGACTAATAGAGCTATTTTGTAAAACAGCATCATCAGAACAGAAAGTCTGTAAAAGGTCCTCCATATCTATACCTGGAGGCAACCTCGGCATGATATCACCCACCTCACCCAAGCGAGGAAACCCAGTCAAAAAATAAACATCCGTGAGAGTGATCTCTAACCTCTCACCACCAATGATGAATGCACCCTCCGCCGGCACCCACCACTGCACAAGCCTGTTCAGGAGCCGTCTCACTGAACGTATAGGCGGGATCTGAGCGAACTTTAAAAGTCCGCTCATAGCTAGAGTTTGTCTCACCCCTGCATCAGTCTCAATCCTCAACATAAAATCACCATCGATCTCCCTCTCCCGCCACGAGGACTGTGCTCTCCTCAACATCCTGCCAGAAAAAACAGAAGAAATTTTTAGCCCCAGCATAAAAAATTTAGAAAAATCCCATCGCGGCTTTTCCACAAAAAGCCGCGATGCCCACCGCGGCTTTTCCACAAAAAGCCGCGATGCCCATCGCGGCTTTTCCACAAAAAGCCGCGATGAACATCGCGGCTTTTCCACAAAAAGCTGCGATGACCATCGCGGGATCCATGAAAAAACCCGCGATGAACATCGCGGATTTTGGCCGGACAGTCGCGATGAACATCGCGACTATCCCCCATGAACTCGCGATGAACATCGCGGGTTCCGACCTCACAGTCGCGATGAACATCGCGACTGTGAGCCTAGAACCCGCGCGGTTCATCGCGGGTTCAGCCCCGAAACCCGCGCGGTTCCACGTTGGAGAATCAACGTGGAATTTCGCGGCTTTCGGGGGCACGCCGCCAAACAAAAAAGACAAAATTGACAAGGTTAAGGGAAATAGAGTTACCTGCAACTCGCTGAATCGAAAACCAACGGTGAAATCTCCCAGAAATCGAGAAAAAGCTCTGACAGCTCTATCAAACTCGCACGTAACAATGACAAGTCATTTGGGCCCCACCCCCTATTTATAGAAATTCCACCAATTTTCCAACAACCATTGCGGTATCATACGAAGTCCATTTCTCAAACCGTTGGTACCGTTGGAATCAGAACCGCGAGAACTTCATGGAGGTTCCTTCCTTTTTCTGTTTTCACGGGGTCCATTTTTTGACCATTTTTTGGGCCTCTCTCGTGGCCTCGGTTTGCGTGCCACATCGGCCGTTCTCCGTTTTGGGCGTACCTTATATCACCGGATTCAGTTTTCCGCGCTCGTGATGACGCTTGAGATCATTTCTCGCTGTCACGTCCCAATTTTTAGGGCATTTTTTCCATGCCCCCTCGCCACCTCGGTTTGCGTGCCACATCGGTCGTTCTCCGTTTTGGGCGTACCTTATATCACCGGATCCAATTTTCCGCGCTCGTGATGATGCTTGAGATCATTTCTCACTCTCACATTTAGATTTTTTCGGGTCAAACATTTTTTCCATGCCCCCTTGTCACCTCGGTTTGCGTGCCACATCGGCCGTTCTCAGTTTGGGGCATGCCTTATATCGTCGGATCCAGTTTTCCGCGCTCGTGATGATGCTTGAGATCATTTCTCGCTCTCACCTTTCGATTTTTTGGCCATTTCTTCCATGCTCCCTCATCACCTCGGTTTGCGTGCCACATCGGCCGTTCACCGTGTCCGACAATCTTTATGTCACCGGATCCAGTTTTCCGCACTGATGACGATGCTTGAGACCTTTTCTCGCCCTCATCAATCCATTTTTGTTCGGTATAATTTTATCCCTTTTTCAGGCCGAGCAACCCCTTTCACGAAAAAGGCACTTAGGGAGTTTCTGTTAAGCTCTTTTCTGACTCCTAAAACAATGAAAAGATCGTCGAGCAATCTTGCTTCCTTTCATGCTCGCTAAACGTATCTGAAAGGGCGTCTACCTGGTATAAGTTTACCCCTTTTCCGGACCTCGTAGACTAATTACGAAAAAGGTATACTCTAGTTACATCGGCTAGAAGAGTACTCCATCCGCATCATTTTATGCTTTTTCGGGCCTTGGAGACTAAACTTACGAAAAAGAAACACCAATAGAGTCCACTTACCACTTTCAGACTCTCTAAACATGAAAGCAACCACGAGCATGAGCCGTCTTGGGCTTGCAAAATCCATAGGACCGTACCATTTCAGAGCACACTTTTATCCCTTCTTGGAGCTCATTAAAACTACGAAGAAGGAATCAATGGTGCCTCTTGGCGCTACAACAGATCATGTCTACTCACATAGCAGCTTCCCCATTTTGGTCGCCTTTGTTCAGAGTATTCTGCAGTATGTCACTCTAAAAACTCCCTCGACAGCTACCATCAGCAAACCCCCCCCCCCCCCCGGGAGTCAGTACATACGCTTCAGTCCCCAAAAAAGCCATGATCCCTGCACCTATAAGTCAGTTCCCTACGCTGCAAGGTCAACCATGTCATCATGCTTTGAACAAAGGAAGTCTGAGTCTACCCATTTTTTGACCCAGTTATTTCCCATCCCCGCAAGTATGTCGGTCCTACCATCAGTACTACAACACTTCATTTTTACACCTCGTGCTCCTATCAAGGAAACATCATTGCCTTGTTAGTTGCTGGTCTCCCTCTGTCGACAAACAACCACATTCATTCCAGAGGATAGACCTAGAGGTCCCTGTGTCTTGGACTCATTACCATTTATGATGAGTGCCTACGAATCATTTCGAGAGGAATCCTCAGTGCCTCTCCGAATGGTTGTTTCTCACATGCTCGACTTCAACACCTTGATCGCATCGTTGAGACTCGCACAGGGTATTGGTCCGTTCACTTATTAGTCGAAGACCCTGGATACCTCCTGACTCCTCCACATTTTAGAGTCTTCCTATGGATAACACCCGTTACACTTTTTCTATAGAGATCTGGGTTGCGCATGGCGACAGTATTCAGATTTGCCCCAGTTTCATACTCCCTTGAGTATACAGTTACATTATTTCTCATAAATAACTCATAGTCTTTGAGTCCCTACAGATGTTGGACACCTTCAGTTTCAGCAGTTCCTCAGTTATTCCAGTGTATCAGTCATTGAGATCCATTATCATCAGGCGTACATCCCAAAATAATGTCCCCCCTGGACCATTATGATGTACCAATATATTTCTTTATGTATTAGATCCCCCTTCTTGGGACTAATTGTTTTGTATAAGTCTTGATACGAGCATGGGAATGCCCGCCTCGTCCTTTATCAGAGATTATACCTCATTCATATTGAGGCCATGTAATATTTTTTGTTTTTGCAGCTTCTAAGGGTCGTGGCTCCAGTCTCCAACCGCTCTCTTCTCTCCCCTAAACCCCAGAAAAAAGGACAAAGAACTATGATGTCTATCGGCCATACGATGAGCTCCTACCCTCACACATCAGGGGGCAATCTGCTAACACCTAAAAAGTGCTCACTAGCTCATTCCCTTATTCACATGACCCATTTGTCCACTTTTCCACCATCTGAGCCTCTGAAACCAACAAAAGGTCACCAAAAGACCTTAGTACACCCCTTTTTCCATTAAAAAAGATTATTTTTCCAAGAAAATCATAAAAAACCCTCAAAAAGGGTCCAAATTCCCAAAAATATTAAAAAGGGAATTAAAATATTATTTTTATTCAAAAAAGGAAAAAGGAGGGAAAAGTACCTAAACCATGTTGGTCAATACCATTTGGTTTCCACAAAACCACAAATGGTATTTCCCACCACCAAAACCTATAAAAAGGTGGTAGGGGCTCCTCATTTCACATCCATCCATTATCTCATCCTTATGCTGCTGAAATCTCCCTTGAGCATTTTAGCCATTGCAAACCACATTGGAGAAGAGACCATTGGAGATTGGAGTTTCTCATCCTTGGAGCCATTCAACCTCGTCATTAGAGGTATTGATTCCGAAAGCACTTGCTTGCCCCATTCTTTCAATACAAATTCATTATTTTACATTATCTTGTTCTTGATTTTAAATTATTTTTGTTATTTGCTTAATATCTTTGCATAGATCCATGGTTAGTCTTGTTTAATTAGTTTATTGTTATTTATTTCCATTGAAACTACTGCTACTAGTTAGCAGGTGCCCATAGCACTAAGCCTGGTTGCAAAACCGGGCCAACAATGTTAAATCTCCAAAAGAGCTATGGGCCCACCTAGATAAAAGTTTTGGCAAGCAGGATGAAGGGATTGGTCCAAACCCTTTCAAGAGAAAGCAAAGTGATGCATTCACTCCCCTTGATGGTCTCTTAGATCATGAACCGGTATCATCTCATATTGAAGTTGTTGACAAAGAACTTGCAGATTCTCCACTCATGCTCCAACTTTCTTCTCTTTCTATGCCAGCTCACACTCTAGATATTGCAAAAGGTCCTAAATCCTCTCTTGCACCAGAGTCTGTTGGTTTGCATCATGATCACATGACTATTTTGGAGGTCAAAACAGCTATTGAAGGTAATGCATTCGCTTCTCTCCAGCTATCTCCTCTTTTATACTACTATATGATCATAATTCCATGATTTCAAAAGGTCATTGAAGAATATGGCCATTGTCATTCGCTTGAGATAATTTCTCATGCATCTACTAGTTTTGATCTCACCTCTCATGGTTCAAAGGAGATCTCAAGAAACCATGATTCAAGTCTTGTATCTAAATTGGGTTCTAAGCAATTACTGCTTGGGATAATTTCTCATGCATATGATAGTTTTGATCTCACCCCTGCTGGTTCAAAGGAGATCTCAAGAAACTATCTTTTAAGTCTTAAATCTGATTTTTATTTCAAGCAAACATGTAATAGTTATTTTTGGCATAATCTCACCCATGGTGGTTCGAAGGAGAAGACAAAATACTATATGCACTTTCACATATTTGATCCTACCTCAGCTGATTTGAATCACAGGTTCAAGGATCATTCTCATACTGTTGGATTTGTTCTCATCACATTCGATCTGAAGAGCAAGTACAAGCACATGCTTTTTGAGCATGATCCACTTCTTCCCAAGAAGAAGATACCTCCATATATATGACCAAGCATCACACCTGCTTGAGTTTGGAGCATTTATTTCTGTGTGTGCCTTACAGTCCATTTTTGAGGAGGAGGTATGTTTCCCATGAAATTTTTCCACTTCCTTGGTTTATTGACTGTTATTATTAATTGTATTGGGTGACCTTTGGTCTTAGCTACCACGGCCCAGGATGGATTAAGGGGGGGTGTTAGGATATTCCTATACTCCATCCTAGTCCCACCAGTATTTTGATTCTTTACATTTTCAGTCATGCATGCACTTTTAGGGTTTGCATGCATTTTGCATGCATCCCAGTCATCAGTCCAGCACCTAGCCCTCAGTTAGCCAGCCCCCAAGAGCTTCTCACTATTTAGTTTTATCCCTCCAGTTGCTTAATGTGCCCTTCTTCCTTGATTTTAGGAAGCAACTCGCCCTTCTTCACCTACCAGTCCATTTGTCTTTAGTTTATACTCAGTTACTGTCAGTAACAGTCAGTTACAGTGAGTTACACTCAGTTACACCTACCAGACTCAATTTGACTGATGGTTGACAGTTACTTGAGCATTGATGACTCCACTGATGATGATGAAGACTTCTAGTTGTGCTCCGATGATCATGAGGACACCTAGTTGTGCTCCGATGACACTCTATTGATCTTATGATCACTCTGAGAGGCTAATTCAAATTGCCACCTTGGGCATTCGAATCCTCTCTACCATTGTACTATTTATTTGTCCATATTGTGATTAATTAACTAGTGTGTGTGAAGTATTATTGCTTCTATCCAAGTTCTATTGTACCATATTATTTTGTTGCTCATTATACTGTATTGATTACTCTTCTTCTATTTTCCTGCTTAATCATAATTATTCTTGTGAGGTATACATCATCTCTTAGATCTGCTGTGAGGATTTTCACGGGCTGCTGGAACCTCAGGAGGCTTGAGCCAATTGTAAAGACGGGAGTAAAATTTTTGCAGGGAGGATGGCTTCTCTACCATAGACTAGGGTAAATGGGGAAACTCCTAAGGCATTCTTAGGGGTGACTCTATTTTCCCATTGAGCATTTGGGAGGGTTATATGCCAACTTCTCTAATTTTTAATAACGTTTTCTTAAGAATTCTAATGAGGTTCTTGTTTGCAGATTAAGCTAATCCATTTCCTTAGGGATAGTAATTGGCTGAATAGTGCAATTTAATTCCTTTCTCATAAACAAACTCATTTATTTTCAAAGATGAAAAATAAGGTGCATTATCAAAAACTAGGGAAATTGAAACCCCAAACCTGGTTATAATGTTCTCTTCTAAGAGCTGATAACTGCATCCTCATTAACTTTGCGCCATGGAGCGGCTTCCATCCATCTCATAAAATAATCCATGGCTGTAAGGATGTACCGATGCTGCAGTGAATAATTCAAGTGTATTTCTCCAATAACATCTATGCCCCATTGCTCGAATGGTTCAAAGATAATGACTGGCTGCATAGGTCCTGCTACTTTCGGCAATTTCCTAGCAATTCTTTGGCACACATCACAATTCCTAGCATAGGCACGAGCATCTCTGAATAGGGTGGGCCAATAATATCCAGCTCTAAGTATTTTTTGAGCTATGGTATCTCCAGAATAGTGTCCCCCAGCAGGGCCATCATGTAAATCCTTGACCACTTTATTTGCATCTTCTTTCTCCAAAAATGCCATCATAATTCCTTCTAAAGAGTACCCCATCAATGATTTGATAGGCTGCTAATTTCAAATGGAGTACCCTTCTTTGATTATAACTCCAGTGTTCTGGAAAATATCCTTGCTGCAAATAATGCACTAGGTCCCTATACCAAGATTCAGGAGTTGTGAAAATGGGACATACCTCCATCATATTCAATTCTGCTTCATTTTCCCAATTGAGCTCTTCATCAACTGGATGCTGAGTGAGTAATTTACATAACCCTTGACCCTTAATGATGGTGGTGGGTTTAAATTATAAATCATACTCTTGAAGAGCAGTGACCCAGTTTCCTCTTCTTTCTCCCAATTTTTTCTGAACGAAAAGAGATCTGACGGCAGGGTGAGGAACTATGAGTTTAGTTCTATTTTTAGAATATATGGCCTGAACTTCTTTACCGCTTTAAATACGACGTATGCTTGTTAGTATACAATAGGGTAGTTCAGTTCAGCGCCCTGCAGACCAGTGCTCATAAAGGAAATTGGGTATTCATCTCCTGATTCTACCTTTTATGTGAGCACAACTACGAGAAAGTCATCTGAAGCAAAGGTGTACATAATGAAATCCTTATCAAATTCTGGACTCCTTAAAGAAGGGGCATTAGCTATGGCCACTTTCATTTCTTTAAATGCAACTTTCTCCAAGTCTGTCCATTTGAACTGTACACTCTACTTTACCATTTGTTGCAAAGGTTTAACGGTCTGAGCGAAGTCAGGAACGAGCCTTCGAACAAAATTAATGGTGCCCATAAATGATTGCATAGATTTTTTGTTGTGGGGATTGAGAATATTTTTGATAGATTGCACTCTCTCTTGATTTATCGAGATCCGCTTCTTTGAAATGATATGACCCAAAAGCTTGCCCTCAAGAACAACGAAAACACTTTTCTTGTGATTTAAAGAATTACTATATTTCCTACAGCGATAAAAAATCTGCTTCAAGTGGAAAACATGGTCTTCTCTCTTCTTTGAGAAAACCGTCACATCATCTAAATAGACTACAACAAAATGACCATCCAATCCTCGAAAGAAAATGTCCATTACTTGCTAGAAAGTATCTCTTGCGTTTATTAAGCCGAATGGCATCCTTCGGTATGCAAAGGTTCCGACTTGGTACGGAAAGTGGTTTTGAGATGGTCTTCTTCTGCTACTAGTACTTGATTATTACAAGAGATACCGTCTAGTAGAGAAAACATTTCTGATCCTCACACCATCTGTAAAATTTTCTCCATTGGAGGTACGGGGTAGTTGTCCTTATCAAAAGCTTTGTTCAAGTTTTGAAAATCCACACACAATATTATCTCTCCCAACTTCTCCCGCACAAGAACTAGATTAGCGACCCATTCAGAATGTCGGACTTTAAAAATGATCTTTGCATCCAACAATTTATTCAACTCCTTTTGTATTAAAGGCTCAAGAGTCGGATGCATTCTTCTTAATTGTTGTTGGAATGGCTTAATGCCTTCCTTCATTGGTATTTAATGTTGAATAATGCGAGTATCATATGTTTTCAGATCTTCATAACTCCTTGCAAAGACATCTTTATACTGCTGAATTAGTTTGATGAACTTATCTCTCTCGCCTGGCAAGCAACATTTACCAAGATTGACATATTTTGGCTCGGTTTCTATACCTAAATTTATGAATTCGTGCTGAATGGAGGAGCTATTAGTTTTGACATTTGCCGGCCTTCTGAATTTACTCTGAATATCAACCAATCCTTCAAGAGTTCTCACTCCTTTGGGCATGAAGTTTCCTCGAATTGCATCTTTGCTTTGCAGATCTGAATCATGTTTCCCTTCATCTATAATGGCTTCCTGGAAAGTATATTCATTGGTTAAGAAACTGATGATCTGATCGTCATCATCAAATACTCTAAAATTCGTAATGTTGTCTGGGATGGATGGCCTGAAAATCAATTCAATAGAGCATTTGTTATTGGTAGCCACTAATCTGGAGGCGGAAGTGGCTAACAAATTAGCTGAAGCGTTTTGTAATCTAGGAATATAATTGATATTAAAAGCATCAAAGTGTGAGATTAAATCCCATACCTCAGACTTGTAACCCTTTAAATGTGGTGAAAGACAATGAATTGTATCCCTCACCTGTCTAACAACTATTTCTGAGTCACCAAAGACTTTCAAGTATTTGACATTTAAACCAATAGCCTTCTTTAATCGATGGACCAAAGTTTCATATTCAACAGTTTTATTAGTACATTCGAACTCTAGTCTACAAGATAAAAAGTGTTTGTTGGTTTCATGATCAACTAAAATACAACTAGCTCTGGATCCTTCTTGATTTTTGGAACCGCCAAAGTATAGAACCTATAAAACATTTTCTATTTTAACCAAGTTAGTATCACTATCACCTACGTCAGTGACTAATCCTACTATGTTACCATCAATATCATCATCCTGAGAAAATTGAAGGAGATCGGACTGTTCATCTGGTTCATGGATAACGTTTTCTAATTGATAATTACATGGTTCCATCTCTAAGAAATAATTTCCCAAAACTGAAGATGAGAAAGCTACAACTTCATTCTTTTCCTCTAACTGAGTTACGTTATGCTTCCTGTGAGGTTCTCTCAGTATTTTAATATGATTTTGTCTATTCCGGTATGGAAACCACAAGTGAGACCAGTCCGTTGCAAAATAACCATTCAGCTTCGTAGACCAGTCCCTGCTCAAAATAAAGCCATAATCCTCAGGGATATCCACTACCATTATATCAATAAATTGGAACACCCTAGGATCTGCTGACAAACTAATAAGCACATTTTCATTTCTCCAATAACTTTAACAACGGTCCTATCTAACTGTATGATCTAAGATGGAGATGGAATTAGATTCCCATTAGTCTTTTTGCAAATTGACAGTGGCATGAAATTTGAAGAAGCCCCAGAATCTACTAAACAATTATGCACATTATGATTGAAAATTTCGAAAGCCAACAGAAAAGGAAAAGTTTGGGATCTAGATTTTGTAAGGAACCTGCAACAAATAATTGATAAAATGCTCAATATATTGGATCACAGAATATTTTTATTGATCACGGGCCACTTCGAGGGAGCAACCTTCTTTGAGCAAGCTCAATACAAATAACTTCACGGTGCCTTCATTGTTCTCAACACAAACTTATATACTAAGTCTAGGCACCAATACCATGGGTAAATACCATGTGTCAATACAAACCATGTTCCAATACAAACTATGGATCAACAATTACTACGGGACGACATACAAAGCATATGCGTCCAACAATAATAATACAAACTATGGATCAACAAATACTATGGGACGACTTACAAAGCATATGCATTCAACAACAATATACTAAAAAAGTAAATAGAAGGATTGACATGGGTTCCTAACATCCCCTCTCCCTTATAAAAAAGCTTTGTCCTCAAAGATTTAGATGGGGAAATTGATGTAGAATCTAAAGGAGTGGTTCCCTTGTAGCATCCTCGGGTTGCATTCTGGGCCACTGATGCCTTTTGAGTTTTAGGTAGGATTTCTTGGAAGGATAGTGTTGGAGCATAGGCCACAGCTATGGTAAAGCTGCGAATTTTGAGGAACAAGCACTAAGTGTTGAGGGAAAGTGCTAATTTTGAGTAAGCACCAATTTTTGGCAGAAGTGAACGGTGCACAGTACGGCGCCAGATAGACGAGCTCAGCGCAGATTACGGACCGGAAATTGTGGAGCTCGCGCATACACACCAAAGGAGAGTGAATGTGTCCAAGTAGAAAGCTCAACTACCACAATAAAGGAAGTGAAGAAATAAAGGGCTCAGCTACCCTCATTAAGGCTAAGTACAGAAGTTATGGTTGCTCTGACCAAGGAAGAGCAACGGACCAAAGCATTGAAGGTGGAGGACAAGGAGCAGTGAACGAAGAAGCGATGCCCATACCCACAATCTGCGCCAAAAGTCACGGAACCTGCAGGAAGCGGCGATATGACTGCAAGCGGCACCTACAGTACACCTAGCCATGTCCGTGGTTAGGGTTTTTGGGGATTACTACTGGGAAAGGCCCACAGTTTTATAAAGGTGCGACCCTCAAGGCCACCTATATATATGTATAATTGTAAAGGTTAGAGGTTATTTAGCTAGCCATTAGATGTTTTAGACGTTAGAGGTTAGATGTTAAGAGAAGTGATAGTTGTAGAGCTAGTCACTGAGTTGCAGAAAGTCTCAGTCGAAGTCTGAGTCATTGTAATCTCTGTAGAAGAAGAGAGTATATTTGAGAGAAGGGATCCCAGTTGTGTGCGTGGAGTTTCCTGGAAAGATCTAAGGCTGCAGCTGTGTGCGCAGCAGGACTATGTAATTCCCATTCTGAGATAATATAAGATACAGTTCCAGTGAATGTGATTTACCCGTGGAGGTGAACTATATAAGTCTCGTTGTTATGATGTTGTGTTGTATGAATGCATGTTTATGTTTTACTATCTGTGTTTACATGAATGTTTCGTTGTCTTTATGAATGAGTATACAAAGGAAGTCCTCAAAGCTCCTTTAGAAGGTATTTCCGCGCACTATCGAAGGAGTCGATAAGAGCACTATCGCCGCAGCGCCAAGGAATGCGTTACTGCGCTGGGCGCGCAAGCAGAGACGATACACAGTGTATCGGGCGGAGGGGGTAATCGCCTTGTGCGCAGGAGCGGAGATATCGCAAAGCTAGGCTGGTACGAGTTTCAGCGCTGTCGCGCTAAGAGATCTACGGAAGGGTAAGACGTTCCGCTCTGAGGAATCCTCCCGGATGAGAGGGGAGAAGATTGCAGTCTCCGCGTCCCCAAGGTTAAGGAAGCCTAATTCCTTAGCCCCCCCATAGCCACTTCGGGTGAGACTTCGGGCTGCTGCGCAGCTCGTTGCCGAGAGGGCCAGTGCGCCAAGGGGTGTTTGTTGCTGCGCATCCTGAAAACCCGGGTCTTTCCAAAAAGTAGCCAACAAATGGTTCTGTTGACTTGTGACTTGTTGCTTTGAGACTTGTTATCCCGACGATGTGCGAGATTGTTGCACAAACTAGAGAAAGAGCGAGCCAACAAATGGTTTTGTTGCCTTGCGTCTTGTTGCCTTGAGACTTTCTCAGCCAACAAATGGTTTCGTCGTCAGCTTCAACCCTGTTAGTTTGAAGGAAATGCAGTGCTAGAATCCTACAGCTAAAGAAATTCAAGAGTGGTTTAATTCAAAGGATCGAGAGTTCGTTGAACGAGAAAATAGAAGCTCTAGGCTTCAGACAGAAGACTGGTTGCAGAAGCATATTTATACTGACCTTCACGAAATTTTCTTCGTAACATTTGCACTTGAGTTGCATGCGTGGATAGCCAAGCTAGCAAATACTAGACCCACTGTGCATGTTGATCAACCCGTCGTTTGGACGCCTTAGCTAGTTAGCATTTTGAAGCGGGTAGATAATTCTGTGTCCCGCGCAGAAGACTTTTGGTTGAACAGTCTGCTGGAAGGCTTCATCACCAAGTTTGCAGTAGATACGAGAAAGAGTTTCAGCGAAGCTGAGAGGAGCTTCTTCCAAGCACACAGGGGTAAATTCTTAAATTCTCTGAACTTATGGATTAAAATGCTTCTGTATGAAAAAGGAAAACTATGCATAGCTTCCGATGAATAGCATAGACAAGTAATGTCCGTAGATTATGATAGTGATCTTGAAGCTATTTGTTGTACTCGTAGTGGAAAACGCTATAAAGTAGGCCCTGACCAACATTATTTTGAGTCTAGCCCAGAAGATAGTCGAGCTCCTAGAGCGAGCCATATAGAGAGACAAGGGAGTACTCATATCCCTTATCACCCTTTTACACCGCAAAAGCCAGACGGGGTTCAGTATAACCCCGCAGTAACACCTTCTAGTAGCCCGCACGGTACTTCTAGTACCTCAGTTCCACCTTTGTTTAGCCATCCCGGAGGCAGTCCTACAACACCTCCACATCAACCTAGCGCAAGAAGGATGGGTGATGACATGAAGCTACCGACCTTTAGAGGAACAAGGCTAGAAGACCCTGAGCAACATTGGTTCCTATGTGAAGCCATTTGGACGATAAAGCAAATTAATGATGATGCTATTAGGCTGGTTCAGTTAGCGACCACACTAAGAGAAAGAGCCTTAACTTGGTTCATGAAGTACTCAGCAGCACAGAATACGACGTTTGCTGATGTAAGAAATGCTATGATTAGAGAATTCAAGAAACCTAAATCAGAATCACAGTGCATAACCGAGCTCAAAGACATAAAACAGTTACCTACAGAGTCAGTATGGGACTTTGACCAGAAGTTCAAAGCCTTGATAGATCAAGTAAGCTTTGAGTTTGCACCGCAGCAACATAAGGAATGATTCATTGCTGCGCTGCTTCCTCACATTAGACTTCCTTTGATGCAGCAGAATCTCACTACACAAGAACAAGCTCTAGAGATGGATATGAAACTAGAATCTTCACCAATTGCTGGAATAAGCAACGATGTTGCGCAGTTGCAGAACCAGTTAGCAAACTTAACCCTGCAAGTGCATGATATTAAGAAAGGCAAGGAAGTTAAAGAAGAAATTTGGTGTACAAAATGTAGAGCACAAGGTCATTCAAAGGACCATTGTCCCGTTTTCATAGAGTATATTGCGACTGGAGCACCTAACCCTTTACCACAGGCACAGGGGCCTTGGTGTGAAATCTGTAGAACTAGAGGTCACAGACCACAAGAGTGTCACTTATTGCAGAAATATGTACAAACTCCAAAGAATCTATATTGCAATTTCTGTAAATCAGTAGGCCATGATGAGAACAATTGTAGAGCATATGAGATCATGATAGAAAGAAAACATGATGTTTATAGAGTACAGTCAGAGGCACAAGGACCCACAGCAGGTCCACAGTACGACCAAACTCGCGAAGGCCGAGCAGGAAATTACAGGGGCCGCGGACGCGCAACAGATTTTGGTCGAGGAAGAGGACAGATCACTTGTTATAACTGCGGAGCTCAAGGACATTGTTGACTGCTTTTCTGGGCAGACCCGGGTTTTAATGAAGCGCAGCAACAAAACCCCTTGGCGCACTGGCCCTTTCGGCAACGAGCTGCGCGGCAGCTCGAGGTCTCACCCGAAGTGGCTATGGGGGGGTTAAGGAATCAGGTTTCCTTAACCGTGGTAACGCGGAGATTGTTCTGTATATCTTCTTCTTCCTCAAATATCGGCGGTCGGACCTTCCCGCAGGCCGCTCGACGCAGCTGCGTGGATTCCTTCCTAGGCCGGCCTACTGCGCGGTTTCTCCTCTCTAGCGCAGAAGGCAACTATTCCTGGCGTTGACGCGCTAAATACTTCCTTGCCCTTCGCATCCGGCGCAGTAACGTATTCCTCGCTCGCTGCAGCGACAGCGCGTTACTACTTCCTGGTACTTAACACTCATAGCTATCAAGAGATCTTTCCGACTCGCTTAAACAGTCACAAAGATGATGCAAAAGATGTTCACACAGGTAATGATCTTAAACAGTTATCATTCATGCAAATATTATAACAAGAAGATATATGTGACGCTCATCTCCTCGAGGAAAACCACATCCACGGGAGTTTTATATTTACCAGAAAATGATAGAGTTATACAATATGCTGCGCACACAGCTGCAGCCTTAGATCTTACAGGAAACTCCACGCACACAGCTGGGAGCCCTTCTCTCAATCTTGTCTCCTCTCTATGGAGATTACAAAGGCACAGACGTCGACTCAGACTGTCTGGCAACTCAGGGATTAGCTCCTCGGCTATCCGATTTCCTCTCTAGTTCTACGCACTGGGTAGAAAATACAGTGAAGGATAATCAACACATGATCTATCCTTTAGACTGGCTCTCTAACAGTCTAGCATCTAACTCTCTAACTCTCCAAAGGAAGGAACTGAAGGCACCTCTACCCATTACAATGATTCATATATATAGGTGGCCATGACGGTCACACCTTTACAAAACTGTGGGCCTTTCCCAACAGTGATTCCCAAAAACCCTAACCACGCACATGGCTAGGTGTACTGTAGGCGCCGCTTGCAGTCACGTCGCCGCTTCCTGTAGGCTCCGTGAATTCCGGCGCAGATTGTGGGTATGGGCGATCGTCCTTCGCCTTCAATGCTCTGGTCCGTTGCTCCTCCTTGATCCGAGCAACCATAACTTCTGTACTAAGCCTTTAAATGAGGGTAGCTGAGCCCTCTACTCCATCGCCTTATTTATTATGGTAGCTGAGCCACCTTCATTCTTCGATGACGTGCGCGCGAGCTCCGCAATTTCCGGTCCGTGATCTGCGCTGAGATCATCCATCTGGCACCGTACTGCGCACCGTCTCCTTCTTACCCAAAACTTAGTGCTTGTCCCAAAATTAGCACTTTCCTTCCATACTCGTGCTTTTTCCCAAAATTCGCAGCTTTTACTATAGCTGCGACCTTGGCCCCAACAGGCCCCCAACACTCACTTGTGGCTCGCCCTCGAGCCACTCGCACTAGCGCGTGGTTGTTTGATTTGCGCATCTGCTTTTGCTTGAATCTCCGCGAATGTTTTCTGCCACTTCGCAATAGCGGAGTCCAATTCCTCGATACACTCATCAGCTGTTTGCACTGTTTCTGCGGTCGTTTCGTCTTTAGTGAGTGTATCAATGATCTCCTGAGACTCGGTAATCTCTTTGATTTTTGTCTCAACCTGGCCAACGATTTCAGCATACTCATCCATGAATGGCTGAATGCTGTTGGTGAGCTTCTCATCTTCAGTTCTGAGCTTGTGCAGTTGCTGCTGCATTTTGCGCACTTCGCCCATTTTCTTCATCTTTGGCAAGCCTGTTAAGGACTTAGCTTCTTCATTCAGAACAGTGAGAGACTGTTCTGCAGCTTGCACCTGTTCTGATAGTCCCACTTTAAAAGGGAGGTTTACAAGCTCTGACCATGCTTCCATAGCCTGGTCCATCAGGTTCTTGGCTTCCTGTACTCGGTCTTTCATTCGTGTGGAAGCTCTGCTCAATGCTTCAAATTGTACCTGCGCATCATCCGTAATATGCGCAGCAACGCGAGCTTCTAGCTCAGCAATCTGGGTTCTATGGTCCTCAGCCATAGCAACTTTTTCTTGCTCCAGGGTTTTCACCCTTCCTCCAATAATTTGAACTTTTGCAACCAGAGGGAGGTCTGGTTGAATCTCGCAAGCCGGCAATTCCTGGGCAATCTCTTCTATTGCGTTTCTGATGCCGGTGTCTTGCGCCTCATAGAGTGCAAGCTTCGCAGAGATATTCTTATGACTTTCCTTCAGCTCTATCTCCTGCGATTGCAGTCGTTGGTTTGCCTGGAAAGTAGAGAGCTCTCTAGCTCTCAACTCAAGAGAAACTTTCTCCTGTACAAGCTGTAGGGTTTCTATAGGAATCATAGACAAATTTATTTCTACAGGTCCAACTGTGCTTACCTGTAGTTCAGCTAGAGGATCTGGAAGTGTCATGCTGGTAGGCGGAATATGTACGACAGTGTGCCTTTCTGTGAGTTCTTCAACTCGCTCATCAGTTGGAATTACTTGTGGCGCCTGCGAAGTAGATGCTGGCGCATGGGTCTGCGCAATCCTTCCTGCGAGACCTTTCAGTTCTACAAATTGTAAGTCTAGAGCACTTCGGATGTGAGCATGCATGTTCCTCATCTCACGAAATTGCTCTTTCAAGTATTTGTCGACCTCCGAGGGAATGGCCTCAGTGGGATGCGACACTTTCTGCTTCTTTGTAGCTGGTTCTGTTGAGCCTTCATCGCTTCTTTGCTCAGGGGCTTCCTTGCCCTTATCCTTTTCTTGCGCAGCGGCGGGTGGCATCGCAGGTGCGATGTCAGCTGCTGCTCTCCATTCGTCCGACCACGACTTAATGGTTTCTTCGACATCTTCTGTGGTCATCCTGTAAAGACCTAGCGCCCAGTCACCTGGAATGTCGCAAGGCCGAAGGTAGAGTTGATGGATGTCGGCAGTAAAAGCCAACTTTCCTTCATACAATGTGGCTGTCTCCCCGCTCAGCCTTGGCATATCTTGTATGGTATCTCGGAGGAGATAGTAGTACTCACAAAAGACAGCGCGATTCATCTTGCGCTTCGCGGGATTAGGGGAATCCCAGAGGTTGATGTAGCGATTGCCGGCAACCTCTCCTGCGCGGCGTGGGAGGAACTGAGTATTCGGGGGCTCCTTCCACCCGACGAGAGCGCATAAAATTAGAAGCCACGAAAAATGGAATGATTGGCCTGCATTGTCCTGCACATTCAGGCAATCAGCCAAAAAAGAATTCAGCAGGAAGAGAGACCAGTTGTACTGTTCTCCCTCCGCAGCTGCGATAGCGAGCTCGACGACAGCTCCAGTAACTTCTTTCGGTCGGCACTTTGTGAGAAGTCTGCCTGCAAGCAGACTCCCTGTGAAGCGAAGTGCCTCATCTTCTACTGTCGTGAGGTCATAAGCCCGACCTCCTCTTGTCAAGTTATATTTCTGGACCAGCTTTGCAGCCAATTTTCGGTCCTTCTCCTTTCCCACAAAATGGATATTGGGATCCTTACCAACCTTAGATAGACCGGTGATGCGGTGTATCAAATCAACATTTAGATCAATTGGCCTCCCGAGCCAAAGGTAACCTCCATGAACGCAGGATAGCAGTGTTTTAACGACTGCGTTCACTTCATTGCTACGCCCAAAGTGCGGTAGCTTCAACAAATTCAAGAGTCCAGGGCGCTCAAGATTTGCTGCAAATCCCTTCGGGACAAACTCGTCAACCTGCCTGGTGGGATTATGGACGATATCCAGATATCGATCCAACTGGAACTGAGGATATGTCTTATAGTCTCCAAGGTTAAAATCAGAGAATTTAACCAATGGAATGTTTCCCAATAGTTGGCCTTCTACCCGCACACTAGCCGGTAGTGGCGGTAGCGGAATTGGATACTTTGCATTCTTCGGAATCTGTACATCCGGTGCATCATCTGGACGCGGCGGAATATAGTTCACCATAGACGCAAGCGGCTCTGGAACAGGTTCCTCCGGCTGCTGCTGAGATGCTCTTGTGCCTGGGGATGTTCTGGGATCAGTAGCACCGGGGTGTACGTAGGTCGAAGCCGTCACCGGAGTGGCCATGCCGAAATCTAAGCCTCGGCGCAGAAATTGATGAACAACTTCTTCAGTTGATAAGTTCTCCGTTGTGAACCAATGTAAATAACAAAACTCTGGACAGCAAATGGCGGAACTGCGTAGGGTATAGACGCTGAAAACAAGGGGAAATACTCTGCACACTCAGCTCTGAAAACAATACTTTGGGTCTTCAAACACAACTATGCAACTCGAGACAGTAACCTGAAATTGATACAAGTGTGAGGTATTTATAGCCAGCGGGGATAGTAAATGCGACCAAGTGGGGTAACGTAGCTATAGGCGGCTACAGATGAGTTGACAACACGCTATCCTCCTTGCCGTAGCGGTGCATTTAGTGTGATTGACGGGTTCTGACAGCCTTCCGGGAGAAGCTAATGCTTTCGGCGCCTGAGTTAAATGCAAATCTTTCGGGGATTAAGCCGAATCCGTCGGAAAGGCTAGACTTAAATAGCGGCCTTATCCTTCATTTATTCAAACGCGGCTACATAACTGCTGTAATTCAAAATTTCCGGCGGGTCATTTCAACTTAGGAAACTGTGCCTCTATGGGTCCATGACAAAATTTTTTTTTTTTTTTTTTTCAAGCGGCAACAGAAAGGGAACTCCGCAGGAGCGATAGTTCCATGGTCCAAAACAAAACTTCGCCAGAGTGCACCGATAAGCTCTCTTCAATCAATTTTTATTCAGGATGCGCGGATATTTCAAGGAACTGCGCAGGAAGCTGGAAACTGAGGGTGTGTCGCAGCTTCCGTGTAGACTGAATGCGATGTCTCTTTCAACTACACTGGGCATCTGCATTCTTGAGTAATATATTATGTCGACAGGGCGGAGTGGCCGTCGCAATAAAGCTTAAGCCGACTCCCGTTTATCATTGTAGGTAGTAGTTCTCCATTCAGCTTTGCAAGCTGAACTGCGCCTCCGTCTGTTATTTTTATTATCTGAAAAGGACCTAACCAATGCACACGAAACTTGCCTGGAAACTTGATGAATTTACTATCATAAAGGAGTACCAAGTCTCCTTCTTCAAAGTGCTTATGCTTAATGTGCCTGTCATGCCAAGCTTTCTGTCTTGCCTTCTGTACCTGTTGATGAAATCCGGCCAAAAGTCTGTCTTCTTCTAAGGAAAGCAGTTGCGAAAGTCTTTCATTCATAGTGTCAGGATCTGCCATTTCTTTAATTTGCGCAATTTGGAGACTGGGAACAATGTATTCCATGGGCATAACTGCTTCTTGTCCATACACCAAGCTGAAAGGTGTGTGACCTGTTAATTTCTTGCAAGTGGTTCTGTAAGCCCATAATACAGCTGTGACTCTAAGGTCCCAATCATCTCTTTGTTGATTACATACTTTTGTCAGGGCATTCTCAAGAATCTTATTGAATGCTTCCACCGTACCATTAGCTTGAGGATGGTAGGGTGTACTCTTATGATGATTAATTTGAAATTCTTCAGTAAGGGCCTCTATAGTCTCATTGAGGAAATGTGTACCTTGATCACTCATGAGGATCACTGGGCATCCAAACCTAGTGATAATGTTCTCGAAAATGAACTGCGCGGCAGTAGCGGCGTCACAGTTCTTAACTGGCTTCGCCTCAGCCCATCTGGTGAGGTATTCAGTAGCTGTAATGATATATCTTGCGCCAGTTCTTTTTCCTGGTGGGTTAATAGGTCCTACAAAGTCAATAGCCCATTTATCAAAAGCACGCAGTGTGATCTGGGGTCTTAGTGGCATTTCATCTCTCCTTGAGGGTTTTCCTGTGCGCTGGCACACATCGCAACATTTACAGAATTCCTTAGTATCCTTGTGCAATGTCGGCCACCAAAGTCCTGCGGCTAATATCTTCTGCGCAGTCGGCTTTCCTGCGAAATGGCCTCTTGCGGTACCTGAATGCGCTTCTGCGATGATAGAGCTCTTTTCATGTGGTAAGATACATCTGCGCAAAATTTCGTCAGGGCCCAACTTATAAAGCTGTCCTGCTATCAAAGTGAAATCTGCGGCTCTAACAACAAGTTGCTTTTTCTGCTGGATTGTAAGCTCAGCCGGCGCTTGTCCGGTAGTGAGAAACTCAAGAATATCAGAATAATATTCGTCTGCTGCTTGGATATAAAAAAACTGTGCGTCAGGCAGATTGTCCTCCAGACTCGTAGGTTCCTCTCCTGACTCTATTCTGGATAGATGGTCAGGCCCTGCATTCAATCTGCCTGGCTTTACAATAACCTCAAAATCATACTCTTGAAAGAGCAGTAGCCATCTGCAAATTCTTCCTCCTCAAACTGGTTTATTGACCAAATATTTCAAAGCAGAATGATCAGTATACATTTTAAAGTGAGCTCCTAACAGGTAGTGTCTGAATTTCTGTAGGGCATACACCATAGCTAGTCCTTCCCGTTCTGTAGTGGTGTAGTTCTTCTCAGCTGTAGATAGCTTTCTGCTGGAGTAAGCAATTGGGTGGTCAATACTTCCTTCTCCAGACTGTGTAAGCACGATTCCTAATGCTATGGAAGAAGCATCAACATGAACATGAAAAGGTTTTCTCCAATCCGAGAAAACTAGAATAGGCGCTGTGATCATCTTTTCTTTAAGTGTGTCCAAGCTCTGTTGGCATTCTTCTGTCCATTGGAACTTCGAATCCTTCTTCAGCAATCTTTCCATAGGCGTTGTGATCCTTGCATATCCTTTGATGAATTTTCTGTAGTATCCTGTATGTCCCAATGTAGTGCGCAATTGCTTAACTGAGTTGGGCGCAGGTAAATTAGCAATGATGGCAACCTTCGCAGGATCCATCAGGAGTCCTTGTCTGCATACAATATGTCCCAACAAAATACCAAAGGGCGCACAAAATATACATTTTTTCAAGTTAAGGGAAATCTGATGCTGTCTACATTTTTCTAGCATCATGCACAGATTCGCAATATGGTTCTTTAGTAAACCAAATACAGTCCAGTCATCAAAATAGACTTCTAAAAACTTGTGGATAAATTCTTTAAAAACAGCAACAACGACTCTGGAGAAGATAGCAGGTGCGTTTTTAAGACCAAAGGGCATTACCGTATACTGGAATGAACCCCATTCAGTTGCAAAAGTAGTCTTGTGGCGGTCATCCGGATGGATTCTGATCTGATGATATCCCGAGAATCCATCAGTGAAGGAGTAAGCCTCTTGTCCTCCAACATTATCAAGTACTTCATCTGTGAAAGGAGTGGGAAATGGATCGTGCGCTGATGCATCATTGAGTTTGCGCAAGTCGACACAAATTCTTATTTCACCTTTCGTTTTCTTTTCTTGGACCACCATAGGACTAATCCAATCGCTTTCCTCTACTGGCTCAATAATACCTGCTGCAAGCATCTTATCAATTTCTTCTTTGACTTTTTCTTTGTAGCGCGGGTTCAACCTGTATGGGCGCTGCTTTACTGGCTTGGCATCTGGTTTCAGAGGTATGCGCATCACTCCTAAGTCTCCTAGGATGCCTTTCATTTCTGTGAACTTGGTAGGAAAGATATCCTGGTAGTCACGTAATAAATCTGAAACATGCGCAACAGTTTCATCATCCCAATAATCTCCTATAGAAGCAAACTTTGGGTCAGCTTCTATGCCAATGTTAACTTTCTTGAGCTTGACGTGTTCTGTGATGGCAGGAATATCAAGCTCAGGACCTTCAATATTGCGCGTCCCTTCTGATTCTGGGATATTGATGTTGCGAGGATCGTCCTCCTCATCTTCAGCGGTGAAGTTATAGCATTCCAGGGCATGTTCTATCTGGACAGCCCAATCTGGTTGGGAATATTCTGTTACTAGACCTGGTTCAAATACCTTCTTTTTAATACACTTCAGAGCCTGATCAATACTTGGATGCTCTGACTCAAAGCTGAATGTAAGTTGAAAACTTTCTATCATAAGAGCCCAAGTAAGAGTGCCTTTGCGCAATTCTATTTCAGTATACCAATTCCTTGGAATTGTATCCAATGTGTGGATGAATTGGTGAACCCACTCATCTTCCGGAATATCTGACCATTGCTGAATACATGCTTCAATGTGTGACCTGGGGTCACTCTGTCCTTCATATTTGCGTAGCGCTTCGGCTGTGGTGTCCTGAAATCTGCGCAGTATCAATCTGCGACAGTCTTTCCATGTATGAATATTCTCCTTGTGCGCAATCCACCATCTTGCGGGTGTAGCGCGCAATGCTATATCTAGTGCCTGTATGCGCTGCGGTTCTGGAAGCTTTTGTTCATATTCCTGTATGAATTTAGTTACTTCAGTTAAGCCATCAAAAGTTGGAGTATCAATTAATTCTGTGCCAATCCATCGAATGGATTTAGTCATCATGGCGCAACGTCTTGCAGAAACCTCATGTAGACGATTCTGCCAGTTTTCCAATCCTGCATCTGAATCTGATGTGCACGAGCTATCACATCGCCAGCTGATATGGCCGTCTGCTGTGGGGTTGACATAGTCACTGTGGTTAGTGGTCATCTGGTGCAAACTTTCCATGTGGCGCGCTTCCTCTTCTGCACGAATGGGTTCTATATATCTTGGTCCTTGAATAGGATCAAGAGGTGCGATGACCCTGATCTGGTCATCCTCAAAGGTCATCTGTCTTTTCTTCAAGTTAATGACAGCCAAATTATCAAATGCCCAGTCTATTCCTAACAGCGCTGGGTATGGTCTACTATCATCCATAATTTTGATTACTTCAAAATCTGCAGAGCTTCTTACTCCTTCAATATCAATAGGTACATTGGGTAATCTGCCCAATGGAGAGACTCGTTGCTGATTTGCGAGTCTTAGCTGGATAGGGGATCTTGTAAGCTGAGGGCTTCCCATCTGTTCCCATGTCTGCATAGTGAGAACATTGGCTTCTGAGCCCAAATCTAACATGACTTCGTCCATTTCAAATGCTCCAATCTGCGCTCTAAGCCTCATCTCTTTTCCAGTTCTAATGTGATTCCTAATCTGGTGAACAGCACGCTGTGGTGTGTTCGTCGAAGCAGAGTGTTGGCACCGATCCAACAGGTGTTGAAGTTCTAGAGTTGCTTTTTCATTGCGCAACAATTTTAAACATTGTCGCAGGAATGCATGGACACTGCCTAGTGCATGCTCCTCCTCATCATCATCATCATCATCATCATCAGGCCTTCCAGCTGTAGTGGCCTGTTCTTGCACCAGGTTGTCTTGTCTTAGCGCTTGCGATCTAATATTGTTCTGCGGAATTGCGGCAGAACTTGAAGCTCTCGGATCTGAGAAATACTCTTGAGCTTGCTTAAATGCTTCTTTTTGCTTCTGCAGGTTAAGTGGGGCTGGTTTAATGTTAGCGCGGCGCACCCATTGCGTCGCTTGCTTTCCCGTTCCCATCTCTTGCGCACCAGTGGTTGGTCCACTGCGTGTCACTATATTAACTGTAGGGTCCGGTTCTCTTTTTTCTGCTCCAATCAACTGAATATTCTGATTTACCTGTGGTGTCTTTGCTTGCATCTTAGCCTGTAACTGAGGGCATTCTTCAATGATATGGTCAGAATATTTACAATACCTGCAGAGGGTTGTAGGATTTTGGCAATCCCTAGCAAAATGACCTTGTTCTCCGCAATTATAACAAGTGATCTGTCCTCTTCCGCGACCAAAGTTTGTTGTGCGTCCACGTCCTCTGTAATTTGCTGCTCGGGCGTCCCGAGTTTGGTCATAAGGTGGACCTGCTGTGGGTCCTTGTGTCTCTGCTTGTACCCGATAGACATCATGCTTTCTTTCTATCATAAGATCATATGCTCTACAATTGTTCTCATCATGACCTACTGATTTACAGAAATTACAATATAGATTCTTTGGAGTTTGTACATATTTCTGAAGTAAGTGGCATTCTTGTGGTCTATGACCTCTAGTTCTGCAGATTTCACACCAAGGCCCTTGTGCCTGTGGTAAAGGGTTAGGTGCTCCAGTTGCAATATAGTCTATGAAAACGGGACAATGGTCCTTTGAATGACCTTGGGCTTTACATTTTGTGCACCAAATTTCTTCCTTAATCTCCTTGCCTTTCTTAATATCATGCACTTGCAAGGTTAAGTTTGCTAATTGGTTCTGTAAATGCGCAACATCGTTGCTTGTCCCTGCAATTGGCGAAGCTTCTAGTTTCATAGCCATTTCTAGGGCTTGTTCCTGAGTATTGAGATTCTGTTGCATAAGGGGAAGTCTAATGTGTGGAAGCAGTGCAGCAATAAACCATTCTTTATGTTGCTGTGGTGCAAACTCGAAGCTTACTTGATCTATCAGGGCTTTGAACTTCTGGTCAAAGTCCCAGACTGATTCTGTAGGTAACTGTTTGATGTCTTTGAGCTCTGTTATACACTGTGATTCTGATTTAGGTTTCTTGAATTCTCTAATCATGGCATTTCTTACCTCAGCAAGCGTCCTATTCTGTGCTGCTGAGTATTTCATGAACCAAGTCAAGGCTCTTTCTCTTAGTGTGGTTGCTAACTGAACCAGTTTAACAGCATCGTCATTAATTTGCTTAATTGTCCAAATGGCTTCACATAAGAACCAGTGCTGCTCAGGGTCCTCTATCCCTGTTCCTCTAAAAGTTGGTAGCTTCATGTCATCACCCATCCTTCTTGCACGGGTTTGAGGTGGAGGTACTGTAGCAGTGCCTCTGGGATGGTTAAACAAAGGTGGTACAGAGGTACTAGAAGTAGCGTGTGGGCTACTAGAAGGTGTTACTGTAGGATTATACTGAGCTCCGTCTGGTTTTTGCGGTGTAAAGGGGTAATAAGGGATATGAGCACTCCCTTGTCTTTCTATATGGCTTGCTCTAGGGACTTGGCTATTGTCTGGGCTAGACTCAAAAGGATATTGGTCAAGGCCTACTTTATATCATTTTCCACTACGAGTGCAACCAATAACTTCAGGATCACTATCAGAATCTACGGACATTACTTGTCTATGCTATTCATCAGAAGCAATACATAGCTTTCCTTTTTCATACAGAAGCATTTTAATCCATAAGTTCAGAGAATTTAAGAACTTACCTCTGTGTACTTGGAAGAAACTCCTCTCAGCTTCACTGAAACTCTTTCTTGTATCGACTGCGAATTCGGTAATGAAACCTTCCAGTAGACTATTCAACCAAAAGTCTACTGCGCGGGACACAGGATTGTCTATCTGCTTCACAATACTGACTAGCTCAGGCGTCCACGTGACGGGTCGATCAACATGCAGCGTAGGTCTAGAATCTGCTAACTTGGCTATCCAATCGTGTAACTCCAATGCAAACGTAACAAAGAAAATTTCGTAAAGGTCAGCATAAATATACTTCTGTAACCAATCTTCTGTTTGAAGCGTAGGGCTTCTATTTTCTTGTTCAGCAAACTCTTTAGCCTTTAAATCAAACCAATCTCCAATTTCTTTAGCTGTAGGATGCCAGTAACACATTTGTTAGTTGAGCAAGTCTCAGTGTAACAGAACCTTATGTTGTCTTCAGCAACAGTCTCAGATGTCGCGTGACTAGTAAGTCTTACAGCAACAAGTCGCAAGGCAAAGGAATCATTTGTTGGCTCAATCAACAGGGTTCAAAGCCATGGAAGTAATGTGATCAAAAAGTCATAAGACAACAGAACCATTTGTTGGTCACTAGGCAACGGAACCATTTGTTGACTCCTCAATCTCGCGCGTCGCCAAAATAACAAGTCTCATTCGCGCGGCAACGGAACCATTTGTTGACTCCTCAATCTCGCGCGTCGCCAAAATAACAAGTCTCATTCGCGCGGAAACGGAACCATTTGTTGACTGCTTTTCTGGGCAGACCCGGGTTTTAATGAAGCGCAGCAACAAAACCCCTTGGCGCACTGGCCCTTTCGGCAACGAGCTGCGCGGCAGCTCGAGGTCTCACCCGAAGTGGCTATGGGGGGGTTAAGGAATCAGGTTTCCTTAACCGTGGTAACGCGGAGATTGTTCTGTATATCTTCTTCTTCCTCAAATATCGGCGGTCGGACCTTCCCGCAGGCCGCTCGGCGCAGCTGCGCGGATTCCTTCCTAGGCCGGCCTACTACGCGGTTTCTCCTCTCTAGCGCAGAAGGAAACTATTCCTGGCGTTGACGCGCTAAATACTTCCTTGCCCTTCGCATCCGGCGCAGTAACGTATTCCTCGCTCGCTGCAGCGACAGCGCGTTACTACTTCCTGGTACTTAACACTCATAGCTATCAAGAGATCTTTCCGACTCGCTTAAACAGTCACAAAGATGATGCAAAAGATGTTCACACAGGTAATGATCTTAAACAGTTATCATTCATGCAAATATTATAACAAGAAGATATATGTGACGCTCATCTCCTCGAGGAAAACCACATCCACGGGAGTTTTATATTTACCAGAAAATGATAGAGTTATACAATATGCTGCGCACACAGCTGCAGCCTTAGATCTTACAGGAAACTCCACGCACACAGCTGGGAGCCCTTCTCTCAATCTTGTCTCCTCTCTATGGAGATTACAAAGGCACAGACGTCGACTCAGACTGTCTGGCAACTCAGGGATTAGCTCCTCGGCTATCCGATTTCCTCTCTAGTTCTACGCACTGGGTAGAAAATACAGTGAAGGATAATCAACACATGATCTATCCTTTAGACTGGCTCTCTAATAGTCTAGCATCTAACTCTCTAACTCTCCAAAGGAAGGAACTGAAGGCACCTCTACCCATTACAATGATTCATATATATAGGTGGCCATGACGGTCACACCTTTACAAAACTGTGGGCCTTTCCCAACAGTGATTCCCAAAAACCCTAACCACGCACATGGCTAGGTGTACTGTAAGCGCCGCTTGCAGTCACGTCGCCGCTTCCTGCAGGCTCCGTGAATTCCGGCGCAGATTGTGGGTATGGGCGATCGTCCTTCGCCTTCAATGCTCTGGTCCGTTGCTCCTCCTTGATCCGAGCAACCATAACTTCTGTACTAAGCCTTTAAATGAGGGTAGCTGAGCCCTCTACTCCATCGCCTTATTTATTATGGTAGCTGAGCCACCTTCATTCTTCGATGACGTGCGCGCAAGCTCCGCAATTTCCGGTCCGTGATCTGCGCTGAGATCATCCATCTGGCACCGTACTGCGCACCGTCTCCTTCTTACCCAAAACTTAGTGCTTGTCCCAAAATTAGCACTTTCCTTCCATACTCGTGCTTTTTCCCAAAATTCGCAGCTTTTACTATAGCTGCGACCTTGGCCCCAACAGACATTATGCAAGGGATTGCCAAAATCCCACAACCATCTGCAGATACTGTAAATCTTATGATCATATCATTGAAGAATGCCCTCAGTTGATGGCCAAGATGCAAGCAAAGACGCCACAGGTTAACCAAAATATTCAGTTGATTGGAGCAGAAAAAAGAGAACCAGATCCTACAGTTAATATAGTGACGCGCAGTGGAACAACCATTGGTGCGCCAGAGTTGGGAACTGGAAAGCAAGCGACGCAATGGGTGCGCCACGCTAATATTAAACCGTCTCCGCTCAACCTGCAGAAGCAAAAAGAAGCATTCAAGCAAGCTCAAGAGTATTTGTCAGACCCGCGAGCTTCAAGTTCTGTCGCAATTCTGCATAATGATATATGATTGCAAGTGCTAAGACAACAGAACCTGGTACAAGAATAGGCCACTACATCTGGAAGGCCTGATGATGAATAGGATGCACTAGGAAGTGTCCATGCCTTCCTGAGAAACTGCTTAAAGTTGTTGCTCAATGAAAAAAGCAACTATGGAACTTCAACACCTATTGGATAAGTGTCAACAATCTGCTTCGATGAATACACCGCAGTGTGTTGTTCACCAGATTGGGAGTCATACTAGAACTGGAAAAGAGATGAGGCTCACAACGCAGATTGGAGCATTTGAGATGGACGAGGTCATTTTGGATTTAGGCTCAGAAGTTAATGTTCTCACCATGCAGACATGGGAACAGATGGGTAGCCCTCAGCTTACAAGATCTCCTATCCAGCTAATACTTGCGAATCAACAACGAGTTTCTCCATTGGGAAGATTACCCAATGTACCTATTGATAGTGAGGGAGTAAGAAGTTCTGCAGACTTCGAAGTAATCAAAATTCTGGATGACAGTAGACCATACCCAGCACTTTTAGGCATAGACTAGGCATTTGATAATTTGGCTGTCATTAATTTGAAGAAAAGACAGATGACTTTTGAAGATGAACAAATCAGGGTCATTGCACCACTTGATCCCCTTCAAGGACCATGGTATATTGAACCCATTCAAGCAGAAGAAGAAGCGCGCCACATGGAAAGTTTATACCAGATGACTGCTAGTCATAGTGATTATGTCAATCCCGCAGCAGACGGCCATATCAGCTGGCGATGCGATAGCTCATGCACATCAGATTCAAAAGCAGGACTAGAAAACTGGCAGAATCGCTTACATGAGGTTTCTGCAAGGCGTTGCGCCATGATGACTAAATCCATTCGATGGATTGGCATAGAATTGAATAACACTCCAATCTTTGATGGTTTAACTAAAGTAAGTGAATTCATACGTACCTATGAACAACAAATCCCAGATGAGCAGCGCATACAAGCATTGGATGTAGCATTGCGCGCTACACCCGCAAGATGGTGGGGTGCGCATAAAGAGAATATTCACACGTGGCAAGACTGTCGCAGATTGATACTGCGCAGATTTCAGGAAACTACAGCAGAAGTATTTCCCAAATATGATGGAGAGAGTGACCCCAGGTCACACGTTGAAGCATGTATTCAGCAATGGTCAGATATTCCAGAGGATGAGTGGGTTCACCTATTCATCCACACATTGGATACAGTTCCAAGGAACTGGCACACTGAAATAGAATTGCGCAGAGGCACTATCACTTGGCCTCTTATGATGGAAATTTTTCAACTCACTTTCAGCTTTGAGTCAGAACATCCGAGCATCGATCAGGCTTTAAAATGTATTAAAAAGAAGGTATTTGAACAATGTCTGTTACCTGAATATTCTCAACCAGATTGGGCTGTCCAGATAGAACATGCCCTGGAATGATATAATTTCACCACTGAAGAAGAGGAAGATGATCCTTGCATCATCAATATTGCGGAGTCAGAAGGGATGCACAAATTCGAAGGCCCTCAGCTTGATATCCCTGCCATTATAGAACACATCAAGCTCAAGAAGATTAACATTGGTACAGAAGCCGAACCCAAGTTTGCTTCTATAGGAGATTATTGGGATGATGAAACTGTTGGCCATATTGCAGATTTATTGCGTGACTACCAGGATATCTTTTCTACCAAGTTTACAGAAATGAAAGGAATCCTAGGATATTTAGGAGTGATGCGCATACCTTTGAAAGCGGATGCTAAGCCAGTAAAGCAGCGCCCATATAGGCTGAACCCGCGATGTAAAGAAAAGGTCAGACAAGAAATTGATAAGATGCTCGCAGCAGGTATTATTGAGCCAGTAGAAGAAAGCGATTGGATTAGTCCTATGGTGGTACAAGAGAAAAAGGAAAAAGGTGAAATAAGAATCTGTGTGTTAGGATATTTAGACACTTACGAGTTAGTTAAGATCAACTTGTGTAATATATCCGTTAGGGATAGTGTGTTTCTTTAGTATGCATTTGTAAATACTTAATCCGATGGTCACGATATGCTTCCGACATAGAGTGATCCGACGGCTCAACTTCTCTTAGATCAAACCTAACCTTGATCCGTGGCTTAACACCCGATTGGTCCAAGATCTCTATTTAAAGAGCATGGAGGGTCATTGTTTAGTTGATCGATTATGAGAAGCTCATTTGTAACTTTCTTTCTTTGCATAATAAATTATCCCGTAGAAGCTATTTGGCCGGGGCCGTGGAGTGTTTCCCTCAAGAGGGTTTAAACCACGTCAAAACATCGGTGTGTTGATCTGTGATCTGTTTGTGTGAAGTGGTTGCTATTGGTGTTCGGTCCTTTGGTAGTACCCTGTGTACTCGAACATGGTATCAGATCTTTTATGAAGTGCCGCTTCCGGTTATGATCTAGATCTTGAACTGTTGTTGCCGAAACTCGAAAGGGTTTCTAGTTCTGGTATTTCTGTGCATTTTTGGGCTATGGGAGGTGTTCCATTGCATCCGGAGCGTCGTTTTCATTGGGAAATAGTTTTCGTTTGATCGAAAACGGTTCCCGATTGCTCCAGAAACGTGTATTTCATCAGATCTGAAGGTATAATGTTACAGTGACGCATTTTTTTTATTTCATTTTTTAATAAGAAAAAATCTCATATTTCATTTTTTAATAAGAAAAAATCTCATATTTCATTTTTTCTACTGTTAGATTTTTTTTGGGTTCAGATTGTTGCTTTCCCTTCTGCGTATGCTCTTTGCCGTGCACCTTGAGCGATCTCGGCAAATCAGAAACAGAAAGGGAAAGGGTTTTTCTCGGCTGCGTATGCTCTTTGCCGTGCACCTTGTGCGATCTCGGCAAATCAGAAACAGAGAGAAAACGTAGACTTTCTGGGCAAGCTAACAAGATCTAACTCCACAAGTGTGGAAAAGTTTTTTTTTGTTTCGTTTTGTGGTCTGTTTTGCAGGAAAAAGGGCAAGCACGCAAACCGAGCAAGAAGAGTAAAAAAAAAAAAAAAACCCTTCCTCATTCCCATATTTTACATACATTTTAATCTAGCTCACTTGGTTCAAAGTTGCTTTATTCCTTAATAGGTCTTGAGTTCAAGTCTTAGGAAGTTACTTTTAAAAAGAAAAGTGCATGCAATTTCTATTTTCAAGTTACTTTATTGTAAAAGTGCATCTCACTTAAATAATAAAAAATAAAAATACAAGTGAGTCACTTAGGTTTTTTGTTTATTGTTGCACTATTTAAAAAGTAATATCATTGTAAAAGTGAAATAACTTATTTTCACTTACAAAAGTGATTCACTTAAAGCAACTTTTTTGTAAAGTGATTGTCAAAAGGTTCATATTGGGAAGAGGGGGGTTCTTTTTTTTTTGCTGGACATTCTCTAGCTGCCACGTCACTATTGGGGACATCTTCAACAGTTTATTTGTTCAAGCATAACTTCATCATACAGAGTCAGTTTTTAGTGCCGTTTTTTTTTAAACTGCCTATTTTTTTGAGATCTTCACATCCAGACTATTGGTTTCTACTTTTACAGCCATTAATTTACAAATATGGCCGCCCATTGTGATATTCTACTTAACAGTTCCAACTATTTCTCATGGAAATCTCGTATGGAGGATGTTCTACGAAGTAGGGGACTTTTCAGAATTACCACAGGGAAAGAAAAAGAACCCACTGATGATGATAAGAAAATAAAATGGGAAAATAGATGTGATGAAGCTCGTGGATTGATTGGGATGTCAATCTCTAATGATTTGCGATTCCACATATCTGGAATTGATGAACCTAACACTGCTTGGGACAAGTTGGAATCTGTGTTTGGTAAACACAATGAAATTCGAGGTCACCAACTCGAAAATGAGTTGATTTCTTTAAATCCAAGTGACTTTTCATGCATTCAAGATTATTTATCTAAGTACAAAACTCTTAAGCTCTTATGTGCAGAATGTAAGATTGAGAGGGAAGACAAACAGTGCATTTATCATATTCTTTCCAAACTTGGACCTGCATATTCTGTTTTTGTATCTACATTTTACTCCATGAAAGCATCATTGAATGCAGCTAGCTATCAAAAGCCTAGTCTTGAATCCTTTTGTGATTCCTTGATTAGGGAATAAGATAAACTCATTCATCTTGGAATAATCAACAATGCAGATACATCTGGGAAAGCCTTATTGTCCCAACAGAAAGAAAAGTCCAAGCCTTCCAAGAAACAAAATTTTCGCAATAATAAGTCAAACAAGGGTCCAAAACCCTCTCAGCCAACTCCTTCTTTAAAAAATGACAAAGGATCCAAGCCAAAAGGCAAGAAGACTGAGCGTCATTGCAACTATCGTGGGCAAGATAATCATGATGAATCTAAGTGTTTCAAGAAGATGGCAGCCTTGGAAGCAGCAATGAAGAAGCACCACATCAGCCTAGATTCGCCTTCAGAATCTACCTCTCATGGACATGCACTTTGTGCTTCTGGTTATTCTTATAATGCATCTTCTTCTTCTACTTCAAATGAATGGCTCATTGATTCTGGAGCATCTTATCATATGGCTAAGGATCAATCCATCTTTTCTACTATGCATGAATGTAACACCAAACAAATATTTGTTGGTGATGATAGATCTCTAAGTGTTGTAGGAGTTGGAACAGTTCCAGTAGATAATGGTCATTTTAGTGATGTACTATGTGTTCCAAGAATTTCCTACAATTTGTTATCAGTCTATCAGATCACTCATTCTGGTGAAGGTAAAACTGTGACCTTTACACCTCACCAAGTTGTAATCAAGGATTTTAAAGATCCTCAACAGATTCTAGCTATCGGAATTGTTGATGATATTACCAGGTTGTACAAGTTTAACAACTTTGGGTCATCACCTTTCCCTTCAGTTTTTGTTGCTCATAGTGATAACTTGAGCAAACTTTGGCATGAGCGATTTGGTCACTTAAATTATCGCTCATTGCAACAACTATGTAAAGAAAATATGGTGACAGGTCTTCCGATGGTATCTTATAGAGATGGTGTTTGTTCCGGTTGTGTACTCGGAAAACATCATCGGGACAGTTTTGACAAACGTGCCTCTTGGCACGCCTCAGTTCCCTTGGAGCTTGTGCATAGTGACTTGTGTGGTCCTCTTCCATCTGCTTCCTTTTCTGGTTTCAAATATTTCTTAACTTTCATTGATGATTACACCAGACGCACTTGGGTTTATTTCCTAAAACTTAAGAGCGAAGTATTTAACATGTTCTTGGCCTACAAGGCCCTTGTTGAAAAACAATCTGGTCATCAAATTATTAAGTTAAGATCTGACAATGGAGGAGAATATGTTAACAAACAGTTCACTACTTTCTGCACCGAACAAGGCATCCAACAACAGCACATTGTTCTATATACACCACAACAAAATGGTGTAGCTGAGCGGAAGAACCGCACTTTAAAAGAAATGGCTAATTGTATGATCCAATCTAAGGGACTAAGTCTTCAATTTTGGGCTGAAGCCATAAATTGTGCAAATTACATAGTTAATCGCACCCCCACAAAAGCATTACAAGGTATAACACCGGAAGAAGCATGGAGTAAAATTAAACCTGATGTAAGTCACTTTCGTGTGTTTGGTAGTGAAGCATGGACTCACATTCCGGATGAAAAACGGAAAGCATTGCAGCCTAAAAGTGAAAAGTGCATATTTGTTGGATATTCTGAAGATGTAAAAGGTTATAGACTTCTTCAACCACATTCTCATGCTATAATCATTAGAAGAGATGTTAAATTTGATGAAAATATCTTGGCCTGCGAGCCTAACTCGACGAGTGTGCCATCTTTGGCCTGCGAGCCTGATTTGGCGTTTGTGCCTTCTTCTTCTTCTTCCAACTTCCTTGACAGGTTTCCAACTCCAGTTTCTGATGATGACAGTGAGGATGAAAATCTACCTCCTCCTGCTCATGTTCCTCCAGTTGCACCAGCACAAGTGCTTCCTCGATGGGTCCGTTCAACATGTGAAGCAGCTGGTGATCTTGTCGGTGATCCTAGAGATCAACGTCGAACACATTCTCAGTTTCAGCAAGCCTCTTCTCTTTTGGCTCAAGTTTCCGAGAATCATGATCCAGAAACTTTTGCAGAAGCTTCAGGGAATCCAGATTGGGATGCAGCCATGGATGAAGAATATCGTTCCTTAATGGCGAATGATACTTGGGATCTTGTACCTCTTCCAAAAGGAAGAAAACTTGTCAGATGTAAATGGGTCTATAGAACTAAGTATGCATCAGATGGAAGTGTTGAAAGACCTAAGGCAAGGTTAGTTGCCAAAGGTTTTTCCCAAGTTGAAGGGATTGACTAGAATGAAACCTTTGCTCCCGTCGCCAAAATGAACTCCATCCGCCTTGTTCTTTCCCTTGCAGCCTTACACAACTGGGAAGTCCATCAAATGGATGTCAAGTCTTCCTTCTTACATGGTGATTTATAGGAGGAAATTTACATGGAACAACCTCCTGGCTATGTTCAGAATAACTCTAGCCTTGTCTGCCACCTTAAGAAATCCTTATATGGCCTTAAGGAAGCTCCTAGAGCTTGGTATGCCAAAATGGATAACTTTCTCCTTGACACTGGTTTTTCTAGATGCCATTCTGACCCCAATTTCTATACCAAGAAAGTAGGAAACCATCTCATCATACTTGTTATATATGTTGATGACCTTATTCTTACTGGTAGTGACCCTAAGCTTATAACCCATGTGAAATCCAGTCTTAAACAAACTTTTGAAATGTCAGACTTAGGAAATTTGCATTATTTTCTTGGTCTCCAAGTTCTGCAAACCAAAGAAGGAATCTTTCTTTCTCAGTCTAAGTATGCTTGTGACCTTCTTCGTCGCTTTCACATGGAAGATTGTACACCAGCCCCTTCTCCCTTCCAGTCTAGAGTCAAACTTTCTGCCACTTGTACTTCACCTGAAGTAGATGGCACCTTATATCGTCAGCTTGTTGGTAGTCTTTTATACTTGACTCATTCCCGTCCTGACCTTTCCTTTGCCGTTGGTCGAGTTGCCCATTATATGCAGACACCTCATGAAAGTCACTGGAAAGAAGCTAAAAGAATACTTCGATATATTCGAGGTACAGTTCAGTTTGGGATTCATTACAGTACAGGGGGGAAACCTTTGTTGGTTGGTTTCACTAATTCAGATTGGGCCGGTGATCCTGATGATCGAAAGTCTACTGCAGGTTATGTTTTCAGTCTGGGATCTGGACCTATTACTTGGGCTTGTAAGAAACAACAAGCTCTTGCTCTTTCTTCAGCAGAGGCAGAATATCAAGCAGCAGTTAATTCCAGTCAGGAAGCTTTATGGCTTCGACAGATCCTTTCAGAGTTTGGATTCGAGCAGCAGCAGCCTACTCCACTTTGGTGCGACAATCAAAGTGCCATCAAGCTTGCCAAAGATCCAGTTCTACATCAACGCAGCAAACATATTGAGTTACATATGCACTTCATCAGAAATCTTGTTCATGATCGTGTTCTTGAAGTGCTCTTTTTCCCTACAGATGATCAAGTTGCAGACATCTTCACCAAGTCTCTTACAGAAGCGAAGTTTTCTAAACTTCGATCTATGTTAGGAGTTCAGGAACTTGTCATTAAGGGGGGATAGGCTCTAATGCCTCCTTCCTTCTCCTAATAGTGTCACTTTTGTAAATCCTTCAATCCTATCCCAAGTTGTTCTTAAGGGGGGATGTTAGGATATTTAGACACTTAGGAGTTAGTTAAGATCAACTTGTGTAATATATCCGTTAGGGATAGTGTGTTTCTTTAGTATGCATTAGTATGCATTTGTAAATACTTAATCCGACGGTCACGATATGCTTCCGACATAGAGTGATCCGACGGCTCAACTTCTCTTAGATCAAACCTAACCTTGATCCGTGGCTTAACACCCGATTGGTCCATGATCTCTATTTAAAGAGCATGGAGGGTCATTGTTTAGTTGATCGATTATGAGAAGCTCATTTGTAACTTTCTTTCTTTGCATAATAAATTGTCCCGTAGAAGCTATTTGGCCGGGGTCGTGGAGTGTTTCCCTCAAGAGGGTCTAAACCACGTCAAAACATCGGTGTGTTGATCTGTGATCTGTTTGTGTGAAGTGGTTGCTCTTGGTGTTCGGTCCTTTGGTAGTACCCTGTGTACTCGAACAGTGTGGACTTACGCAAGATGAACGACGCATCAGCGCATGATCCATTTCCTACTCCCTTTACAGACGAAGTGCTTGATAATGTTTGAGGACAAGAGGCTTACTCCTTCACTGATGGCTTTTCGGGATACCATCAAATCAGAATCCATCCAGACGACCGCCATAAGACCACTTTTGCGACTGAATGGGGCTCATTCCAGTATACGGTAATGCCCTTTGGTCTTAAAAACGCACCTGCTATCTTCTCTAGAGTCGTTGTTGCTGTTTTTAAAGAATTCATTCATAAGTTTCTAGAAGTCTATTTTGATGACTGGACTGTCTTTGGTTTACTAAAGAACCATATAGGGAACCTGCGCATGATGCTAGAAAAATGTAGACAGTATCAGATTTCCCTTAACTTGAAAAAATGTATCTTCTGTGCTCCTTTTGGTATTTTGTTGGGCCATATTGTATGCAGACAAGGACTCCTAATGGATCCTACGAAGGTTGCCATCATTGCTAACTTACCTGCGCCCAACTCAGTTAAACAATTGCGCACTACATTGGGACATACAGGGTACTACAGGAAATTTATCAAGGGTTATGCAAAGATTACTGCGCCTATGGAAAAACTGCTGAAAAAGGATTCGAAGTTCCAATGGACAGAAGAATGCCAACAGAGCTTGCATATACTAAAAGAAAAGATGATCACTGCGCCTATTCTAGTTTTCCCAGACTGGAGAAAACCCTTTCATGTTCATGTAGATGCTTCTTCCATAGCATTGGGGGTTGTGCATACACAACCAGGAGAAGGAGGTATTGACCACCCTATTGCTTACTCTAGCAGAAAGTTGTCCACAGCTGAGAAGAACTACACCACTACAGAAAGAGAAGGACTAGCTATGGTGTATGCCTTACAGAAGTTCAGACACTATCTATTGGGCGCTCATTTTGAAATGTATACTGACCATTCTGCTTTGAAGTAATTGGTCAATAAGCCAGTGTTAGGGGGAAGAATTTGCAGATGGCTACTACTCTTCTAGGAGTATGATTTTGAGGTTATTGTGAAGCCAGGTAGATTGAATGCAGGACCTTACCATTTATCTAGGATAGAGTCAGGGGAGGAACCTACAAATCTGGAGGACAACCTGCCTGATGCGCAGTTATTTTCTGTTCAAGCAGCCGATGAGTATTATTCTGATATTCTTGAGTTTCTCACTACCGGGCAAGCGCCAGTTGAGTTTACAATCCAGTAGAAGAAGCAACTTGTTTTCAAAGCCGCAGATTTCACTTTGATAGCAGGCCAGCTCTATAAGTTGGGCCCTGATGAAGTCTTGCGCAGATGCATTTTACCGCATGAGAAGAATTCCATCATCGCAGAAGCGCACTCAGGAACCGCAGGAGGCCATTTCGCAGGAAAGCCGACTGCGTAGAAGATCTTAGCCGCAGGTCTTTGGTGGCCAACATTGCACAAGGATACTAAGGAATTCTGCAAATGTTGCGATGTGTGCCAGCGAACAGGAAAACCTTCAAGAAGAGATGAAATGCCGCTAAGACCCCAGATAACATTGCGTGCTTTCGATAAGTGGGCCATTGATTTCGTAGGACCTATCAACCCACCAGGAAAGAGAACCGGCGCAATATACATCATCATAGCTACTGAATACCTCACCAGATGGGCTGAGGCGAAGCCATTTAAGAACTGCGACGCTGCCACTGCCGCGCAGTTCATTTTTTAGAACATTATCACTAGATTTGGGTGTCCACTGATTCTAATGAGTGATCAGGGCACACATTTCCTGAATGCGACTATAGAGGCCCTTACTGAAGAATTCCACATTAGTCACCATAAGAGTACACCCTACCACCCTCAAGCTAATGGTACGGTGGAGGCATTCAATAAGATTCTGGAGAATGCGCTGACAAAGATCTGTAATCAACAAAGAGATGATTGGGACCTTAGAGTCACAGCTGTGTTATGGGCTTACATAACCACATGCAAAAAACTCACAGGTCACACACCTTTCAGTTTGGTGCATGGATAAGAAGCAGTTATGCCCATGGAATACATTGTTCCCAGTCTCAAAATTGTGCAAATTACAGAAATGGCAGATACTGATACTATGAGTGAAAGACTCTCACATTTGCTTACCTTAGAAGAAGACAGAATTTTAGCCGGATTCCATCAACGAGTGCAGAAGGAAAGATAGAAAGCTTGGCATGACAGGCATATTAAGAATAAAGTTTTTCAAGAAGGAGACTTGGTACTCCTCTATGATAGTAAATTCATCAAGTTTCATGTACATTGGTTAGGCCCTTTTCAGGTGACAAAGATAACAGAAGGAGGAGCAGTCTAGCTTGCGAAGCTTAATGGAGAATTGCTGCCCACAATGATCAACGGGAGTCGGCTCAAGCTTTATCGCGACGGCCACTCCGCTCGGTCGACTTAATGAATTGCTAAAGAAGTGCAGATGTCCAGTGTAGTTGAAAGAGGCATCGCATTATCACAATCTACACAGAAATCATGAGACACTCAGTCTCCGACTTCCCGCGCAGTTCCTTGAAATATACGCGCATGTCAATAAAGTTTGTTTTGAGCGACCCTATTTGCACTCTTGCGAAGATTTTTCCCGGATTGTCAAACCGTCGCTCTTGTGGAGTTCCCTGTGTCAATTTTCCGCTTGAGGAGTTCTCGTTGTGGACCCCTCTATATGCACAGTTACCTATGCTGAAATGACCCACCGAAAATTTGAATTATGGTAGTCCTATAGCCGCGTTTGAATATTAAATGAGGTATAAGCTCGCCAATTAATTGTATCTACTCTGACAGAGTCGGCTTGATCTCCCTAAGATTCGCATTTATGTCATGCGCCGAAAGCTTTAGCTTCTCCCGGAAGGCTGTCAGAGCCCGTCCATCACAATTAATGCACCGCAGAGGCGCGGGGGTAGGGGGGTTGTCAATGCATGCATAGGCACCTACAACTATTAGCCCCACTTGTCCGCATTTACTATCACCTTTAGCTATAAATACCTCGCACTCATATATCTTCGGGTTACTTTTCTCAAGTTGCATAGTGTCTTGTTTGAGAATCTAAGTTATTGTTTTCAGAGCTGTGTCATGCAGACTGATTCCTTTGTTTTTAGCATCCGTATCCTACGCTGTTCCGCCATTTGTCTGTTCAAGTCCTTGTTGTCTATACCGGTTCACGACAGAGAACCTGTCCACTAAAGAAATTGTTCATCAATTTAAGCGCAAAGGCTTAGATTTCGGCATGACTACCCCGATGACGACCTCGGCTTACACGCACCCTGGTTGGTCTGATCCCAAACAATCTCCGGGCACAAGGGCATCTCAGCCGCAGCAACCGGATGAACCCGTTTCAGAGCCCTTGGCCACTATGGTTAATTACATTCCTCCACGTCCAGATGATGCACCCGAGGTGCACATTCCGAAGAATGCGAAGTATCCGATTCCGCTGCCTCCAATGCCGGAAATCGTGCGAGAAGAAGGACCCCTGCTTGGACACCTTCCACTAGTTAAGTTCTCTGACTTCAACTTGGGAGACTACAGAACATATCCTCAGTTCACGCTAGATCGTTATCTGACGGTAGTCCATAATCCCGTTAGAAAGGCTGATGAATTCGTCCCGAAGGAATTTGCAGCAAATTTAGAGAGGCCTGGATTGAGCTTGAGAAGCTCCCTTTCAAAGTCGGTCTTTTGGAACAGGTACAAGCAGCAGAACAGTCCCTAACTGTTCTGAATGAAGAATCCAAGGCCTTAGAAGGCTTATCAAAAATGAGGAAAATGAGCGAAGTGCGCAGAGTACAACAACAACTGCACAAGCTCAGAAATGAAGATGCTAATCTCATCAACAACATTCAGCCATTTATGGATGAATATGCTGAAATTGCTGCCCAAGCCGAGGCAAAGATCAAAGAATTTGCTGAATCTCAACAATTGGTTGATGGCATAACCGAAGAAGAATCCAGTTTAGATATGGTGCAGACAGCTGCGGAGTGCGTGGAAGAAATGGACTCCGTTATTGCGCAGTGGAAGAAAGCATTTGCTGCGACCCAAGCAAACGCAGCCGCACAAGTAAAGCAACCACACGCTAGTGCGAGTGGCTCAAGGATGAGCCACAAGTAAGTGTTAGGGGCCTATTGGAGCATAGGCCGCAGCTATGGTAAAGCTATGAATTTTGAGGAAAAAGCACTAAGTGTTGAGGGAAAGTGCTAATTTTGAGTAAGCACCCATTTTGGGCAGAAGTGAACGGTGCGCAGTACGGCGCTAGATGGACGAGCTCAGCGCAAATTACGGACCGGAAATCACGGAGCTCGCGCGTACATGCCAAAGGAGAGTGAATGTGTCCGAGTAGAAAGCTCAGCTACCACAATAAAGGAAGCGACGAAATAAAGGGCTCAGCTACCCTCATTAAGGATAAGTACAGAAGTTATGGTTGCTCTGACCAAGGAAGAGCAAAGAACCAAAGCATTGAAGGCGAAGGACAAGGAGCAGTGAACGAAGAAGCGGCGCCCATACCCTCAATCTACACCGAAAGTCACGGAACCTGCAGGAAGCGGCGATATGACTGCAAGCGGCGCCTATAGTACACCTAGCCATGTTCGTGGTTAGGGTTTTTGGGGATTACTGCTGGGAAAGGCCCACAGTTTTGTAAAGGTGCGACCCTCAGGGCCACCTATATATATGTGTAATTGTAAAGGTTAGACGTTAGTTAGCTAGCCATTAGATGTTTTAGACGTTAGTTAGCTAGCCATTAGATGTTTTAGACGTTAGAGGTTAGATGTTAAGAGAAGTGATAGTTGTAGAGCTAGTCACTGAGTTGCAGAAAGTCTCAGTCGAAGTCTGAGTCATTGTAATCTCTGTAGAAGAAGAGAGTAGATCTGAGAGAAGGGCTCCCAGCTGTGTGCGTGGAGTTTCCTGGAAATATCTAAGGCTGCAACTGTGTGCACAGCAGGACTGTGTAATTCCCATTCTGAGATAATATAAGATACAGTTCCAGTGAATGTGATTTCCCCGTGGAGGTGAACTATATAAGTCTCGTTGTTATGATGATGTGTTGTATGAATGCATGTTTATGTTTTATTATCTGTGTTTACATGAATGTTTCGTTGTCTTTATGAATGAGTATACAAAGGAAGTCCTCGAAGCTCCTTTAGAAGGTATTTCCGCGCACTATCGAAGGAGTCGATAAGAGCACTATCGCCGAGGAATGCGTTACTGCACCGGGCACGCAAGCAGAGACGATACACAATGTATCGAGCGGAGGGGGGAAATCGCCTCGTGCCCAGGAGCGAAGATACTGCGCAGCTAGGCTGGTACGAGTTCCTCCACTATCGCGCTGAGAGATCTGCGGAAGGGTAATACGTTCCGCTCCGATTAATCCTCCCAGAGGAGAGGGGAGAATATTGCAGTCTCCGCGTCGCCAAGGTTAAGGAATCCTGATTCCTTAGCCCCCCCATATCCACTTCAGGTGAGACTTCGGGCTGCTGCGCAGCTCGTTGCCGAGAGGGCCAGTGCGCCAAGGGGTGTTTGTTGCTACGCATCCTGAAAACCCGGGTCTGTCCAAAAAGCAGCCAACAGATAGAGACAAAGAAGAACCATATCAACTGCATGAAAAATGCTCTCAAAATGGTGTTGATCGGCTTGTTGTTTTAGTCGAATTCTTGCCATGTGTAGATTGTCCTGCATAATGAGAAGAATATGATCGCGGTTTCGAAGAATCGTGTCAATTTCCTGAACTGGGGAGCTGCTGAGGGTGTATGGAAGAAGAACTGGCGGTTCCTATCCATAGACTGCTTCATATGGTGTCCTTTTAGATGTGGTACTGTACCACTAGAGCGCTTTTAGGAAATCGATAGAAATAGCTGTCCAAATCTGTGTAGGGATGGGAAAGGATTCAAGCAGTCCCGAAAGGAGTGTCGTTTCACCCCTCTTGACTTGGATAGTATCACAGTCAACCACCATCTTTTGAATTGTCATTTTCATTCCCTGCCAAAAGAAGTTACATTGGTCCCAGTCATATATTTGGAGGAACCCAGAGTGCCCTACTGATGAAGAAGCTTGGAGTTCATAGAAGAGATATCCCCATTGAACAGATTGCAACCACGTTGGAACAAACAGAGAAATAGCTGTAAGAGAAACTGGGTCATCAAATGTGCGAGAAGGAGCATCTACCACCATATTGTCCTTACCCTTCTTGTAAGTGATCTCATAGTCATAAGCCATGAGTTGGATAACCCATTTCGGGTGTGTTGGGGAGGAGACCCGTTATTCCAGGAAATTTTCCAAACTCTGGAGATCAGTCTTGATGCAGAAATAATTCCCTAATAGGGATTGTTAATTTTTCAGAATTTACTTCAATCTGATCTAGGATCTTAACTGAGAGAATAACATGTACAATATATCTATAGCATATCAATCATGGACACAATAATGCAAGCACACAAGAGACACAAAGTTTACTTGGGTAAAACCATAAAGGTGAAAAACCCCAATAACTTCCTCAGAGATAGATAGAGCAATGATACAACCCGAGTACAAGAGATAGTCTTCTCCTAGTAGCAGAACCTCTTCCTCGCAAGTACACCACTTTCCGAATGAGAGAAGTGTGTGTAATGAGTGATCAAATAGAGATCTCCGGATCTCTATTTATACTTGTCTTGTCCTGCCCAATAAACTAATGGGGCCTACTTGTCTAGCTTAACCCATGCTTAACTTAATCTGGGTCGACCCCACACTTGGTGGTCTATTAACCCTTCGACCCACATAAATTATACATGGACGACCCCAACAAGGTGGTCTAATAACCCATCAAGTATAAGTTACAACACTTACAATATAAATGACGATACTTCCATATAGAGGAATAATAACATCTCTATAGGAATTAAAACACTTCCGTATAGAGGAATAATACCATCTCTATAGGAGTACAATATACATATGTGAAATACATTCCCAAGTTACATATACATCAACACTCCCTCTTAACTAGGAAGGTATTTCTCAACATAGGTCTTCTAGCACAAGTCTTCTTCTCTAGATCATCGTCACTGGATAATTGTCATCGAGTCATCATCATCATCACTGCTACTGCTATCTCAATCAATCTCTGAATCTACTCGTCATAGGAAGTTCTACAGAGCTAGTCCTTTTTCATGCTGGATGTAGGCCAACCACCTGTGGGTCTTCATCATCACTGGCCATACTATGGAATCCTCGGGACTTATTACGTGCATCACAAAACCTTGAAAGAGCATACCAGGATGTTACGGGTACACAACTCCGACCTGTAGGATATCCTAGAGTGCTATTACATGTGACCCCACCACAAAACCTTGAAAGAGCATCCCAGGATGTTACGGGTACACAACTCCAACCTGTAGGATCTCTGTTGGTTGCTTTCTGGACAGACCTGGGTTTTCAGGATGCGCAGCAACAAACACCCCTTTGGCGCACTGGCCTTTTCGGCAACAAGTTGCGCAGCAGCCCGAAGTCTCACCAGAAGTGGCTATGGGGGGCTAAGGAATCAGGTTTCCTTAACTGAGGTGGTGTGGAGTCTACATTCCTCTCTCTTTCTTTCTTGGAGGTAACCCCTGAACAGAGCGTCTCACTCTTTCACAGGTCTCCCAGCGCGACAGCACTGGAACTCACTCATCTCATCCTAGCTGCGCGGTAGCCCCGCACCTGCACACGAGTCTTTTACCTGCTGCCTCCAACACACTATGTATCGTCTATGCCCTTGCGCCACAGCGCAGTAACACACTCCTTAAGCACTGCGGCGACAGTATTCTACCGACTCCTTCGACAATGCACAAGTACACTTCTAAGGGAGCTTCAAAGATTTACTTTACATACTCATTCATAAAGATAGTGAAACATTCATGGAAACATAGACAGTAAAGCAAAGAAATGCAATCACATAAAGCATCACCACAACAACAAGAATTATGTGTTTCACTTCTCGGAGGGAAGCCACGTCCATGGGAACTGAGTTTTATATTATCTTGAGATGGGGCTAACACAGTTCTGCTGCGCACACAGCTGCAGCCTTAGATCTTTCTGGGAAACTCCACGTACAGAGCTGGGAGCCCTTCTCTTAGATCTACTCTCTTCTTCTATAGATATTACGATGACAAAGACATACAATTACATTCCCCTCTCAGTCCTCTTCCGACTGGTCGATACATACAATGGCCCTTACACCAAGCGGTCTTCCTGCGAGATTGCGGCCTTCTTACATGCACAAAATTCCCATTAACAGCTTTACAAGACACATAAATACCAGTGACTCAGTGACTATCAACTATCTAACTACCTAACCAACCAACCAACCCTTTTTCCTTCTTCAATTACACATATATATAGGTGGCCCTGAGGGTCGCACCTTTACAAAACTGTGGGGCTTTCCCAACAGTGATCCCCAAAAACCCTAACCACTGACACGGCTAGGTGTACTGTAGGCGCCTCTTGCAGTCATGTTGCAGCTTCCTACAGACTCCGCGATTTTTGGTGTAGATAGCGGGTATGGGCGCTGCTTCATCGTTCTTTTATCCTTGTCCTTCGCCTTCAATGCTTCGGCCCATTGCTCTTCCTTGGTCCGAGCAACCATAACTCCTGTACTTTGCCTTCAATGCTTTGACCCGTTGCTCTTCCTTGGTCCGAGCAACCATAACTCCTATACTTTGCCTTCAATGCTTCATTTATTGTGGTGGTTGAGCTTTCTACTTGGCCACCTTATTTACTCTTTCCTTTGACTTGTGCGCGCGAGCTCCACGATTTCCGGCCCGCAATCTGCGGTAAGCTCCTCCATCTGGCGCCATACCGCGCACTATTCATTTCTGCCCAAAAATGGTGCTTTTCCTCAAAATTAGCACTTTTCCTTCAAAACTTAGTGCTTTTTCCTCAAAATTTGGCAGCTTTACGATAGCTACGGCCTATGCTCCAACATGACCCTAACACTTACTTGTGGCTCGTCCCCGAGCCACCTACACTAGCTTGCGGTCATTTTAATTGTGCATCTGACTTGGCTTGGGTCGCAGCGAAGGCTTGCTTCCACTGCGCAATAGCGGAGTCCATGTCTTCCACGCACTTCGTGGCTGTCTGCACTAGGTCTGAAGTAGCTTCTTCTCCTTCTACGCCATCGACCAACTCTTGAGACTCAGTGAATGCTTTGACCTTGGCCTATGCTTGGGCAACAAGTTCAACATACTCATCCATAAACGGCTGAATGATGGTGGCGAGAGTAGCATCTTTGTTTCTGAGCCTGTGCAGTTCTTGCTAGACTTTGCGGACTTTGCTCATCTTTCTCATTTTGGCTAAGCGTTCCAAGGGCTTAGCTTCTTCGTTCAGAACAGTTAGGGACTGTTCTGCTGCTTCCAACTGTTCCACAAGGGAAACTTTAGAAGGGAGCTTCTCGAGCTCAGCCCAAGCCTGCATAGCTTGCGTCATTAACTGCTGGGCTTCATCTGTTCTGCACTTCATTTGGGTAGAAGCTATGCGCAGTGCTTCAAGTCGTTCTTGCGTCTCATCTATGGGAGGCACTACGACACGAGCTTCCAACTCAGCGAGCTGCTTTCTATGGTCTTCAGCCATAGCAACTACTTGTTGTTCTAGGGCTTGCGCCCTTCTGCCGATGCGTTTCACTTTCTCAACTAAAGGAAGGTCTGGTTGAATCTGGCAGGCTGGCAGCTCCTAGGCGATTTCATCGACGACATTCCTTATCCCAGTGTCTTGTGCTTCGTGAAGTTCAAGCTACGCAGAGATCTCCTTATAGCCTGCCCTTAACTCTACTTCCTGCGTCTGTAGTCTTTGATTGGCATGGAATGTGGAGAGCTCCCTAGCTCTCATCTCAATAGAGACCTGCTCCTGAACCAACTGTAGAGTTTCCAACGGAATTAGTGACAAATTTATTTCAACAGGGCTACCCGCGCTTACCTGCAGTGCAGCCAGAGGATTCGGGAGTTGCATGCTTGCAGGCGGGATGTGGACGACAGTGTGCCTCTCTGTAGGTACTTCAACCCACTCGGTGCTTGTAGATGCTTGCGGCGCCTGCGAGCCGAATGCCGGCACATGGGTCTGCGCAACTCATCCTGCGAGACCTTTCAACTCCACGAGCTGCAGGTCGAGAGCACTTCTGATATTGGCTCGAGAGGCATGCAGCTCGTGAAATTGCTCCTTCAAGTACTGGTTGAGCCCTGCGGCAAGGGTCTCATAGGGATCTCCAGTCGCTTCTGCGGGGTGCGACAGCTTCTGCTTCTTGGTAGCCGGTCCTGATGAACCTTCATCATTCTTTTACATGACCTTTTCCTTGCCCTTATCTTTCTCTAGCGCCTCAGGGGGTGGCATCATGGCAGCGATTTCAGCGGCCTGCTTCCATTCATCTGGCCAGAAATTCACAGTGTCCTCCATGTATTGGGTAGTCATTCGGTAGAGCCCTACGACCCATTCTTTCGACTGGATTCCGCGAGGGCGGAAATAGATTTCATGCAAGTTGGCAGAAAAGACCAACTTTGTTCCATAGAGTTATGTCGTCTCCTCAGTAAGCCTAGGCATCTGCAGGATGGTATCCCTGAGGAGATGGTAGTACTCGAAGAACACAGCGCGGTTCATCTTGCACTTCACGGGATTATTAGAATCCCAGAGGTTGACATAGCGCATCCCTGTAACCTCTCCTGAGCGACGCGGAAGAAACTGAGTATTGGGCGATTCCTTCCACCTAACAAAGGCACACAAGATTAGGAGCCAAGAGAAATGGAACAGCTGATTGGCGGTGTCCCGAACATTGCGGCAGTCTTCCAAGAATGTATTCAGGAGGAAGAGACACCAGTTATACTGCTCTCCCTCCGTAGCTGCAACTGCGAGCTCTACAACAGCTTCAGGGACTTCTTTAGGTCAGCACTTCATTAAAAGTCTGCCTGCAAGCAAACTTCCTGTGAATCTGAGTGCTTCATCTTCAACTACAGTGAGGTCATAAGCCCGACCTCCTCTCGACAATTTGTATTTTTGCACCACCTGTGCAGCGAGCTTTCGGTCCTTGTCTTTACCAACGAAATGGACGTTGGGGTCCTTACCAACCTTAGATAGGCCGGTAATTCGGTGAATCAGGTCCACATTCAGATCAATTGGCCTCCCTAGCCAAAGATAACCACCGTGAACATAGGATAACAGGACCTTGACAACCGCATTAACTTCATTTCTACGCCCGAAGTGCGGTAGCTTCAATAGGTTCAACAGTCCAAGCCTCTCTAGATTTACTGCAAATTCCTGCGGGACGAATTCATCAATCTTCTTAACAGGATTATGGACCACTGTCAGATAGTGATCTGGCGCAAACTGAGGATACGTTCTATAATCTCCTAAGTTGAAGTCAAAAAACTTACCCAGCGGGAGATGTCCAAGAAGGGATCCTTCTTCTTGCACGACTTCCGCCATTGGTGGCAGCGGAATCGAATACTTGGCATTCTTGGGAATATGCACCTCGGGTGCATCATCTGGGCACGGAGGAATGTAGTTAACCAGAGTGGCCAAGGGATCTGGAATGGGTTCCTCCGGCTGCTGCTACTGGTGCTGTTGTTGAGACGCCCTTGTGCCCGGGGACTGTCTAGGATCAGGAAAACTAGGAAGCTTGACAATCTTGATCAGGGTACCCATACCGAAATCTAACCCTCCGCGTCTGAATTGACGGACGAATTCTTCAGTTGACAGTTTCTCCGTCATGAACTTGCATACATGACAAACACTGAACCGAAAAGGGCGGAACAGCTTAGGATGCGAACTCTGAAAACAGGAAAGCAGTCTGCACGACACGGCTTTGAAAACAATGACTTAGACTCTCAAATAGGACAACTATACAACGTAATAGCAAGGAAAAGTAACCGAAGCATATACGAATGAGGGGTATTTATAGCTGAAGGCGGTAGTAGATGCAGACAAGTGGCACTAATAACCGTTGGCGCCTAAGCGGATGAGTTGAGAACCCCCCTACCCCCTGCGCCTCTGTGGTGCATTAAATGCGAGGGATGGGCTCTGACAGCCTTCGGGAGATGATCTAAGGCCTTCATCTCCTTAATTAAATGTTGATCTTAGGGAAATGAAGCCGAATCTGTCAGAGAAAACACAATTAAATGGAGGTCTCGTCCTTCATCAAGACTCAGACGCGGCTACAGAACTATCGCAATTCAAATTTTCGGCGGGTAACTTCAGCATGGGTAACTGTGCACATGGAGGGATCCACGGCGAGGAGAACTCTGCAAGAGCGACAAATAGACAACAGGGAACTCCGCAAGAGCGAAAGTTCGACAACCCGGGGGACTCCGCAACAGCGAAAGTAGGCTCACTCAGAATAGGCTTTATTGACTGTGCGGATGCTTCGAGGAACTGCGCGGGAAGCCAGAGATCGAAAAGTGTCTCGCGACTTCCGTGTAGACTGATAAGTGCGATGCCTCTTTCAACTACACTGGACATCTACACGACTTTAGCAGCTACTTAGGTCGATAGGGCGGAGTGGCCGTCGCGATAAAGCTTGAGCCGACTCCCATTGATCATTGTGGGAAGCAACTCTCCATTAAGCTTCGCAAACTGAACTACTCCACCTTTGGTTATCTTCATCACTTGAAAAGGGACTAACCAATGTACATGAAACTTGCCTCGAAACTTGTTATTGCATTATATATTAAATGCATATAATTAATGGTTTAGGTGACTACATTCATATAGAATTTTCCTCCAAAAAAATATACATCTGCAAATATATAAATTATGAACAGTCATTATGTATTAATTTCCACTATTGATATTTAATTTAAACTATGGAAAAATTAAATGGAGTAACATAGGTATTTTGGTTAATAAATTGAGTATTATACTGTCACAATGGAATCATGTGGACACTACGAACATGATAGCTCTTGTAAACACGATTTATTCTCATAGAAGCGCAGGGAGAATTGGGAATTTAACACTTGGAGTGTATTCCACAAGTTTTAAAATTGCTCATTCTCCCTTTAGATATCAAATAAAACCATCGGATGAAAGGTAGAATGTCAGTCAACCATTCAGGTCAACAAAGAGAAGTTGTGACATGTACATTAACAAAATCCCATATTTGAAATGACTACTAGTATTTTGAATTCTTCAAGCTAGATCCTGGGTATTTGGTCCAATCTCAACAAGTGTACGTAACTTATACCATTTGAATGTAACAAAGGAACAACTATAAGTTTTCCTATATTGTATTTATAACAAGATCAAAATCATGTGGAAATGATCTTATCATGATATCACAAGTATGATATTCCATGTACTCCTCTTCTAAAACATCTAACAATTATAAAAGGATGTATGAACAATCGCTTAGGGAGCTGGTAGAAATACAAGAGAAATTTGTGATTTCAAAACTTTGTAATTCCCATAATTTAATGAAAAATATCATCTTCAAATATGTCGTGTGATCATTCATTTTAGGATACGAGTTCGTACTTGTAGCTTACTTATGGGGAAGGAGAGTCCCCTTGTTTTAGAACTCTACCTTTCCATTTCTTTATAGTTTCAGTTTTATGCATTAGTTAATTTCAATTAGTGTGTTAATGCTTGCATGATTTTTATTTCAATTATGATGTTGATGCATGTTGTGTGGAGTGTTTATTTTTTTATTGAAAAATATATAATTATCTTTGATCATAAACTCTAAAGGATCAAATCACAATATGATTATGAAAAAGTACCTATTGCAACAAGTAATCATAGATTATAGAGTATTGTTGTAACCTGCATTTTTACAATTACTAGTCATACTGATTATTGGTTCAAGAGAAACTAATCTCAAAAGGACTAAATCTACAAACTTTTTGAGCTTTTTTTCATCCTAGTATTTAATTTCTTATTCCAAGATACATATTCATCTATGAACACAAACTTCTAATAATCAAATTGGACCCAAGGGTCGAATTTCCACCTAACCAATGCAAACACCTGAGCACAAGCACTACCCCTAGAAGTGTTCAAGCTCAATGAAGGTATAGGATAAAAACACTAACTACTCAACAAGGCCACTCATTCGTGACCCAATAGATCAAATCAATAATATTGCATCCAATTAGTTAGCAATAGCATGGTGGATATACTCCTAGGATTACAACACTCCCATACCCTTAAAGGTTATGGTGTGCAAGAACATCCACCTTAGTGGTTGATGAATACCCCCAGTTGGTCAAGTCCCACCTTCAACTATGGAGCCCATCCATAAGGACTTCACTGACCACTCTAAATCCTAATTAAAAATATTGGTTGGTTAGTTACCATTCTTAGTAGTGGTGTCCTAAGGGCCTAAAATAAAACCGATTTCCATACTCAATGAACACTAGTACCCCTAGTGCATTAAGACACTTACATCATTGTCTAGCCAAACTGACTAGGCTACAACAATTATAACACCACTCCCACTAATTCACAATAAATTTTTTTATCTTTCTCAAGATATTAATTCTTAGTTAACAACCAACCCCCTTACATAAGGTAATCATTTATTTTCTAATCTCGTAAAGGATAATAAAGTTCCCTCCCAAAAATATATCTTGACCTTCCCCTCCCCTTCCCTAAATATTCATGATTGGAAGTTTAGCTTAGGAGTATAAATAAAAATGTCACAATATCTCTAAAAAGTGAAATATAAAGTATCTCCCTTAATTTGTTTACCCTAAAGCATTTTAGGAAGTAACTCCATGTCACCCTTCCCCTCTGAGGCTCCTTAGGCACTAAGATTGGGTTGGCCATCTTCATTTAACAATAGCTCTATCCCTTAAATGAAATCTTCATAATTTAATTAATGTCGTACCTTTCATAAAGATTAGCTTCCCAAAAACATCACAACATAAATCAAAACATAAACAATAATGCATCATAAAGGAAAACGATCATAAAAAATATTCACATAATCATGAATACTCATTAATACTCATGACTAATCATTAAAATGATACTCTTCATTACATAATTAACAAAATGTTCATAATAATCATCAAGAAATAATCACCAAGGAAATAATAACTCCACAACACCATTTCACAAATATCATAAAATATGCCATCACAACTACACATCAACTACAAGTCAAGAACATAATACACATGAGGCATTACAAATAGTGCATTTATAACTTTGAGATGTAAACTACTCTAATTGCACTGATAGTAGCGATGTTATCTACAATCCAATATGGTGGAAGATGTCGATTTAAACACACAAAACTAACATGGGTAACCCTTATGTGGAAAATATAACCCACATTACAAAATAATAACATGTCGCCCCTATTATCCACAAAATTAACATGGGTAACCCTCATGTGGCAAATACAACCCACATTATAAAAGAATAACATGTTGCCCCTATTATCCATTTAAATTTTTGCATAGATAGTATGGAGGTGATGTACAACCTAGTATGGAGGAGATGGTGTAACAATGACGTTACCAAAAATAAAATAAAAATAATTAAAAAATTAGATGTCGACTTAAACACACAAAAATTAACATGGGTAAGGCAACCCATATGACAAAATAAGAACATGTTGACCCTATTATCAAAATTATAAAAAATTAAAACCAATATAGGTCTATCCTAAATTTGATCTACTAAATACCGAGATGGATCCCATTTATTGAGGTGTAAATTTTATCTTGAACTTTTTATACATTAAAAACAAAAATTACACGTGGAGAAATTTGATCCCTCTCGATATTTAGTAAATCTAGATTTTGAATAGATCTATATAAACAATATAAATTGAACAATTTTACTTTTAATAATATACATGTTATAATAATTAATTGTTAAAACCATACGAATCTCAAGTATATAAACACTTTTATATATATATATATTAAAAAACAAATATACATACTTTTCTATAGAAACAGTACCACTATACACCTGACATGTAATTAAATGCACCACTCCTTGCTTACTCTTTGCAACATATATAATTAGTATATAGTGACATGTAATTAAATGCAACACTGGTCCGTGCTAATTGTTTGCTTTAAAAAAGCAACGGTGAGCCGTGAGCCTGGAATCTGTTAATCGGTAGAAAAATTGAAAATTCTGATATTGTTTAAATTGCAATTTGAAGTATCTGGGTTCATTCAAAATATGCAATTCTCAGTTGTTAAAATTGCAAAAATAGGAAAAAATGATGAATGCAGATCGCCAGAAATTAAACGAAATAGTCACCAAAAACATGATCTAAAATTCAGGAGGATCTCATGCTCTACATAACCTGTAACAAACACAGCAGCATAAAACCAGCGTCAGAGTTGGAGTAATTTACGCCATTGATTAGCGTAGTGTGGAATCCCACGGCGTTTATGATCAAGACAAACGCTGTGTGTCTTCCATTCTGTATTCCTCTGCGCGCCAGCCCAGACACAGCAATTACCGACACATGGTGTCTGTCTGCCTGCATTTTTACGGTTCATTGGGATTCTCAGCTGCTCTTAATGAATTGGTTGTTATCAGGATCGATCTCCTAGAAATCCACCATTGCAGAGAATAGTTGATGAATATGAAGGAATCCGCCATTGCAGAGAAGAGTTGATGAATATAAAATGTTAAATAAATAATGATAGTGACTGTCATTGGGATTTTATTTATTTTTGGTTTAATTCATCCATTCTATTCCTGCCTGGCCGGAAACCCTAATAAAACCCTGCAATTTTTGCAAGAGTAGCATACCGTAGCTTTCTTTCTTTCATCTGAAATGTTACATTGAGTTTTCGATCTCCCCGTTACAATGCGATTTGATGAAGCTCTATTGATTGCCTTTGTTTCCCTTCTAAGTTTTTGTTTTCGATTGTTGTGAAGGCTGCCCATTGGGATGCCTTAGTGTTTGTTATTAGACACCCATAGAGGTCGTCTCACTATGCCTTAATGAGCCTCTTTCAAGCACTTTAATACATTACTCATTGGGAGCCTCAAAAGGCTGCCCAAGGTAACTTCCTTGGCTACCACGACTGTTTAGGAGTTTTGTCAATTTCGTGTAAGATTAAAATAGAGTATTTCAATATAGGTTGAATACCTTAAGCAATTCTGTAAGTCTACTTATAAGTTTATATCAGTCTGGAGTAAGTAATCTAATTCTTTATAACCTGTGTCCATTGGTTGTAGCTTGGGTGGTTGGGAAGAATGATTGTTGCCCTCCCAACCCAAGTTCAATTCTTATAAGTGACATGATGCTCTTGTTGAGCCCCTAGTGTAATGATTATAATTCTGGCCATTATTTCACTATGAATCGTAATTGTAAACAGTAAAAACACAAGTTACAACAATTATTTGTAATCTATGACTAATTGCTCCATACATATTCCATTCATAATCATATGATTTAATTCTTTAGAGTTTATCCTCATAGAAGATTATGTATTCTCAAATCAAAAGAAACACTCCACACAGAAATGGAAAAGTGAAACACCATATCATCTACCATCTCCTAAGAAATGGTTCATACATCCTTTTATAATTCTTACAGGGTTCAGATCTAAAGATTAGATTGTTACCATATGAATCAGATCTTATTCCGAAAATGATACATGACATATTTATAGTTTTGATTCTGTTACATTCAAACACTAGCTTAGATACACTTGTTAAGATCAGATTGAGTCCAAGGATCTCACTTGAGAAATTCATGATTTTGGCACATAGGATACTAGTATTCACTTTAAATATGGAATTTTATTAATATATTGGCCGCAACTTCCCTACATTGACTTGAATGGTCGACCAATCCTCTACCCTTCCTTTGATGATTTTCATTGATGTGTGAAGGGAACATAAGCATCTCCAAAAAATTTGGAACACGCTTCAAGTGTGAGATTCCCAATTCTTCTTGTGCTATCACCTAAATTGATCACATTTACAAGAACCTAGTCTTCTTGTAACAAACAATAATTGACAATTCTAAAATGATTTTTAATATTATTTAAGTAAGAAATAACAAGAATTGATGTTTGAAATGACCATAATACATGAAATGCTCTTTAGATGACATTCTTGCAAGAACCATATGGATTAGGTGGAAAAAAGGTAGCTTTGACGAAAAATGAGGGGCTTATAGAGTAAAAAGAACACAATTATTCATCAAAATAGATACAGAACTGAGAATCACTTTATTGATCACAGGCCACTTCGAGGGGGCAACCTCCTTTGAGCAAGCTCAATACAAATAACTTCACGGTGCCTTCATTGGAATCAACACAAACTTATATACTAGTCTATGCAGCAATACTATGGGTCAATACCATGGGACACATAATCCTACGGGACGACTTACAAAGCATATGCGTCCAATACTATGGATCAACAAATACTACGGGACGTCTTACAAAGCATATGTGTCCACTAACAATATACTAACAAATTAAAGACATGGGTTCCTAACATTGGTTCTGGAAGGAGACATTTGGTTGCAAGCTAGCATGGAAGAAACTTTGCTTAAGCTCAACTGGGGCCTATCTGAAATGCCGAATTAGGGCTTCTTCTTTGCGTTCTTTGGATTTTTGGCAGAACTCATCCGGGATTGATAGGGATTTTCTAATAGTGAGGGGATTGACTGGGCACAAGATCTTAGAGTTGGATGTGTCCATAATCACCCTCTTAGAGGAGGAGTAATTGGTTGCGCACCAGTCAACGAACTCGAGACAATTTAGGGTTTGGTCGATTGCAAACAAATGAAAAAATGACTGGTAAACCTTATGCACGTCTATATTCTGCTCCCTAATGATCTTCAAGCTATCTTCATCTATCTCAATGGAGTTGTTTATCAACATTGTTTCATAAAAATCGGCATCTTTATCCTCAAACAAATCACCTATCCTCTGGTATTCAAAACCTGGGGGTTCTATCTCACTCAGTTCAGCCATTTAAATAGTTTTGTATGGAGACAGGAGGTCTACCTGGTTTTCGATAGCTGGTCTGAGAATCTGGCTGAGTTGTCTACTTCTGCACAGTCGCCTTTTGTCATTTTTCGATGCACACGACAAATGATACTCAGATCCCGTAAAATTAGTCACAGCAGATCTAATGAACAAGTAAATCAATCACAACAGATGAACATAGAAAATATGGTGCAAAACATGCAGCAGTGCTCAATATCCCAATAAGGGTGAAAAATTACAATACAATCTGACTCAATGTGAGTGAGCAATTCGAATTGACTAAGTAGGCCATTCGAATCACTGAATGGAGTAGCTTGACTCCAACTAGGAGTCCTCATCATCAATCGGTGGTGCTCATAAATGCACAAGAACGAGTCATCCAGGTGTCAATCTAAGTCTAACTGAGTGTAACAAGTGTAACTGAAGTGTGTAGCACTGATTAAGGGAAGGAGGCTCAGTGGGGGGCGCATGGGAGGCTAACTGAAGTCAGAACAAGTCATCTAGTCAATCTGGAGGTCCAACGGAAGTGAAACAGTCAGTCGGGAGTGAAACTAGCCTCAAATAAGGGAGAATCGGAGCTAACTGAATGTAACTGAAGTGGAACTGTAGTGGTAGGTGAAGAAGTGCGCCCTTCTCTGGAAGTAGGTGAGAAGTGGGTGCCTTCCTGACTAGGAGGGATAAAACTCTGAAGTAAGTGGCTCCCAGGTGCTAGAATAAGGTGGCTAAGGTGTTGGAGGCATCAACCTGGTGACTGGGATGCATGCAAAGTGCATGCAAACCCTAGAATTTGCATGCAAACCCTAATTGCATGCAAGATCCTGAAAAAGATGATGTGGATATCCGAACACCCCCCCTCAAGCTAGACTATGATGAAATAATGTGGGGCCCTGGTAACTAAGACCAAAGGTCACCCCAATACAATAATCCAAAAAAATAACAGTCAATAAACCGAGGAAATGGGGAAAACCTCATGGGAAAAATACCCCCCCTCAAAATAGACTATAGCACACCAAAAGATTTAACTACTCCAAAATCAAGTAGATATGTCTGGAGGTATCTTACTCTTGGGAGTAAATAGATCATGCTCCAAAAACATGTGCTTGAATTCTCCATTAGTGGATGCAAGCGAATGTGGAGACTTTAAGAACTTGCTCTTCATACCGAAATTGGTGACAACAAATCTAAAAATATGAGGATGATCCTGGAACCTGTGATTCGAACCAAGTGAGGTAGGAATAGCTCCAATCGGATCAAATATATCTTGAAACTTGAAATTATTATCAATAGAAGTTAGATCAGCTCCAAAAATAGATGAATGGTTTCTTGATATCTCCTTTGAACCAACAAGGGTGAGATCAAAACCAAAATCAGCAAAAAATGCATGAGAATTGAACTCAAGTGAAAGGTAGTGCTCTTCATCTTCATTAAAACTCAGAGAAACTTTGCAATTGATAGACCATAAGTTTATAGAAGGCATGCAATCAAGGAGGGCGAATGCTTCACCTCCAAAATCATATTTTACCTCCAAAACTTCAAGTAGATCATTATTCTGCATGCCGACAAACTCATGTGAAGGAGAGGATTCAAGAACCTCTTCGGAATCTAGAGTATGAGCTGGTTTATCTTGCTCAGAATTTGAAATAGAAGACATTGAGAGAGTGAGTTTTGAATCTACAGTTTCTTCTTCATCTTGAATAATTGTTGAGGCCAAGACATGATCGGAAAGAACACATAAGGAGATCTCACTGGGCTTGTTCTCCAAAAGGCTAGCATGATCCTCTTCTTCCTGCTTTCCAAATTCTCTGTCAAGTTGGACCCATAGATCACTTGAATTTTCAGCAGTATTCCTGAGGTAGCGCAGACAAGGAGACATAGCAAGACACATTGCTCCAAAAGCTTTGTCACAATCATTGAGCCAATCATTCTCCTCTTCATCGGAATCAAAATCTTTTGTATTACCAATGCACATATCAAAAAGACATTGTCTCTTCAAGAATGCAATCATCTTTGGTTTCCATTCATCATAGTTGAATGGAGTAAGACTAGTTTTTGAAGAAGAAGTCTCCATCTTTGCATTAGTGAATGCACATGGAGGAAGTAAGAAACCTGCAAATCACACACAAACAAACACTATGTTTTCATCCTTGCATGCACATGAGCGAATGCACATCAGATTTTGCATGCTGCTACTGAAATATATTGTTGAGCAATTCACTCAATCTTCATGTAGAACACCTGCAGAAAAGAAGTCTTGTCCCTGCCATGGCTCTGATACCATGTGTGCAAAGAGCAGTGGGCTTTGCAAGCGGAATAAAGTGTGAAAACTCATAGCATTTTGCAGTGTGGTTTGCCTTTCCGACTGCAACAAGTCTTCTACTTTTGATATCAGAAATTTCAACTGTATTAGGGCTGAATGTAACTTGCTTCGGTTCACCAGTGTGTGTCATTTGATACACAGAAAGAAGATTTGAAGCCAAGGAAGGCACATAGAGAACATTCTGAAAGCTTCCATGATCTACATGAATCGTACCTTTTCCCTTTGAAGAAATTTTTGAGTCATCTCCCAAATGGATGGGGATGGAGCTATTTGGATCGAATGAAGAAAAAGAATCAATATTTGCAGCCATATGATTCGATGCACCTTAATCTATCAAGAGAGTAGTGGGCTTCGAAACAGTTTCCATGAGTGCTTGTCCTCTTTCATGATCATCATTCCTATCCTTCTTCCTTGCACCGTCAGGAAGGGTTATGTTGTTCTTTTCCAAAAGGAGGGCCATTTGATCTATAGTCTTCTTCATACATGAACTTTTGGGATGAAAGCCACGGTTACAATAAGTACATTTAGATTTTTGGTTACCTTCTTTTCCCTTTTGCTTCAACTTCGAACTGGATGGTGCATCCGTTTGTTTGCCTTTCTCTCTTTGCTTGTGAGGCTCGAATTTGGGATTCTCCTTCTTTTGCTTTCCTTTACCATTCGGGATCTTGGGTCCTTGAACATATAGGGCTGAATCTTTGGAGCTTATAGACCCCATTTGAATCAACTTGTCATGATTTTTTGTGACAGACTCAATGAAGGCATTCAAGGTAGGCATCTTCCAATTCGGAGTAGTTAGCCAACCGGAATTGAAAGTAGAGACAAATACCGAATAATCTTTACCAAGCTTGCTTAGAATGGAGAGGATCAATTGTTTATCCTCTTTGATAACTCCACTGTTCTTCAACTGCAAGTTCAAGTTCTTGAATTTTGTGAAGAATTCATTGATGGTCTCGAAATTCTCAGGACTAAGGGCAATCAATTCATTCTCTAATTGAAAATCCCTAAGCTCATCCTGCTTGCCAAATAGTGTTTCAAGTTGCTCCCATATAGCTTTTGGAGTCTTCAATCCGCTGAGATGGAAGTGAATATCTTTGGAGATGGAGAGACAAAGAATACCATAAGCTTCATCAAGCTTGTTGTAGTGTTTGGTTCTATCTGACAGATTGTTTGGCTCCAATTCAAGACCAACAATGACTCGGTAGTAACCTTTTGAACGTAATATGATCTCCATATCATCTTTCCAATCAAAATAATTGAATGGGGTGAGGATAGGCTTTGAAGAAGAGTATTCCATTGCTAGGAGCGAGTGCACACTAATGTAGAGGAGCTTGCATGCACAGTGTAGCGAATGCAATTGATGGAGACAATAAACCTGCAAATCACAATAAACCAAGAACAATGACGTCGAACAATCCACCCTTTTAGAGTTGCATCACACCTGGGATTGGAGATCAAACAATGTTGAATGGGTCCAATGTATCAGATCCAGGAATTATGTGGAAACTCAAGCTTCTGGAGTGGTATTGGAAGTATTTTCAAGTTTGCATGCACAGGAGCGAATGCCCTTGAGATATTTCATGCCAAAACTTTTTGCAATTTTTGAGCAATTCACTCAAATATTCTTGTAGAACCACCTATAGAAAAGAGATCTTGTCCCTGCAATGGCTCTGATACCATGTAAAATTAGTCACAGCAGATCTAATGAACAAGTAAATCAATCACAACAGATGAACATAGAAAATATGGTGCAAAACTGTGCAAAACATGCAGCAGTGCTCAATATCCCAATAAGGGTGAATAATTACAATACAATCTGTCTCAATGTGAGTGAGCAATTCGAATTGAATAAGTAGGCCATTCAAATCACTGAATGGAGTAGCTTGACTCCAACTAGGAGTCCTCATCATCAATCGGTGGTGCTCATCAATGCACAAGAACCAGTCATCCAGGTGTCAATCTGAGTCTAACTGGGTGTAACAAGTGTAACTGAAGTGTGTAGCACTGATTAAGGGAAGGAAGCTCAGTGGGGGGTGCATGGGAGGCTAACTGAAGTCAGAACAAGTCATCTAGTCAATCTGGAGGTCCAACGGAAGTGAAACAGTCAGTCAGGAGTGAAACTAGCCTCAAATCAGGGAGAATCGGAGCTAACTGAATGTAACTGAAGTGGAACTGCAGTGGTAGGTGAAGAAGTGCGCCCTTCTCTGGCAGTAGGTGAGAAGTGGGCGCCTTCCTGACTAGGAGGGATAAAAATCTGAAGTAAGTGGCTCCCAGGTGCTAGAATAAGGTGTCTAAGGTGCTGGAGGCATCAACCTGGTGACTGGGATGCATGCAAACCCTAGAATTTGCATGCAAACCCTAATTGCATGCAAGATCCTGAAAAAGATGATGTGGATATCCGAACAGATCCTCGTGCAGCTGTATTTTTATATTATTTCTAC